>OX276404.1:29899006-30331598 GCA_946251805.1 Cybosia mesomella
GTAGTACTACCTAGCAGTCTGGTAGTACTATGAGAAGAAAATATTGCCCGTGGTACTACTACCAAGCAGTCTGGTAGTACTACGGGCCATATCTTCCTCCTATAGTACTACCAAACTGCTAGGTAGTACTACGGGAAGAACATTTTACCTGTGGTTCTAAGTCTCATACTCGTTCAATATTGTCTCTGGGTGAAATTATCACTCGATTCGACAACGGTTGTGTACGTTCATTTCAATGTCACGTTTCACTAAACAAATCAATATCACCGTTCCTCATACGGAAGTGTTCATTTACTATGGACTCATTATATCTATGTATATATGAGTAATATGCAAAAGGAGAAAATAATATCAAACAAAGTGGCCCTAAGTATTGTGTTTGTTTAAATTAACGTTTTGAATTTTTTCTATAGCATTTTACATTGACAAAATTTGAATTTTTGTTTGATTTATGCCATATTCAATGCCTGTAAGAAACCATCCCTTCGCGCACAACTTTATGGAAATAAATGACTTTTATCATTTCTATTCAAAGTAATTTCTTATAAAAGTATAAGCCAGGCGTGATGCAATATTTGTTTTTGGTTTAATTAAAAATGCGAACTACAAATAAGCTATTATATATAGGTTTAAGTTAAATCTGTCCAAAGTTCGCCCAGTGAGAGATAAACCAAATTCGTTAAAATTACTTAGTGTATTAATTTAATTTATATTTAAAATCATCAGAAAATTATTAGAAAATATTTTGTTTATATTTTCATTTAAAAACAATTAGTGGATTTCATTCGCAAATTTAAATCGCAATTCGCAATTGTGGCTTACACAGACACAATATTGCACGAATTTTCAGACCTTTGCTGATAATTTTTACCATAATTATGAGACTGAGGGAGGTTTAAGTGATCATAAATACTCATCCTTAAGGTAGCAGCTCCATGTTCTTAAGACAAAAAACTTACAATATTTATACATTCGAATATGAGAGTTTTCAATATCGTCAAAAAATTACGTATTGGTGCTCACATCACAGTAAAACTGAAGAAATACATAGCGGAAGAAATTAAAGGCTTTATCGATACAACTACCATGCGGTTCTGGGCAGCAATTAAGTGACTAGGTGATATCGGGCTGAGCCGACGAGCAGTAATATTGCATTAATGACGTGCCATTTGCAGCCTTCTAATTGATCGCTACCTTCGGAAGACAGACCGAAGCTGCTACCGTGCAGGTCGAAGAATAATAAGACTTTGATTTACTTTTTTGGGGTTTCAATTTTCTTTTTATAGGCTGTAAGTTTGGCGGTAGCTAGAGCGAAAAAAGGATTAACCACAAATCAAAGAAATGACATTGCGTTTGTAAAGGAAGGCTGCTCAAAGAAATCACCTCAAAAGCCATATTCAATTTTGATAGCTGCCGTTGACTGGACAATACTCGTAGACACGTATGAGAAGCACTATAGGATACCGGAGGATGTCTGTGCCTCATCATCCAGACCCGACATATTCCTTTTTTCACGATCGCATAAGCGTGCAGTGCTTGTAGAACTCACAGTACCGTGGGAAACTAATATACCTAAAGACCACGCTATAAAGACAAACAAATACTTTGATTTGGCTAACGAGTTAACCAAAAACGGCTACGTGGTTAAACTCTATGCCGTAGAAGTAGGAGCAAGGGGAATTCCAGCTAAATCCCTGTACAACTTACTTAAAGACCTCGGATTGCCAAAAGCTTCAGTAAGCTCTTTATTAAAACGTATATCAAAAGCGGCATTGTTAGGATCTTACCAAATTTGGATAGGTAGGGGGGGGGAACACTACTGACGGTGGAGGTGAGCGCTGATGCATCACAAGGTGGCCACCCTAAACCTACATCTGGGTCGCAAGTCCCAGTCGCCGTCATGGTGTTCCTCTCTGTACCACGCTATGGACCCGGCGACCGCACGGTGAATCCATGGAGTGCTGAGAATCGGATCTCTTTTTATATTTTTTTATATTTAAGACACGTCAATTTGACTTCACATCGCCAGATGGTAAGCTGAAGGTAAAGTCTCAGGAAAGAGGGTCACAATTACATACACGTACCATGTAAACAATGGTGGCACTCCGCTTGACGGCCTCATCAGAAGAGGATTGTCGTCGCAGCACCGCGTGACACACACCGGTCCCACTAGTGCTGCGACCACAATCCCCCTGCCCGGCTATGCACTTGCTGACCCCTGAACGCAATCAAACCAAAATTGGATTACTATGGAGGGTTTTTCGCAATCGTGCACGGTGGTACCCACCCGGCCGAATTTTGTGATAATTTTGTGTCATCAAATTTCTACCACCAGTGTTTTAAACTTATTCTTATTGTTTTGTCTTTATTTTGTGTGTTATAAACGTATGGTTCAGCGCAATAGATTTATAATTAATAGCTATAAATAAAATTATGATTTTAAAAGCACTTTTTACAGAAAGCACTTTTTCTAGAAAGTGCGTAACAAGACAAATTAAATGAGCTAAAACATGACGGGTTTATCTTATTTAGTTAAGAAGTTCCTCTGACCACTTACCGCCTCCAACTTCAGATGCTGGTTATAACGTAGCATCAGAGTATCTGCCAAAACGTAACAAATAAGCCCAAACTCGATCGGTTTATCTTGTTTACTTCAGGAGTTCCTAAGCGCACCTTCCGATTCCATCATCAGACCAGCGTTATAGTACCATATTATTGCATTGTCATCGATAATATGCAAGTATACCAAATTCGAGTCTCATCTAACGTCAGGAAGTGGTTCCAATTGAGCTTTCAAGATTTGACCCATACTTATTAACAAACTATCCAATCAAAGTAAAAAAGCTTGTAATAGGCATGAAGTACTTCTTTTACATACGTTTAGAAGTTAAATTGGAATTCACCAATCACAGCCTATTGACAGGATGAAAGCAATCAAGCATATGATCGATCAGGTGGCAAACAGCTTACACACTTGTGTACAAAGTACACACATGGTAAACATGGCTTACAAAAACTCTTATATAGCTACAGGTGAAACGCAGGTGTCGCAGGCAGAGAAGAGGCAGAATAAGACTGGAAAAAATCAGATGTAAAGTCACTTCTACAAGCCATATAAAAAGCGGTATTACTACTAAATGAGAGATGGACGAATTACCCCAGTTCGAAATAAACAATACTTATAGGTTACAAGAATTCCATTAAACGCTAATCGAATTTTAGCATGAATGAAAGATTTTAAGCTTTTCAAAGTCTTCCTAAATTAGGTTTCCGCTGCCAACTTACCAAATAATAAAATTCCCTTACAAGGTATTTCAAACAAAGATGAAGTATTTCGATATCAAAATCTTTTGTTTTTGTTAGAAGTCCATAGAAAAAGTATCATTCTATTAATAAATAAGATCCACTTCATGAATAATAGTTGCCTAGCTACCATTTCGAGATAAGTCTTAGCGATGTAGCAAAAGTCTCCAATATTTTATGAAGGTATTATTGAGTACAGTTGCGGTCACATTTCTATTCAAATGTTGACATTAACATTAAGCCTCATACACTTGTAGATAGTGTTCCGCTGGCCTTGACTCACGATTATTAGAATTATATGGTGTAGACTTTGTTATTGATTCTATGTTTACGGCATTTGTGTTTATTGTTATGAGTAGCACGAGTCTTTTGTTTAACCTTTACATACATTGATAAATAGACGTATATGTATATAGATAGTAGGATTATCATTTGCCTAGTATCGTCAACCGGAAAAGTGTTGCGTCATCGCTTAATATCGATTTAAAGCAACCGGGTGCTGTAATTTCTTGTTTCTTTTTCTGCATTCTCCATTTTTTCTTCTTTTCCCTTTATAGGCGGCAACACTATGATATTAAAAGTTATACTGTGTTCTTGTTTGGTAACCTAGTCGGCAAGAATGATTTTTTGTTTTGTTCTTTAGTTCTTTAGTTATAAAAAGGTCTTGCACAGTCAATCAATTAGAAATTAAATTATTAACTTCTTTCTCAAAGTTGTTTCTATCGTGCTGGATAACTTGTATAAGGTAGATAAATAGTTTAGAAGGTAGATAGCTATTTGTGCAACACTTCTTCAGCTTTCGATGGCAATCGGTCTCGGTATGACATGTTCATTGAACATAACCTTGGTTTCGTACAAGTTAACATCAAGAGCGACGCGTCAAGAGGCTCTATTTAGGCTGTGCAGCATTTCGCCCAGCTGATCCAGTGACTTCGCAAGTATGACAATGTCGTCGGTGAACTGCAGATGCAAGATGTACTCACCTTTTATGTTTATACCCCGCCCAGTCGAGTCCAGACGTAAATACGTCCTCCAGTGCGTTTGTGAATATTTTGGGGGATTTAACGTCAACCCTGTCTCACTCCACGCTGTAAGCTTATGCGGTTCGTCTTCTAGTCTTGAAGCTGGACGGACATTGGCGGGGTCTTAGCACTTCGATGCATCACCAGTCGATACGGCACTGGTGCAGAACAATCAGAACAGCCCAGATCTCGATAGAGTACAAGGCTTTCTCGTAGTCCACAAAAGCTATACACAGTGACTGATTGTACTTATGGGTATTGTACAATCTGCCGAACATTATGTTTGTGGTCCACGGTGCTGTAGCCTTTTCGTAACTTGGCTTGCTGCGGTAGCTGGAACTTATCGACTTTACAAGCGAGACGTTTCGTGATGACTCTTGAGGACAACTTGTAAACATAACGACGACGAGACGGTTTTTCGCGCCGGAGCAGCGGTGTCTTTTGTACAAGACACAAATCGCCCTTGCGTGGAATACTGCTCTCATCTCTGGGATGGCTATGCACAGTACTTATCAGACACTCTCGACAGATTGCAGCGGCATGCCATCCATATCATTGGGAGTCCTGAGGTTACTAATAACTTAAAACCTCTGCAGCTGCGTTGAGACGTTGCCTCTCTGGCCATATTCTACCGCCTCTACCACGGCGAGTATTCTAATGAGCTTTTTTTACTAATCCCACCTTCTCCCTTTCGATCCAAAATAACACATGCTGGACTGTGATGTGGAAACCATACAGTACCGAACTCAGCGGTTCGATGCTTTCTTTCTTTGTCGCACGATAAAGAGCTGGAATGCTCTGTGCGCGCACATGTTTCCTTCATCTTACAATAACGGGTTCTTCAAGCGGAGCGTGAAAAAGCATCTTTTGAGGCCGTCATGGTAGGGGCCACCATTTTAGGATCGTCAATATCTGGCATGGTGGCCCATATCTTCTGGACTTCACCCTAGCTTCTCACCATCCAGCGGGGTGCAGTCAATTGACGGAATGAATATAAAATAAAAAAAACTCAGAAGTTAGATGGGCCTGCAATGCTTCATCAAGGCCTTATCATCTTTTTCAAGAATAGTACCACCACACTCCCGCTCTATGCCCTAGGTATCAAACCCTGCTAGCTAGTTCTTTTATTAGATTTCGAATTTATTATGCAGCTAAGGAATGGAATTGCCTGCCTGAGTCTGTGTTCCCGGAAAGCTATAACCTCGGAATCTTCAAGTCTCGAGTGAATAGGTTCCTTCTAGGCAAACGTGATCCATCGTAGACCACGTCGTCACTTACGATCAGGTGAGATAGAGGTCAAACGTGAGCCTATCATCCATAAAAAAAAACAAGAGTTTAAAGGCCACCCTTTATCTCGGTATCGGGTATCTCGTCGGCGTAATGGCGCGTGAGGGGGCCACTTTGGTCTTCATCGCTGTGTCTCGTCCCGTAGAATTTCTCGACCTCTTTGCGAATCTCGAAATTTGAGGTGAGGGTTTTATCATCCGCGGTTTTACATTTCATAAGATTGGCCCTCTCCAACTGCTAAGCGAACACTTTCGACCCCCTATTTCACTCAATAGCAGCCTGTATGATAGTGCGAGTGTTGGAGCGTCGGAAGTCGTACAGCTTTATCTTAAAGAAAGTAGGTATTCATTAAGAAGAGCCCCTGACTCTAAAAAGGTGACTAGCAATTGCCCCCTGTGGTGTGCCTCCATAAGGTATGATTCGCGTTTTTGTACTCCGCATTTTGGCATTGAAGTCCATAACAACGTTGTAGATTGCCTTGGCGATATGATTCATTGCCTTGACAATGTCCCTATACACGGCCTCGGCAGTTTAATCGGGGTGAGTTGAAGTCATTACATATACCTGCATTATCTTCAGGGAACGCTTGTTGGTGATTCTCAGAATAAGGTACGCTACCCAGTTCGACACACTACCGACTTCCTTACACAGTAGAGGGATGTAATGTAGAGATTTAGGTTGTTACAATTAGATTGTTGTGACAGTTACAGGACATAAATTTAATTAAAAGGACCTTTTATTTATAAACAAAATAACCCTTTGTAAGATCTTTCCCAAAAGGTTGCGTAGAGTTTATCAAACCCTCTAAGTTTCTAAGTAATTATTAGAAATCGTTTTATAAATTCCTTCAACTTGCGATGACTTAAATACAGTTAGTTTTGATCCTTAAAAGATCTGTTGAAATTGCCCTTTATTCTACTAAAACTCTTACATTTTTAATTTAAGCTGTTCACTATTAACGTAGCATTTTAGCTTTGGAGGCGACGTTAATATAAAAAATAAAACAAAATGATATCCCAGGGAGGAGATAATTAAGTTAGCCGTTGTACAATTTAAGTGTTTTACCTGCCCGTAAAATTAACACGCCTGAATTATGGACGACAGTTAAAATGTAGCTTAAATATTTACTTTACCGAGTCCAGCTCCATGCAGGCGGACATTGCACCGTCCTGCACTGCTGATGAACTCACAAGAGAGTATATTATTTACTTTTGCTCGTGTTTCTGTATTTGTCAATCTGTTTACTGGGAGAAAGGCCAGTACTGGAAATCAGTCAACTCCTTATAATAAACGGTCTTGATTTTTTTTATACCACTTAAGTGACAGACAAGCACATAGCCCACCTGAAGGGAAACGGTTACCTTGGCCTATGGACGTGTTCGATGCCATGAGCGTCAAATTCACGCTGCTGAATGAACGCGTGTACCCACGCGCTAAGTACTTACGTTTGCCTTTATTCATTTAATGTTAAAGTTATTTTAATATAATTCTTTAGGCTTTCACGGCCGGCGTTGCATGTAGAATATACTGCTTCCGGGCTGTTTAGCATATGAAACTTGTATTCCAAACGGTTCATCGATCACTGCGGTTGACATCTTCAGTGGCATAGGTCCGGGCGGCGACGAGTGCATAGAACTCTCGTCGGCGGTGACTTCTCTGCGACTGACGTTATTTAAAGTGAATACTATAAAAATGGAGAATACCCGTTATCTTTAAAGTCTTGCAAGACAATTTGTATGCATCATGAATACAAATTGTCTTGTCAATCGATGACCTTACATGACACTTGCCCGGCAAATAAGAATTAAGTAACAAAGCTTATTACTCTCGATATTTATCGCTCAATACAACTGTTTACTGATTGCCTAACTTACATGGCCTCAAGTACATACACACAAACTGTCAGCATATTCAGCACATAAATTTTATATCGTTGTATAAAAGACTGCTATAAAGTCGTCGCCCCGGTAACGACTCATATATTTTAATAGCTGCTCAAATTGGTCGAGTATTTCACATATGCGCTCCATTTGAATTTTTCATAATGAGTGTAATTGCTCACTTGTTAAAACTTCAACGAATATTCGAATTTACTAATTGAGTAATAAGCACAAATGCTTTTGTTGGCGAGCGTACCCCAAGGGCTGTAACCAACATTTTTTTTAAACGTACCGTTTTCGTAGCAATAATATGTATTTTATTTAGATTTGGCCATGAGGTTGTTAATATATCGAGTGATATTAGTGCTGTCTTGTATTAATCGTATCTATATTTATCTATAACTTATGGGAATGATCCGCAACATTAGTAGACCAGTCTTTGGAAGACATCAATTATCAAATTTTTCAACACCATTTTCAGTTTAAAATGCTTGTTAAAATAATGTAGAATGTAGCCCAACGTACATCTTTAAAAGCTTTAATTCAACTTACACGGTATGTAGGTAAAAGGGTACGGTCACATCCTTGCAACAGAATGTTAAAGCAGTTATCCTCAATGAATTAAAATGATTTTTTCAAAAATGTTTAGTTTGTATGACTATGCATTAATATGGTAGGTATCATGAAACTGTCCAAAGGAACTCCTTAAGGATTAAACAAGATAATACCTCATCAAGTTTGAATTCATTTATTTGAGTCGGTCTCTGGTGCTATACAGTCCAAGGTCTGAAGAAGAAAACGGTAGGTGGTCATATGAATTCCTAAACTAGTCAAGATAGAGCAGTCGTGTTTGGGCTCGTTCAGACTTATTTTGGCAGCTTCAGAACAGCTGCTAGACTTTTTAAGGTGTTAAAATAATCAACTTTAAAATTGTTAAATACTCAAAAATCTAATATAACTCTTGAACGGTACATTTTAAAGCACACCTATTTTATGTTCTAGATAATGATTTGATTGAAGTCGTCAAATATCGGGAGCTACGAGTAAGTTAATTACGTAGTCTATTGTAGAACCGAACTGCGTCGCCAAGATGATTTCGACTGCACCATTGTTGTGCGAAATCAACTAATTCAAGAGTTTAACAAACATTTATTCAATTTTGCTGCTTAATTTGCCGCGAAATAAATAATTGATTAAGTGATTGACCTTCTTTTATTAAACGTTTGTGATTCCTCAGAGAGGGCATTGTAGCGTCTGGGACAAATGTCAAGGAGCAACGTAAACTCAAATGGCTCGCGAAGATGGAGGCGATGAATTATACGTCACTCGTGCACGACTTGCGAATACTCTGTCATTGACAAATTTACAGGTAAAATTATTTTCATTCTATTAAATTAACTTGTACTTATCGTGCTTATTTTTATAATATTTACTCGGAATATATACCTATGTATTTATGTGTCGCAAATTATTATAATTTATTATAGGTATACCACTATAAATACCTTGGCTGTGTGGTGCCGGCCCAGAAGAGAATAGCACCAACCCAACTCTTCCCGTGTCGTAAGAAGCGACTAAGGGACATATCCGGGGGCGGGCAGCAGCGCCCCCGCAGAACAACTCCTCCAACAAACTGCGATCCCCAACCCGCCTGCCTAGCATGGGGATTATGGGCATTACCCCCAAATGAAGAAAACAGCCAAAATATGGCTCCCAGTTCCCGGCCGCCTCGCCATCCCTGGTCATGGTAGCGGCCATGGTAACGGCGGGGCAGGGGGTGCCAAGAATCCCCGGGCTACAATAGGCTACCAAACCCTTCCCAAACTGACCCTGGCTACGTATAGCGGACACACTCTGAGGCTTGACCATCATCTAGCGCAGTTGGAAGTAGAGTTAGAGAATTCGTGGGGATTTCCGCGTAAAAAAAGGTATTAAGGTGGCTAATAAGGACTGGGCCAGCTCATGTCTAATTGTTTGCTGCTACCTAAAACATAAGGTAGTCATCAAAAATTCCGGTCACTACATCAGGTCTGGCCCGCGGAGCGCTGAGTGTCCGCAATCTTCGACACGTGTGCGGGGTTGGCACAGGACGTGTTAATTGGTTATCGGTGTCTATAGACTCACAGACCATAGTAGTCAATGGTACTACTAACTCCAGAGTAATAGCATAGCTATAAACAAATAACTCATCATGTAGGAATATTATTTTTCTTACTTCAAAGCTCTGTCTACTCCTACATTGCCTCTCTTTCTTGAAGGCCTCGGATGTGACCGGGACTCAATACTCTAAGACGCTGATGATGATTACCTATAAAATATAAATATGAATGAGGTGTTTTAGGGCCCCACTAAGATCTATGGCCCAAGCCACCCTCAGCAGCACCTCAGCTCAACAGCAGTCGGTCCCATAAAAATCAGATTATTCCCAACCTGACCCGAAAACCTCACCCGGTTGTTCCGAACGTAACCCTCTTCCTAACCTGACCCGACGTCTCGTTCCTATCATAACCCGAATTGCGCAGATTGGTCATTCTCTCAATCTTTCTCAAAATAAAAAGTACATATGTGTCAAATCAGTATTTAATATTTAGTATCCGGCTTGGATAGGTTAGGTTAGAAGGCTAATTAAGCCTTCGTGGTTATTTTTTTTATAACCATGCAGACATAAGTCTTTTTTTTATATAATTAAACGTATCTGCGCAATTCGGGTTATGATAGGAACGAGACGTCGGGTCAGGTTAGGAAGAGAGTTACGTTCGGAACAAATAATACATATTTTTTTCAAGTTTCTAACCTAAGGTAAAAGGTAGGTCAGATTTTCGGGTCAGGTTCGGAATAATCGTAAAAATCGTATAACACAATTTAGGAGATCACACTATCTCCTACCTAATTTATTAAAAGGAGGCTCTCAGGCTTCGTGATGAAAACGTCGGAAGCAAACAGGAACGAAGCTGAGACGACGATACGAATAGTTTGCAATAAGGAATACAACTCATTAATTATATGAGACATAAATTTGTAAAGGATAGGTTTATTGGAAATCGCAATTCAATTGAGCAACATTTTAATTCACTTACAGTAGTTAAGCAGTTTTTAACAGCATTGATGTGTGCAAATATACCGCACATAAACAATTTGTTCATTAATTAAGGTCGGCAGGTCAACCTTACACCCCGGCGTCTGTAGACCCGTGACGTCGTGCGGTTTTATTGGTTCAAGCCCGACATAACCATATTAATATAAATAATCTTTATTATTATGGTTAAAAAATTAACCATAATAATAAAGAATATTAGTAACCGAAATTACTAATATTCCCCCTAACCCCTCCAGCTAAGCTAAATTGCTTGTGTTAGGAGTGGGTTCACGTCGGTAGTGTAATGGCCAGGATTCGAACCCGGGACCTCTCGATCGTAAGGTCGACTCCTTAACCACTAAGCTACCGACGCTTCAACGCCTCCTGTAAAGAACTGGCTGCGGGTTCAAGTCCCGTCTTGGATGTTCACTTTTTCCTAAATAAACCTATTGGGTAACATACTACTTACTTCAAAATTTACTGTTCAACTACATAATGGGCTCTATTAAAATAAGTACTACCCGGCGCTTGGGTTGGCACACCAGGAAGTAATATTCCGGGTAAGATTGGCTTGCATCGGTTTCGTAGAGCGTTCTCTCTATATACAGGTATGACAGCCCTTGATTATAAAGAGAACAAACTGTCAGTCCAATGAACAACAGAGAGAAAACTATACAAAACCTAAGTAAGTCGATCTTAAGCGGCTCTCTCTCTGACGTGCCGACTCAAGCGCCGGGACCACAGAGCCAATTGTCGTAAAAAAAAGACTTTCTAAATTCAAATTTCAAAACTCAATGTAGTCTCGATCTCCCAAGTGTCAAAAAAGGTCTTCTCATAACAAAATTTTCAACAAAATTTGGCCCTCTGTTCATGCTTTTAACTTTTGAATAAACGATGGTTAATAATTTTCATGAAGACTTTTTAATTTGTTAAATCTGAAAATGAATATATATTCTTTTGACGCTAACTGTAAGTTGCTGAATTACAACCCTTTCTCATACATATTGTACTTTCAAAAGTTTTATGAATATGATTTCTGCTGAGAGAGACGCTCTGAATTGCATTCTTGCGATAGTCTTACAGCTGCCTTGAGCGTCGAGTTGAAGTTTGTAATACGAAGTTATTTGTTAGTATTCTCGTAAGACCTGTGCTCTCAAACTTTAGGATTAACCTAATTTTCTACAGACGTACTAGTACAGAGGTACTCATCAAACAATAGGTGTTGAATTATAAGCTCGTCCCTCGACGATATATTATATCCGAGGGTGTCTTATCCGTCCCTAATTAAAGGGGAATACGTAATAGAGTTTTTGTGCGAATGAAAGTGATAAAAGGTCATTCTCTCACTCCCTCACTCACCAACTCACTCTTGAATGAATGAATGTTAATGTATGTAACGTTGGGAAGTCGCGGTCCTGTGACCTGTGTTGTTCAACATATCGCTGTGCAGTGTGTTTATTTTGCTGTCGCATTATTTGCGTTAATTTTCAAGCTTTGTAATGATAATTGTGTGAAAAGGTTTAATTTATGTTATCCTTTTTTATTTCATAGTTTTTAATGTATTTTTGGGACTGAATGACGTGTCTTTGCTATGTAATTTTGATTGTTGTAGTGAGTTCTTTGTGCTTAATAAAAAAAAACCGGTCAAGTGCGAGTCGAACTCGTGCGCCAAGTGTTCCGTACCTTTTTTGTTTTTTTTTCTTGCGGAAATCCCTTCGGATACCCACCCCCCCGGGCAGCGGTGGCGGTTAAGTTGGCCTCACCTGCCACCCCTAGGCCTGCGCTCATGGAGGATGGAGGTCGTTAAGCGACCTCCGGCGCCTGAGTCGCCTGCGACGCGCGGCGAGCAAGTTGAAATAGCACAATTTTATTTATTTACCTTATTTGAGAGATTTGCCAATTAAGCTAGACCTCTAAATTGTATGAGTGCTCATATAAATCAGAGGCCTAACTTATTTGGCGGGTACTATGTATGTATGGGGGCACCCTTTAATTTTCTTTATTTTTTCTAAATTGTTCCTTTATTTGTGCTGTAAGATTTGCTATTTGCGAAATTTCGTGATTCTAGGTCAGCGGAAACTACTATATAGGTTTTCGACCCAAAACCTATAGGGTACTTCCGGTTGACATAGAATTGTCAATTTTGGTTAAAACAGCAAAAGAAATTAAAAAATTGGAAATTTAGGTAAATTTTGGTGCTTACAAGTTTTCTCAAAAATCTAATTTTACCCGTATCTTATTAACGTGTTGACTCAGGACCTTGAGTTTTTTATATCTAATAGGGACTAAAGACCTCAGTAACTAGTATAGATTTAAACTTGCTAAGTCCACCCATTCCTGAGAAAATCGGTGGTGACTCACGAATAGACGGACGGACAGACGAACAAGAGAGTGATCTTAAATGGGTTCATTTTTTACCTTTTGATGTACGGAACCCTAAAAATGTATGCTTTATTTATGTTTTTTTTTATCGGTGGGGTTGAAAGGTTACAGACCCCATATTTATTTGATATGTTACTGTTAATGAAACTTTTAAGGTTATTTTTAACTCAATCATGCAAAAACGTCTGAAGAAATTTGTCTATGGGTACGATAATACACCGGTGATAAGTTCCTATGGGACTAAGATCCAATTTATCATCGTGACCTATGTGTTTTAACTCGATGATAATTCTTTTTCATCTCTCCTGTTCGGAAAGTTTAATTTTCATGGGTAGATAGCCGGGTGGAAAGTAGCTCATTTCATCCCTAGGGCGGAAAGTACTTTTTTTTTAATTTTAGGGTTTGCCATGGAGTCTATGATAATTAAATTACATCATAATGCCTTGATATCATGATGCTTTTTTTTATATGGCCGCCTAGATACTCGATTACAATGTAACCAATAGATTCGATTTTCAAAACTTTTCTAATGTTGGCAGTGTGTACGTGAATTATAACTTTTTTTTTCAGAATTAAAAAAAAACAATTTAAGTTTGCTAAATAATTAGCGGGAAAACTAGATTCAATATAAATAAATACCTTGTGTTAATTGTGGTTAAAAATGGTTTCGGAAAGTGATTCCAGTGACATGGAATATTAATTTAACTCCCGATGAGATTGAATAACAGGCAAAAGCTGTTGTTAATAATCCATTTTCAAATTGTTCTAATTTTACTTTAATTTTAACTGATAATCAATATACCTGTTTCATTAAATGTGTGTGTAGTATTTTAATTTCCTCACATAGTCGAAATGAAAAGTAGAGTGTTTACCTCGTGTGAATGTCACCATTTCACCCTCGAACTATTGGCGCTCTCACTTCGTTCGAGCGCCAGAAATATCTCGGGTGAAATGGCTGACTTTCAACCCTTGTGTAACAATCTACTATTAAGCACCCCAAGTTTTTTCACTGTACATTCTAATCTCAAATTCATTAATACATCACATCATTGAGTCATAGATTAGGTATGATGTCATAATTCTATACCATAGATTACGTAATGGCTGCAGAGGGAATGATGGTCAATGTTGCCAATTACAAAACTGAATGAATATAATATAAAGATGGTCTTATTTGGTTGATTATAACTAACATTATTTAAAACGTTGTCATTAATAGTTATATTATAAGTTGAACTGTTTTGTGTGTTGCAGTAAGCCAAAATAAACGCATTTTTCTTTTCTTTTCTTTTTCTTTAAAAATATTATTTACTTTTCAATTTAGTCTTCTACTAGAGCGTGTTCTTGAACTATTATTTATTTTTGATTGATTTTGAGGCACGCCGATGGATGCTTCACATCAAAATTCTCAAAGTAAATCCGTTTCGCAGCGTATCATAATATACCCTATGAATATAGCGCGCGCCGTAGAAAATGAGAAAAATCAGCGAACTATTTGCAAGATTCGAAATTGCTTGCACCAATTCTGTAGAAGCGTTCGTTTAAATCGAGCAGCTTAGTGTGAACTACTTCTAATTCAATGATGTTTGTACCTTTATTTATTAATATTAATTAAGCTGAGTGAGACGAAGTAGAGCGAAAGCTCCTCATACCAGACTTCAGGACTTTCTTTGTCACAGGTCTCCTCCTAAACTACTAATCCAATCAGAACCAAATTTGGCATGATTAAAGAGGTCAATCAGAGGAAGGTTTATGAATATATTTTGAAAAAAATAATGCTACCACAGAGGAATTATCACCGTTAAAAAAATTCCAGATGGGATTACATAATAACCGCTCGAGACACTGTGACCAAACTTTACACGCTCAGAAAGCATGTCCAGAGTTGTGACTTTCAAAAAGAATTTTCAAAATCGGACTTGCCACGGAGGAATGATCACTGTTCAAAATTTTCAAAATCTGATTCCGCAATAGCGGTCAAATCTATTGGACAAGTTTTGGCGCCAAAACAGTCGTCCAAAAGTCGTGATAAATAAATCGCTCTTAATAATTCAAATCACGATGTCTCACTCAGCTCAACATTGCAAGCAGCGATTCGCCTTGCAGACCTAGTTATTAGCTGATGCCCGCGACTCCACCCGCACGGAAGAATTTAGTCGTTTTTATGTCATATCTCCGGTTCTTTTTAACCAATTGTTATCAAATATAAGGCAGATTTTAAGTCTGACCACGACTTTTCTAATAGATAGAACCGCATCAAAATCCGTTTAGTAGTTTTTGGGTCCATTGCGAACAAACAGATAAACAGATAATATTTCCCAAAAAGGATAAATGTGTTCTCAATCGTTCATTTAATATAACCCAAGTATTTTTTTATATTCAATAATTATTAATTTAATGAATTTACCTTTTACCTTTTTTTGCGTGCTGGAACCCCCTTGGGCTTCATCTCACCGGAGCTGATGAGGATCGTCGGCCTATGTGGCCAAGAAATCTGGTGTACCCTAGAAAGAATATTCCAGAGACTCCGACCGATCTTGGCCACCAACATACGCGAACCCGATATATTGTTAGGGATCAAAATTCCCCCCTCTTCAATACCCTGGGCCTGCTTCTGTCCAGGGGTCAGTCAGATTATGGAGGAAATGCTTTATGGGCCAATTAACACGCGGGCCTCTGAAGACCCGAGACGGCGTGCGGTTTTATAATACATACTACCATACTACCGACATAACCTCCCCTGCTGGTCGACGGGTAAGTATCCGAGGGAATTGCCACCCGAAAAAAAAGGGCCTGCTTCTGGCCACCCTCAGTAGCAGATAGCCTGGATATTCATTATAACTATCACTACATATTATATAAAACAAAGTCCTCTGCCACGGCAGTCTGTTCGCGACAAACTCAAACTACCGCACCGATTGTCATCCTGTTTCCATCAATGGATACAGTGGTTCCCGAGAAAGGTTTTAAAATTTAATTTGTCATTTTTTTGTTTACATTGGCTAAAACATGATGGTATTTGTTGGAGTTGTCGGAAAAAATTAAGGCGTCTAAGAGCTTTCAACGAAAACACTGCCTTTGAGAAAACCCTTTGAGATATATAAAAATTATGTATGCTGGAATTGTGTATCTTATATAGATTGTGGTGGTGGAATAGGATCCCATGGGTAACGAAAAGGGGATCAAAATTCCACGCGGGTGAAGCCGCATGCAATAGCTAGTCTACATATAAAATTGCAAGATCACTTTTTAAAGTGCACTGAAACTATAGAATAATTTTCGATTCAAAACAGCAGATTCAAAACTATATAATAATTTTAATAGAGAAGATGGTTGGAATGTACCACCAGCTTGGGACCCAGTCATTCACTTAATTAATTCCAAGAAAAATCAAAATACAACAAGAGTTCATGACACTGTGAGCTTATTCTGCGTAAATAGTAACACCAACAATTCGAATAGTTCGGGTACTTTGAGATAACTTTCACTTCAAACTTCAAGACAACAACCATCTTTAGTCTCCCCGTGACCATGGCTGCTGAAAAGCAACCGAAACGTCGGGATCAATGTAAAATATAAAATAACATCAAATAAACCGCGATAGAATCCGTGAAAAATAGTTTTATTTCAATATATAATAATATTCGATTCCCATTCAAGGTTGTTTTCTTAAATTTATATTGTCTCCACGTCTCGTCGGAGACTTTTATATTTATATAAATCAATAACAGAATTCAATCCAAAGATAAAATAAACATGGAACATATCAAAATTCAATCTTCATTTCAAAATACATTCCCAATCACAAAGGTCTCCATTGTGACGTTTGAATATCTAAATCTAAAATTTATTTTGAACCTAATGATTTCGCGATATATTTATTCCGACTGATAACAAATATTATATGAAAGAAGTCGAATCCTATTTTGGTACAGGGATAGATGTAACGTTGATAGTATTTGAAGTATAGTAAGTTGATTTATAGGTAGATAGTAAGTTACAAGTTATTTAAAGGTTTGATATAAGGTTATATAGTAAATTAAACTTGAAAATAGTTTTAACTTTCATATATTAAAAATGTATATTACAATGAATTAAAGTGGTCTCAGGGATGAGTACGCACAGCTAATTTTATATAGTTAAGGTGAAGTAAAAGTTGAAGTAAGTGATAGGACGACCTGCGGCAGCCAGGAGTTGCACTTAGCTCGTCAGCATGTATCCGCCCGGCGTGTCGCGCTGGCACCAACCGCTGCGTGACTCGCTCGGCGGATCTGAAAAGAAAAGGCAAAGCTTTTAGTATGTGAAGACATACTGCTAGTGCAGGCCGGGCATACCGAAGGCGTAAGAAAGGTGACAAGCTTCCCCAGGCACGTGATGCTTATGGTCATTATTGCAAAAGCAGGCAGATCACAGCCTTTGCAAGCAGCAGCAACAGATGCACAGAAACATAGATAAACAAGGAAGAATTGTTCACCATGCGGTCACTGACCGCGTGGCCCGCACAGGTTATTGTCCTTTTGACAAGCGTGAAGAGGGAAAGCATGCCTTGCGTATAAGCTACACAATTAAAACAAATAGATACTGCTCACGTAAAAAGCAGCATCCCAATTAGAAAACTTTGCCACGACTACAGAGGTGTAGTGTGGCATGATAACATTCCATATAATTCCAATACATGGATGAATTGTGGCAAGCCTCGATCACGTAGGATATGCCTGGAGTAGCTTAGCATAGCAGTGGGAACCTGACGTAGCACCTTTGGTGAAGATGACGAGGCCACGGGGAATATCCCTGGCGGGCCATTGGTACCACGTCACCTTCCAACACTAATGAGCACTCTGTGATAAAAATAATTAGCACACAATGTATAAATTGTTAAATTCTCACCAACGGCTCAGTACCAGAGCTAGAATGTGCTTGTGGAAGCGATGCAGAAAATTAGGGGTTCGCAAAACCGCTGCACTCACATTTATAACGTTGGCTGACAGCAGCTACTTGGTGGGAGTTCATAGATAATATGCCACAGCCGATAGAGTTGACCACAGCTAACCATAGACAGAGTCGATGAAAGAATACAGATAATATTAGTAGACTATGAATCGATATCAAACTAAAGAATCGACTACATATTCCACCAATATCCTTAAAAGAACAAAGTGCATTGTTACATAGATTATAGTCTAGAATTACACATAGGCTACCCATTTTCTCATCCCTGGAATATGTTACCATAGGAAGCGGGAAAGGGAACAGGCTTCCCAGGAAAGTGCTAAATATGAAATAATAGATTGTTACACAAGGGTTGAAAGTCAGCCATTTCACCCGAGATATTTCTGGCGCTCGAACGAAGTGAGAGCGCCAATAGTTCGAGGGTGAAATGGTGACATTCACCCGAGGTAAACACTCTACTTTTCATTTCGACTATGTGAGGAAATTAAAATACTACACACACATTTAATAAAACAGGTATATTGATTATTAGTTAAAATTTAAAGTAAAATTACAACAATTTGAAAATAGATTATTAACAACAGCTTTTGCCTGTTCTTCAATCTCATCGGGAGTTAAATTAATATCCACTGGAATCACTTTCCAAAACCATTTTTAATTACAATTAACACAACACAACAATTCATTTCTATTGAATCTCGTTTTCCCGCTAATTATTTAGCAAACTTAAATTATTTCTTTTTAATTCTGAAAAAAAAAAAAATTCACGTACATACTGCCAACATTAGAAAAGTTTTGAAAATCGAATCTATTGGTTACATTGTAATCGAGTTTCTAGGCGGCCATATAAAAAGAAGCGTCATGATATCAAGGCATTATGACGTAACTTAATTATCATGGTCTCCATGGCAAACCCTAAAATTAAAAAAAAATTACTTTCCGCCCTAGGGATGAAATAAGCTACTTTCCACCCGGCCATCTACCCATGAAAATTAAACTTTCCGAACAAGAGAGATGAAAATAATATTTTTTTCTTTTTTATAACGAACCCCATAAAAACCATATCGTTTAACTATTTTCAATTAAAATCAACAATTCAAATTATACGTTAACGTGGCACGGTGCTAATTGCACTAAGCTAAAGGCAGTTGAAACAAAAAGGGATTAATTCACCATTCCCGGGCTCCAACACATTTGCTTACGATTAAAATGTGTCCCAATTTAACCTTGCATTATTTATCAGACGAGGTACAGCATTAGCTAATTAGTAGGATCGTAAACGCCATGCCAAGTGTTTCATTATTTTCTTTTATAACACATTTGCTCGTAAAGGGTCTCTTATTTCACCAATTGCAATATCGTATTGTATTTCATGACGTACTTGTGCGTTATTCTAATGTAAAACGCACGAGTTTTTTTTAATAAGGTGAAACGCACGGTTTATCAGGATACTCAATCTTAGCAAAGAGTTTTTATGTCAGAATAGTGATCAACATTTTATGACCAAAATTAACTTTGGGAAATAAAATATGATAAATAAACATTTATTTCTTTAATTTAATTAATTTTGACTATAAATTACAACCATTTATCTGTAACAAAAACACAAAAATATTAATTTACTGGCTTTAGCTTTACCCTAAAAAAAAGCGCTGGTGCGCGCGCATCGCTAATTTGTGAACAAGTAAAAATTATTTCACGCGCTTTTTCTTTTCGCTCTATTGTTTTATTTGAAAATGTCGTTATCATATCGAAAACAAGCAAAGATGCAAATTCATTTTCTGAAAGCCATTTTTTAGCCCATTTCATGGCACTTTCTTAAAAATATAAGTCAAGCTCATTGTGGTGCTACTATTCAATGCTAAAAGGCACTGTGAAAACAAAACATGGTATTGATATCAAGTCATACTTAAACTTGCTGGCATTTCTAAAAACACGCTCAGATAGCCATGTGAGTAAAAATTCGAAAGTATTGCCGGCTGACAATGTCAAGAAGTTCCTAAAAGAAATTCCGGATTGCCGATATTTGGCAACAAAGGTCAGTTGAAACTAAATTATTGTTATTAACTTCTTTCAGTTTCGTATTTCTTTACAATATACGTGTTTTGTACTGTAATAATAATAAATTGAAAACATTAAAAATGCCAACTGGCAACGAAATAATCAATTTTACAAATTGTACCAATTTTTATAACTGCTTTAGCAAGTAATTAAAGATTTATTCGTTCAAGAAAGTCCGAGTTTTATTTATTTCCTCGCAAATATGTTATAAAACATCGTATGACATACGTGCGCTTTAATAATTACATCCTCTGCTTTCTTGCAGAAATATCGGCTCGGCTGTAATTTTCAACTTACCGCACTTATATCATAATGTACTATTACGTTTCCTAGCGAATCACCACAACCAAATCAAAAGGCCACAATTCTATTTTAATTCTTCAAGGAGAGGATCGCAGGTACATACTCTTTTATTTCTGTCGGACTGTACCGTATACAAGTTTTTGAGCTCAGCGCCCCCTTATGACAGCGGCCTTTATAATCGCATTGTCACTCAAGTCGAGCTGACAAATATTTTTAAACTTACATAAAAGATCGAGTTCATGTTTCCATAGAGCCAGTTACTTGACCTAGATCTAAAATGAAAATGCTATAATACAGGTTTCTTTCTGTATCATTAAATCGTCTACGATTTTTATGAAAGGGTTTTCTATTTACTTTTCAGCTGAATGTTGTGGGGCCGATCGCGTCGAAGTTGTTATTTCGCTTATTTTACGGTAAAATCTTGTTTGAAATGGGAGAAGAATAAAGCTTTTAAAAGGTTCGATTAACGATTCTATGTTGTAAATAGCGTAAACTCTTCGCATTCACAACAACTAGTAAATATTTTGAAACTTAAATAACACGCTATTCGAGACTTGAGCACTACACTAACACATTATAAGCATTTAAATTCGTGCATATAATATATGTTAGTGAATATTTGCACTGGCGGTTCTTTTTTAAAATACTTTACTGGCGATCGGTCGCGGGAGCGGCAATAAAAAGTGATGAACTACCCACATTATGTAAATTAATGTCTTTTTTTCTTTTCCATCGGCTTAGTGTGGTGATATTAAATGAACGGCTAGCCTTGCTAATGTTATTTGTATATGTATAGTTTAGAGCATATCTAGTTAGTGGTAACAGTATATTAATCGTCTCGGGACGTCCCTGAGACTGCCCACAGATTGGAGTGATTAATGTCCCAGCGCTTTAACATGTCTACACTGCTTACTCTAAGTATTTATTCAGTAGGTATTTCTTTGTGTTTTGCGTGCCGCTGTGTTTATCAATGAATCTGAAACTTATTAATTGACCCTGACTCCTATCTGTAGGTACTTATTTACTTCGGGGTGCGAGGGATATGCTCTATGTTCAAACTTACACCCCGGCGTCTGTAGACCCGAGACGGCGTGCGGTTTTAGTCGGTTCAAGCCCGACATAACCGCCCCCGCTGGCCAGCGGCGGGGTATCCGAAGGGATTTCCGCACGAAAAAAAAAAAAGGTACTTATTTACTCTCGCAATTCTCGTATGTTCGAAGAAAGAAAGAAAGAAAGAGCTAAAGAACTCCCAACAACTGAAAAATAGATCCGTACTATTATAAAATTGTAAATAAGTAGTGTCTGTACATTAGAGAAATAAAAAAAAACTTAGGTTGTGTTAAAATTTGGAAATTCTGAAAACAATTTTTTTTTGTTTTTGAATTCCTGTCTGTTCTTTTCTGTACATGTATGCAATATGCATGCGTTTTACATTTTGATCTTAGTAAAATGAATATATACCTATACACATATGGTTAAGTGCTAAGCTTCTAACATAGGAGTAATGGCCTCGGTAGAGTTCGTCGATTAGTCTAAGAAAATATTCGCAGGGATAATTAATGGCAAGGCGCTCGGGAGTCAACCTGCTTACTCCCTTGGTGCTCCTTTTGCAATTGTATTTAGCCCAGAGTTGAAATCTCATAGTATTTATCAGTAAATTCAGATCTTTATGAGCACACATGTGGTTGCAATAAAATCTTTGTACCAATAGTACCAGTTAAAACTTTAATTAACTGAAATTTTATACATTTTTATATTCAGAAGTTTGTGATGTTTACAGCGAACGGGCAGTACGGTCTTTACTTATCTGCGTTACTCACCAAGAGACTCGTGCCTAGTAATACTATTCTTTCTTTTGTCTCGTTAAGTATGTATTTTGACCAACTGTTTATTTCCCTTTTTTTACCAGACTGCGCCAGCGAGGGCAATGTTTACGCGCTTATGTTATATGTATGCATGAAGTTTTCTTTGTTCCCCTGTATAGACCTAACGCCTCAACGGATTTCAGAGTATGAAGTCTCAAATGAAAGGTATTTATCCTCCGAGTGTTACAGGGTACATAAAATATGGACAATAACTATACGGTGTATTTTTGGGGCTAACATGTAGCATACATGTTAGCGCCAAAAATACACCGTATAGTATAGTATAGTAAATAAAATTTTCACCATTAATTTTCTTTCGGTTTATGATGATTTTAAAATGGGTCCCACCTGCTATCAACTTGTTACGGGCTTTTTAGGGCAGTCGGGTTTTTTTTATTTTTTAGTATTTATTTCTGTATTTCTATTCTGCAGATACAGAATTTTACACCTAAACCAAAATAAAATAGAATACTTACATACAATCACGCCTATATTGCCAAAGAAGACAGAAGAGGCTAACCACTCTCCCACATTATGGACACCAGATGCCAGTAAGCTCCTGTTCTCTTGTAGCTAAAGGTGGTAAGTAGATAGTAGTGGTAGGCCTCTCAACGCTGATGGTACTGCCCTACCAGATAAGACTCTGAATATACCTCAGTCAACTTTTACAACTTCCCCAAAAAGACAAGCAACTGACGCATTCTATGATTAAGGATATATCCGTAGGGGTCGTATATAGTGAGAGGATATGGCAGTTCTCTACCTAACGGTAAACATAAGATAAAAAGGAACCTAGCTGACGTCAAAAGGGTAATCCCCTATAACATATATACACTTACATCTATAAATCTCTAAATGGATAGACAGAAATGCAACTACCGCTTCTACAAAGTGGTAAATAATTTATTAAGCCTATAAATATGGGAGATGTCAACTTAGGACAGGATACGCAGATGCTGTACACAGGACCGGAAATTTAATGAAAATCACTTGAACTAGACTATCGAGGACTTTAGTTGTGGGATGCAATAGCCAAAACCAACGTATTGTATTACTCAAGGTGGGTCTGGACACTGCGATTTTTTTTTTTCGTGCGGAAATCCCTTCGGATACCCCCCCGCCGGCCAGCGGGGGCGGTTTTGTCGGACTTGAACCGACTAAAACCGGCCATCTCGAAACTGGAGATGGCCCAGGGTCAGTCGGGGTGCGAGGGATATGCTCTATGGGCAACCTTATACCCCGGCGTCTGAAGACCCGAGACGGCGTGCGGTTTTAGTAGGTACAGTAACCTATATCAGCTGCAACAAACATGAAAACGTGACCCATTTAACAATCAAAAGCAAAACGAATCGAAAAGGTCCAAATGCAAATATAAAGGCCTCTGTGGCGTAGTGGTAGTGCACTGTTGACTGCTACGACAGGGGGCGCGGGTTCGATTCCCGCTCAGTGCAAATATTTGTATGAATGAATATGTCTATTTGCATTGGTCTGGGTGTTCCTATGTATAATCTGTATGTATTTACTAAAAAAAAAATATCAGTTTGTTTATTCGCATTCTGGATCCCATAATACAAGCTATTTATTTTATTTTTATTTATTTATTTATTTATTTGTAGTTAAATAAAACGGTACATAACCAATTACATTAGATAACTTAGGTTTACATAGTATAACACAACATAACATAGTATAAGGCATGTCTCTCATATTTGTATGGAAGATTTCCTTGCATACTTACTCTCGGAAAATATACGACATACACGCATTACATCCTCCCATTCATCCGCAAACAGATCGCAATCAGGGTAAGCTGAGAGGAGATCGTTGAGCACATCCAGC
Organism: Cybosia mesomella; assembly: GCA_946251805.1. Lineage (NCBI taxonomy): Eukaryota > Metazoa > Arthropoda > Insecta > Lepidoptera > Erebidae > Cybosia > Cybosia mesomella. Next base: position 29,922,975 of record OX276404.1, read on the forward strand.
GTTCGACACACTGGGGACTCAGCTCTAGCAACTGTTCGGCAAGGAGGCCGAGCAAAAAGTCTATGGCGACGGTTCTCGCGGTGTGCTAAATATTTGTTGGGGACATATAAGCGGCAGAACAGGCTATGCAGATCGGGACAGTTGATGACTCCACGAAGAGACCTACATGCAACTGTGAGCTGATCTAGGCCTCTTTTTACCTCCAGTGAGTTAAAACCCAATACGCCCAGCAGATAGTTTGTGGGGTACATGAAGGGATACAACTGGTACAATTTTTTGAAAAGAAATCGTAGGAATGTCTTCTGCACTTTTTCAAGCATCAATATTTGTTTTGCTGCATAGGGACTCCATATACAGGAGCTGGCCTCCATCTTACACCTGACTAGGGAGGTATATAAAAGAACAATAACGTCAGGGTTCTGGAAGTCGTGGGCATTCCGCAACACAAATCCCAAGCGTCTATAGGACTCCCTAGCAAGTGCAGATATATGGTCACTAAATGTTAGGCTTGGGTGAAAAGTTACGCCCAGATCCTTTACACTAAAAACTCGAGAGAGTACATCATCATAGAGATTGTACTCATAGTCAATTAATAGTAAACGACGGCTGAAGGTCATTACATGACATTTGCTGGTGTTAAAATGCAATTTATTTATAATGCTCCATTGACTGAGGGCGTCAATATCTCTTTGAAGGAGTTTACAATCTTCCTCCGCTTCTACTTCCATGATCAATTTGAGATCATCAGCGTATAAGAGGCAATTCGCTGATTTTACCGTACACACTATATCATTGATCATTATGAGAAATAGGAGCGGACCAAGAACCGATCCCTGACTAACTCCGGAGCGCGTGAAATAAGGTTTGGACTCAAAACTTCCATACCTGACAAATTGTCTACGATCACGTAAATAGTCAGCAAAAAAGTTGAGCAGTTCGGGGGAAAACCCGATATTCCCCAACTCAATGAGAAGGATGTCATTATCGACCTTGTCGAATGCCTTTCGAAAATCCAAGTAGATCACATCTACTTGCCCTCGGTTGTCCAAGCATCTCGAGACGTGGTCGACGTGGACCATTAAGTTAGAGTTGACCGAGTGACCAGGCCGAAAACCGTGTTGGGCATCGGATAAATATTTGTCAACCTGTTTGTAAAGGATGGTATGGAGTACATGCTCGAAAACCTTTGCAATGGTTGAGAGAATGGCAATAGGTCTATAATGCTCTACGGATGATCTGTCGTTTGTTTTGGGAATCGGAGCAACACGTGATAGCTTCCACTGACCCGGATAAACACCGGACTGGAGAGCCAAGTTGAAAATATGACAGAGAGGGGTCACCAAGACTTCTTTGCAAGCCTTAATGATGTAGGCAGGCACATTGTCAGGACCAATTGCGCAACGGGGACTAAGCCTGGCGATCCCATTCACTACATCCTGGGCTACCAAAGATGGAAGAGGAATGTTTCCTCCTTCACTTTCAAGATGACAGGTATTCGGGTTAAGTCTAGGTGTATCTGGTAAGAATACACTGGCGAAATATGCTGCGAATGCCTCAGCCGCCCCAACGCCCGAGTAAACCTCTCCATTGGACATAATGTTTGTAATGAAACCACCCCTAGACCGCAGGCTAGAAATATGTTGCCAGAATTGACGTGGGTTTGACTTAATGTTATTTTCGGCTGTTCTACAGTATTCAATATAGGCTTTCTTAGTTCGATCGTTTAAATCAGACCTAAGAGCTTTGAATTCTACATAATCTGATTCGCGTTGTGATCTTTTCCATTTTTTATGAAGTTTGTTTTTACGCACTACGTCATGAATTATGTCATTGGTAAACCAGACAGGGTACAGCCCCCCTTTAGAAGGCGATCTACACTTCTTTGGAATAGAAAGATCAAATATGGAGTACAGTGTCGTGTAAAAAGCATCGGTAGCTAGGGATGCATTATTGCATTGAAGAAGGTCATGCCATGGCGCGGAACAAATTTGCTCGTATAATAAGTTATAATTCCCCTTAACGAAGTTCCAATCCTTTTTGTTATTTATATTGCTAGGGTCGAGTTTTCTATCATCATTTTTTCGAGGTGTCATATTTACTACAATATCCAACGGGGGATGATATGAATCTATGTTAAGCTAGTTAAACTATGCTTACTTTGGGCCTAGAAAGCGCTGTGTAGAATGTCGTACAATATTTATTCATTTTATTCAATTAATTTAAGCGTCGGTAGCTTAGTGGTTAAGGAGTCGACCTTACGATCGAGAGGTCCCGGGTTCGAATCCTGGCCATTACACTACCGACGTGAACCCACTCCTAACACAAGCAATTTAGCTTAGCTGGAGGGGTTAGGGGGAATATTAGTAATTTCGGTTACTAATATTCTTTAAAAAATATTGCCACACGCACTTGTGTTGGTGTAAAACAATGCCAACTGAAATAAAACTTGCTTCTAACCGACTGCCTACACATATTATTAATATGAAAGTTCGTAAAGATGTTAGTTACTTAATCACGCTCAAACGGCTGAGCGGGTGAGAAATATTGAACAGGGATACATTATGGTGTGAAGTAACACATGCTACTTTTAAGGGTTTGTCAGCCTCCGTGGCGTGGCGGTATTGAAAGCGGCCGCTACGCAGGAGGCGCGGGTTCGATCCCCGCTCAGTGCAAATATTTGTATGCATGAATATGAGTATTTGCATTGGTCTGGTCGTGCCTCGGAGAGCACGTTAAGATCTCGGTCCCGGTTGCCATACGAATATGTATGACAATCGTTATAGGGGAAATGGGTGAAATGGCCCCACATAGAAGGGCTGATCACCCGTCTGGTGAAACGGCGTCCCCGCTGGCAGTATATACATGTATAAGTGTTCCGTAGCCAAGTGGCAAAAAGCGGAACCCTTATAGATTCGTCATGTCTGTCTGTCTGTCTGTCCGTCCGTATGTCACAGCCACTTTTTTCCGAAACTATAAGGACTATGCTGTTGAAACTTGGTAAGTAGATGTATTCTGTGAACCGCAGTAAGATTTTCACACAAAAATAGAAAAAAAAAACAATAAATTTTGGGGTTCCTCATACTTAGAACTGAAACTCAAAATTTTTTTTCATTAAACCCACACGTTTGGGGTATCTATGGATAGGTCTTCAAAATGAAATTGAGGTTTCTAATATCACTTTTTGCTAAACTGAATAGTTTGCGCGAGAGACACTTCCAAAGTGGTAAAATGTGTCCCCCCCCCCCCCTATAACTTCTAAAATAAGAGAATGATAAAACTAAAAAATATATATGATTTACATTACCATGTGAACTTCCACCGAAAATTGGTTTGAATGAGATCTAGTAAGTAGTTTTTTTAATACGTCATAAATAGCAAACCACAATTTACCTTTCATTCAATCAACTCAAATATGAAAATTTTACTTGCTGCTACGGAACCCTTCATGGGCGAGTCCGACTCGCACTTGGCCGGTTTTTTATTCCTTCAATAGGTTACAGGAACGGTATCAGAATTCCACGGGGGTGGAGCTGCAGGTAATATCTAATTATAATTATATTACCTGTTCTTCAGAGGTATCGCGATTTAATCTCTGTCTCGCAAAATGTATAATCAAATTGGGTTAGTCCACTTAGTTATACTACTAGTTATACGATATAACAAAATGAACAAAAAAAATCCTAATAGTTATACTGAGCAGTAAAACTAAACGGATTTCATTATTTTGGATCGGGTACGTCCATTTAGTTATACAATATAACAAAATGAACAAAAAAAAACCTAATAGTTATACTGAGCAGTATAACTAAACGGATTTCATTATTTTGGATCGGGTACGTCCATTTAGTTATATTCGTAAATAAACTCTATTAATTTTTTTGCATGTTTTACGTTTTCACACATTTTATTTCAATTTAAAATAATAACACCATGTGAACCCTTCAGAGCATAATGACCAAAAAGCAAAATGAGCACTACAATCAATATGTTCAATATGCAAAATGTTCAGAACGCAAAATGTGCAAAACGCAAAATGTTCAATATGCAAAATGTGCAAAACGCAAAATGTGCACCACAAGTAAAATGTGCAGAACGCAAAATGTGCAATAGATACTTAGGACATGCTCACAACATTTTTGAATTATTATTTTTTTAATTTGGTCAATAGTCCAATCAATAGTAGTAACCTTTTGGTTTAATTTTTATATATATTTTATATGCGGTCTTTTTCCGTGGTACGGTCGTTTTGTCCGGCCAGCCGGATAATGGAAGGATTGTTTTTTCGATTGTCCGGTGAAGATACTGATTAGCCGGTTGTACACTTCAAGAACTGTACTTTGGTCCGGTTGACGCAACAATGTCAGTACTACCATTGATCAGTACCATTTAAAAAAATACAATATATTCCTTCCCGTGTATAATTAGGAGTGATCCTAATAGTGCTTCTTTAACATTGGGGAAATAAACACGCCAGTGTGTTTAAAGCCTTTGATGCTCTTTTTGCGTTTTGCACATTTTGCTTGTGGTGCACATTTTGCATTTTGTACATTTTGCATATTGAACATTTTGCGTTTTGCACATTTTGCGTTCTGAACATTTTGCATATTGTACATTTTGATTGTAGTGCTCATTTTGCTTTTTGGTCTTTATGCTCTGAAGGGCATGTGAATCAATTGATACAGATATATATATCAAGATAAGACTAATTAGGAGTAAAAGGTTAGTATATTACTATCGTAATGTTTCTAGAAATGTGGCTATTGAGATATCGCCGTTAATTAATTGCATCTGTGCGTCCATAATCATGGCGTCATTGATGATACTGCTTTCTTGTCGATTTTCCTTAATCTCCGTAATGTTGATAATAGAATCTTCTCCATCTTCAGCCATTGCTTTGAAAAATTGCATAATACTAACATTTTTCCTGGTTTTGCATGATTGGTTAAGATTCATGTGCCATGCCTCCACTTGGTTGGTACTGCGATGCCTCTCTCCGAATACGCACCATGAGTTTATGAACCCATCGTTCTTGAGCCAGTAAGACTCGAAGTAATTCACAAAGGTAGTTAGATTCTTTTTTTTTCATTAGATCTTGTATTTTGGCAGCTTTTTCTTTAATATATTCCCATCCTTCTCGAATATGCTTATTTGGGAGAAGTGGTAACACAACAAAGCCCGTCAATTTTTAGGCCATTTCGCATTTTTCTTTTCTAGATCTAGTTTTTTAGCTTTTCTCCAAAGGCTATAAGAATAATGGGTATGACATCCTTTAATCTTAACATCTGGGAACACTTTCAATGCAGCGTTTTTTGACGCTTTCTCATAGTCAAACATAAACTTACTTGGTTTCCAACTTGTGAACCGGGACAAAATGATTCTGAACATGATTATGTAACTTTCGGTTGACATATCCGACATCAAGATATACACCATTGGCAAAATACGCGATTCCGTCTGAGTACTGAAGAAGTCACCGTGCAGAGTATATATCTGAGCGAAAGGTTTCGGACAGCTTTTATGAGTGCCGTCGCCGTAATATTCTTTTACATCCGTTAAGTGTTTTATCATATCTGGCAAGCAAAACACTAAAATTCTTCTCCCTTTAGAATCATAATCACCCAAGAGAATGGATGAGTATCGTTCGGGTACGGTTACTTCTTCTGGTTTTAGGCAATGCAATTTTGACACTCCTGCTGCTTCGTTCCTTTTTTTGTATAATGTAGTTTTCACACTTTTATATTTTGGTACCTTAGTAACCAAATGGTATCCTAGGGACTTTATTTCCCGTCTCGTTTGTTTGTAAATATTTGGAATCGAACTTATAAAGTCGGTGGAGGCTTTGTTTTGGCATTCAATCAGTTTGATCTCTATTTCATTTTTCGCGTAATTAGGTTGACCGTCTTTACGCATACGGATTTTATGATTTCTTCATTCTGAAAAGACGGACTTTAGGTTACTCAAGTCGTTTCTGTATTATTATTATTTACTTTCAGTACCGAATATTCAAATAAAAACCTAGTAATAAATAAATAATAATAAATATTATAGGCCAATCATACACAAATTGACCTAGTCCCACGGTTAGCACATTAAGGCTTGTGTTGTGGGTACTAGACGACGATATATATAATAGATATCATATAGATAAATACTTATATACATATAACATCAGTCAGGAACAAATATTTGTGATATCTACACAAATAAATGCCCGCACCGGGATTCGAACCCAGGACCTCCAGCTTAGTAGGCAGAGGGTCACTACCAACTAAGCTAAAGAGGAACTTTTATATTGCCCAATATTACAATATATAGATATTAAAATAATATGAACGTACTTTTGAGGCTGACAGTAAAAATTAGTGTGGTTTTTACAGGTACTAATACTAACGATGAATGAAGATGGGCATGAATAAGCAAGCAACGATACTAACGTAGTATAAAGGGCATAGTAACAAATCTTTGTCACGTATAGAATAGAGACAGCAGTAATTAACACTTACTTTGACAGTCAGAGAACCCGTGCAATATTGTTTGCCACACAGATCTTTAGATGAGCACTTCCAGATAAAAGCACCATCATTATACCGTCGATTTTATAGTACTGATGACCGTTAAAAAACAATACCAAACCTCGTCCTCTTTTGATAAAACGCGGCTTTTCTTCGAGGGCCCGGGACGGTCCAGGAATAGCTTCCATTTTAAATTCACCACATAATATGATAACAAATCAAGCAGTCATTTGCAACTGACATTTATAATAGTAAATCAAATATTCTGTCTTTTTGCTACCAGCCAGTACTTGATAAGCTTTCTTGGTTATTCGAACTCCTTGCCCTTTTCTAGAAACTTTACGATAGTAATATACTAACCTTTTACTCCTAATTAGTCTTATCTTGATATATATATCTGTATCAATTGATTCACATGGTGTTATTATTTTAAATTGAAATAAAATGTGTGAAAACGTAAAACATCCAAAAAAAATAGTAGAGTTTATTTACGAATATAACTAAATGGACGTACCCGATCCAAAATAATGAAATCCGTTTAGTTATACTGCTCAGTATAACTATTAGGATTTTTTTTGTTCATTTTGTTATATCGTATAACTAGTAGTATAACTAAGTGGACTAAACCATCAAATTTGGTGGCAACGTTGACATTAGACGTGACGTAATCCAAATTCAAAGTGAACAGACGTTATCACCTAACTTGTCCAAACATTTCCCTCAAATAAACATGCATGATAATTGCAACGATTCCTACAACTTACTGTACCTATCACCGAAGTAATTTCAAGCTTCCGAAGTGACCATAAAACCCTGAGCCCTCCATATATTAATACTCTAGCTATTCGTGGTCTAAGTTATAATGGAGAATTGGCTTAATCGCGTAAATTTTGTGTGATCTTTCAACACCAACGTTGTTGAAGCCTTCGCGGCTCTTGTAAGGATGGTCCCGAGAGATAATCCAGCTGATGCCGTCAGGTTACGGTGCTCAATCGGCAGCGGATTAAATGCCTGATTGCACTCCTTATACGGGAATGACTATTACTATCTGGATGAAACACGTTTTTAGGGTTCCGTTGCCAAATGGCAAAAAACGGAACCCTTATAGATTCGTCATGTCTGTCTGTCTGTCGGTCCGTATGTCACAGCTACTTTCCTCCGAAACTATAAGAACTATGGTGTTGAAACTTGGTAAGTAGATGTATTCAGTGAACCGCATTAAGATTTTCGCAAAAATAGAAAAAAAATACAATATATTTTGGGGGTTCCCCATACTTAGAACTGAAACTCAAAAAAAATTTTTTCGTCAAACCTATACGTGTGGGGTATCAATGGATAGGTCTTCAAAAATGATAGTGAAGTTCCAAAATCATTTTTTTCTAAACTGAATAGTTTGCGCAAGAGACACTTCCAAAGTAGTAAAATGTGTCCCCCCCCCCCTCTGTAACTTTTAAAATAAGAGAGTGATAAAACTAAAAAAAATATATGATGTACATTACCATGCAAACTTCCACCGATAATTGGTTTGAACCAGATCTAGTGAGTAGTTTTTTTTTAATACGTCTTAAACTGCAATTTACCTTTCATTTAAACAACTCAAATATAAAAATTTTAATTGCTGCTACGGAACCCTTCATGCGCGAGTCCGACTCGCACTTGGCCGGTTTTTTATGTTGTGGTAAGAATTCTAACAAATGCTTATTAGCTTGCAAATTATAATGTATTGATCATATCTCTCACTATTGGGCATCGGTATCAACCTAAAAGAAAATGTTGTCATGTAAGCCTGAGCTGTATTGCCTTTAAATTTACAAAATCAACCTGCGAGTGAAAAAAGAGTGGCAGTAATGGCATTCCTCAAATTGGGTTACTACGCCAGCTCCTCTTGCAGAAAACTGTAGCAAAACATGAACTATTTGCGTAGAGTTGTATTCTATAGGTGAATGGGCATGGGTGACCAGGGAAAAATTAAACATCTGCCTGATCAAAAGATAAAAATGTTGTCAACACAATTGATTGAACTACCACCCATTTTTTTATACAATTTAGGTAGGAAACGAGTTAGGACATTGACTAAGGGAAAACAGTAGTCATAAAATGAATGCTAGCAACATGAGAGGAATCATTCATGGATTGCCACCAGCAGATGAGAACAGAAAAGGAAAAAAGATAGGAAAAAGAAAATGGACAGAAGTAAGACCGCTAGTAGTCGCACAACACGACAAAACATAACATAACATAACTTCACGCCTGTATCCCCGAAGGTAGGCAGAGGTGTATTACATTACACACCCACGATTCGCCAGTTATGTTAAGGTCCCAATGTAATAGCGAGCTTATTTCCATCTACCGGGCACATTATTAAGCGATTTATTAATGCACACATAACTACTAAAAGTCAGAGGTGTGTGCCCGGGGCGACTGGGGATCAAACTCGAGACCTCGTCTCAGCAGACCGTTACGTACGCCACTGGGCCATTGACAAAACATATTTATTATACATAGAGATTCCTCGGTCGTTCCATCACCTTCAAAACTATTTCTATCCCTCCATAGATTTTAGAAATATGACTTCGTATATCTATTGACGCAACACAATCAGTATCATATAGTCCAACACGATGTAGTTGAACAAAAAACTTTAATTTCTCATCTCTGTTCTCTTCAACCTCTCGCAGATTATTATTTTGTAACTTATCCGCAACTATAACAACTTTGCCTTAAACTGTTCTAGATTATCTTTCCTTACATTGTAACAAAAAGAATCTCGGTTGCCGCAACGAGGGCTGCATGTTGATGTGGTTCACAGGATACAATCACATTTTCTATCTCGAATACGGTCGAGATTGGCCTTTTATTGTGCATTGTAAAGAGAGGATATTAAATTATTATGGAAGGCTAACAATTCTGAAATATAAAACTATAAACATGTAAAATAAAAGCCATGTAAAATTATAAATTCAGAGGTAACTCAATTCTAATAGTAGATGACGATCAAATTAAATCGGGATTTAGATTCGAGAACTACTATACCCCCTAAACCCCTAAAAGAGATATTACATAGTATTTCGTTGAGACCATCAACGATAGCAAAATATCTACTTGTTTGAGTCGTCCGCAGTTATAAAGCGATTTGGTTATCCGTGACTACGATTGCCTAGCATCTCAACACTACCGATGCGTATTCTATTGAAGTAGTTACCAAACTAAAAGTATTATCTTCAATGGAATTGTTTACGGAATTTTGACCAAAGTCTAATCAAATTACTAGTTTTTCTGTTTGCTAACATTTTCTGAAATAAGCAATTCATGAAGTGAATTAACCACTCGTGTTAGACCTTCAAATTGTTAGCTTCATGGAACGAACAGAATTTGTCGCTTATAAGAAAGCGTTCACAAGAGCCATATATTATGTAATGACGTGGGATATAGACTAAGTGATTTTTTATTTTTATTTTATTTATTATTAATTGTAATTGATTTCTATGAATATGTGAGTGTTTATTATTTAATTATTATTTATTGATTGTACTGTGTAAGAACTTTTTTGATTTTTTAACTAATTTGATTAATGTTGTAATTTGTCTGTGTTTTTTTTATTTTTATTTTGTAAGTATTTTATAATTTTTAATTCTGCACTATTGAATTGGAGTAATCTGTAATGATAGTGTATGTTATGTATAAATAAATAAATAAATTTGTTTTACCACATTTTACCTATAGTAGTGAATATACTAGTACTACTAGTATGAACAAACAGACAGAACAGACTAGTTTGTTTATCCGCATTCTGGAAGCCATAACACAAGCTAGTTAAACTATGCTTACTTTGGGTCTAGAAAGCGCTGTGTAGAATGTCATGGAATATTTTATTTCATTTATTTGTTTATATTAGGTCGTTACATATGAAATTGCCGTTTTTCTTGAAGAAATTGAAGGAAACCCAATTTTCAGTACTAACATTTTTGCATTTTTTTTAGGAATGACAAATCCCAATTTTATGATTTTTTTGTGTAAGAATGAGACAACATTAAGTTAACAAACAGCAACTTTTATTTCATTTTTGAAAAGTGACAGCTATTAAGTAATAAGTACGAAATTTATCATTAAAATGGATAGCATTTAGGAAGTACTGTTTTTGAAGATCAAATTAATTTATCAAGCGACCAATAAAAACAAAATTTAATACAAAGTTGGAAAATCTTGAAATCAACTTTCAAACAAAATATAAACAATGGAAATAGCTTTTAAATTACAGGAATAACGAACTCCTGAATTTGTAAGAAAATTTCGGCAATTTCATAGGTAAAGTAAAAAGTAAAACCTTACAAAAATGAGTCCCTATTTCCCTTGGTGACGGCATCACGCATGAACTGCTGGACTTATTTCGCTAATTTTTTTTTTTTGTATTTTTTATTTTTAGGAGATTATTGTCATGAATGAAAAAGTTTAGAAAGTGGAGCGGAAAATTAGAAAATTCTAAAAACTTATTTTTTATAATGTAACCTTGTGGCGTTTGACATACCTGTCAGTCGTTTGTATTTGGCAAGTTGGCACAGTTTTTCACATGGCCAGTTATATGTCGCCTGTTCCCAACAAAACTATTCTATACGTGGCTGAAAAAAAAACTGAATATTTTGTAGGTACGAGTCATAAAGCATTAAAATAATAAACACTATGTTTTGAATATATTTTTAGGGATTGTCTTTAGAAAGTCCTATTGCTATCGAGTTGTCGTCGTCGACGTCGTCGTTGCCAATTTTCTGTCACGGTTTTGGGTATGAAGGAGATGAGCTATCGAGTTGCTGTTTTCGGTAATAGATTCGTGCTGGGGTGAACCATTGCAAGATAAAGAAAAAATCGCAAAAAAATCGCAAAAAAAAAAAATAACGCAAAATCGAAAAACCCTTGTATTCGGCTGAGCTCGTCTCAGGAATTCAACTTGTTTAATAACAATACGAAACCCAATATTCATAGTTAACGCGGGACAATGTCTGTCGGGTCAGGTAGTTATTGAATAATTTTCGTTTACTTAACGAAAACAACATTTATTTAATAACTAGCTGACGATTGAATGAACAAGTGTTAAAGCTCCTAACTCGCCGTCTGCAACTAGCACATGAAAGACTAACTTATTGTAAAAACAAAACTACACACTGTGCACTAGTTAGCACTTGTGTGAAATTCTGTCAACACGACCGGCCGCATTTGTCCCCTGTCGATAGAGTACGTTTTTTGTTCGAGTTCCGGTTAATCGAGTGCGGTCGCCGCGGCCTGAGGTGGCCCAACGCGGCTCGATGCGCCTGCCGCAACTTGCGGCCACTTTTTAGATAGATCCGTTTGTAAGTTACGAGTTTTGAAGTCGAGTAGTAGACGGCTAGAGATACGATAACTGGAACTTTCTTGTAAAACTTTTTTGAAGTGTGGTCCCGATATCACGTAAAGACGATTTGAAATGTTGAAAATTGTGTTAATAAGAGTGGATTGGAAACAGCTATTGTGATAGATGATTAGGGGCACTGCAGTTGAAATTTAAAAAATTGTGCTTAGTAGGTAGGAAAAGTTAAGGGTTACCAACGAAAATAAAATATACCCGTGATGTAGAGTGCAGTGGTGATAAGTTAGTTTGACATCACAATCAGCTTAGCTACTAAATTTATTATAAGGTAAAATCTGTGATTCTAATTGTGATTATAGCCATTGTTCTAGTTTTATGATGCGTAAATATTTTATTGTGATATGAGAACTGTGTATTTAAGTACACTTCTGTGATTTATATATATATTTTTTACCCATGTAAACACGTTGTACCAAAATAATATTCGTAAGTAGTAGTAATTAAAAGAAAAAGTCGTAAATTTTATGTATTTCTTATTAGAAATGTAAATCTCACTATTTTCGATACTTCTTTTTTTTACCTGCGGTTTGTGACGCTGATCTATTACTCTGTGATCGACATTTGCTCATTATTCTACTTCAATTCAGGTCATAGCGAGCTTAGATTTAATTTTAATAAAGATATTTTTAATTAGTGTGCTTATTTCGTATTTAACATATTCGACCCTTACTACTTCTGTACTCAAGTATACTTTATTTTAACTCCATTTCATAAAACAGGATTTATTTATTATCTGTGCCAATAGCCTACTACATATTTTTGGAGGTGACAATTCGCAAAAAAAAATATTTAAAGGAGACGATTCGCACGTTTTGTGCGAGTTCAATTCGTCCGAATCGTCCAATAAGCCTGCTAGCGGGCCACTTGGCGTGGTGGTATGGAAAAAAGATTAACGTATAGGCAACAAATAGTATTATTATCAATCAATCATCAAATCTTTTCAAATAGTAACATAAATTAAACAACACATGAATTATTCACCGAGCTGTTAACACATAGTCGAACAACATGCCCTCCAGAGCATTGAGAACAATCAATGTAATTAGTTTAACATCGATTTCTAATGCTGTACAAAATTCTAAGCCAGAGAGCATCCTGCGGGTTCAGTACAATAATACATTTAGAACAAAGCCGGGGCTGCCCTGAGACTGCAAAGAGCACCAAGCATTATGTGTAGAGGCACGAACATAGTTTTAACTCTTTCGTTTGCATTAGAATGCTTTCATCCTAAGTTACCAAAAACTATTGGTGATTGTAATTGAATCGTGAATAGCACTGCTAACGATTTTAAGTTAGCGTGATGAAATTGTAACTAAGATCTCATGGTGATTGCCAAGTTGATACTTTGACATGAACTTGCACTTATCTTGGGATGCGATTGTGAGTTTGGCGGTTTACTACCTGGTTCGTTTTGACATTTTGACATTTGACAATGGGCTTGATGATGACTAAATATTTTGCTGGCAAAATGTAGATGTAGTACCTCTGTTTACCATTTCAACAACACAAGTGGGAATTAAAAATAATGAAACATCCCCCCATATTAATTACACTATTATATATTACTAGCTGACCCGGCAGACGGCAGATAACAACTTCCATATTTATTCACCTTTTAAACCTTCCCTGGACCCCCACAAATAATTCAAGACCAAAATTAGCCAAATTGGTCCAGCTGTTCTCGTGTTTTAGCGAGACTAACGAACAGCAATTCATTTTTATATATTGAGATATATGACAACCTCTATGGTGTAGCGGTAGTGCGTTCGACTGCTAAGTCTGAGGTCGCGGGTTCGATTCCCGCTCAGTGCAAATATGTAAACTTGCATTGGTTTGGGTGTTTCTATGTATAGTATGTATTTATTTACAACAAAAAAGTGTCTAAGTATGTTTATTCGCTTTTTAGAACCCATATGACAATCACTGCTTAGTTTGGGTCTAGATGGCGTTGTGTAATTTGTCCTAGAGTATTTTGTATTTATTTATTATTATTTATATTTTAGAATGTAAAAATAGGAACAATTAATATATTACATTAAATTAAATCAGTGGCTTTTTCAACATGATTTCAGTAAGCAGTCTTAACTAGCAATGAAAAGATTAACAACGTAATCATATAAGAACCTTAAGTTTTGCTATCCGACAACTATATTAAGTTTTTAAACGCAACTAAATATAGTTCATGCAGATACCTACGTATCTGCATGAACTATATTTACACGACTCTGTAAATAAAGAAAGAAAAGAAAGAAAGAAAGATTTGTTTTATTCAGTCTACTTCGATTATTTATCCGCATTCTGGAACCCATAACACACGCTAGTTAAACTATGCTTACTTTGGGTAAAAAAAATAAAAAACTTTGGGTCTAGAAAGCGCTGTGTAGAATGTCGTAGAATATTTATTTACTTAATATATAAAAAAAGAATAGCCTAAATTACAGTATATGAGCACCTATCTCAAAGCTTGCCGAATAGGACCTGGTTCAGCATAATGCCAGATTGATGCCTAGCGCTGATTTTCAACCAGGACCTTTTCGACTCACGAATGTCAATCAGCTTACAATAATATTAACAGAACTGGAAGGATTAACTACAACGCAAAAAAGTATTAATAGTAATAGTTGAGGTATTACAACGAAATACATGACTGTACCTACGTCTTCGCATGCAATTATCGTCCTGAGACGATGACTAAGTCGTCAAATCAAAGAAGGAAAAGGACAGACGGTTCGCCTACTTCGCCACCAAATAAATAGACACAACTATTAAAGTATTGTTTATTATTAACTTCACTGAAAAAGTTGCCCAGTTTGTCGCGCACAAACATGGCAAGCTCCGATACCGCCTACTCACTTGTCATTTAAAGAAATGTCAAACACTCGCCGCATCTGCTTCGGGATCAGAAACAAAAATAATACAGTTCTATTTTGACTGCCGCTGTCAAGGGGCGTGCAAGAGCGCGAGCGGGGCGAGAAAGTAACCCTCACAATTAGACTGATATATTATATTTGTGCACGAGCTCGTCGCGACTTGATTATATTATTATGTGTACGACTGTACCACTACACACGACGGTCAGGAGTGGCGAACAAATTACAAAACTAGCGAAGCAATGACAATGTATGTACAAATTGTACAATATATACATAAGGTTGTCTCGGTGAAGGGGTGTAGCCCATGGGAGCTTGCACGCGTAAAAAATAGTGGGGCACTCTGGGAGTGCTGACAGAAGGGAAATCTTGAACAATTACGTGTGTATTTTTTGAATCGTTATCATATCTCCCTCCCTCCCTACCTTCCTCCCTCCCTCTCTCCATGCCTTCCTCCTTACCTACCGGTGTAGGCAGAGATAACATCATCCCTCCGTTTGGTTTTGTCCCTATACATGTTACTAACTTCCTCTATTCTACTATAAGGTAAAAATTGACGGTGTATAAAATGTGAGGAGTTCACCAATCTTCCTTATTTATATATTTTTTATAATTACTCTGTAGAATGGCCGCTACGAAAATTGGCCGAATTTCGTATAATTTTGACTCAGTCTTAAAATTATAAATCTCGTCCATACAAGATCAAGACCGCCTGTCTTGTTTTAGCTCGCTTACATCTCCAACGGTATGTTCCGAGAGAGGTGTGCAATACATCGCGGGAGACAACTCAATTTACAGTTGCACCCCTACAAGATGCACTCCCCATGGCCCCTCGCTCGTCACTTCACCTTGATTAATATAAACAAACTTTGTTGCAACACCCAACTATACTTGCGTCTTGTAAATCCTTCGTATTGTTATAATGTCTCAATGTTTATATGACGGTTAAGTTAAAAGAGAAACCTTTGAACTGAGGCAATGCGAGTTTGCGAAAGTTCATACAAATGTTGGTGTAATTAAATTTTGGTTTAAGGTATTTCTGTATACGTAGAATGACTCTTTGTTTCTGAATAAATGAAAGAATAAAACATATTAGTATAATTGTTTTGTTTGTGATACTTGGAGGACATAAACATATTATAAGTACAAAGTCCGTCTTACCATAAGGCAAATTGCTTTTGGTATCATCCGAACAATTTCAAGGTCAAATAGAAATAATACTTATTGGTAGCTTAATTGAAATTAATAAACAAGCTGGTATACTCGTATTTTTATCTTTTTCTACATACATAACTTCACGCCTGTATCCCCGAAGGGGTAGGCAGAGGTGAATTACACACCCACGATTCGCCAGTTATGTTGAGGTCCCAATGTAATAGGGGGCGAGCCTATTGCCATCTACCGGGCACATTAATAAGCGAGCGATAATTAACATTTATCAATGCACACATAACTACTAAAAGTCAGAGGTGTGTGCCCGGGGTGACTGGGGATCGAACTCGAGACCTCGTCTCAGCAGTCCGTTACGTACGCCACCGGGCTATCGCCGCTATAATATCGCCGGGCTATCTTTTTCTAGAAACATAAAATTTTCTCTTCGTTTAATCCGAGTGTTATTACTGGAGACTTAAGCATGCAAAATGTAAAATATGATAAATATGTTGTTAGAAAGAAAATATATGTAAAAAATCTTAGTTTTATTTTCCCCGACTGCACCATAAGGAGGGTTATGTTTTGCGAGAGTATATATGTATGTATAATTGTTTGGTACTCTCTGCAGCCTGAACGGCTTGATGGATTTTAGCTTGAGAGATGCCGTTAGATTCGTATTTACTGTGAGAGTGCTACTGGATATATAAAAATAAAAAAAAACGGCCAAGTGCGAGTCGGACTCGCACACCGAGGGTTCCGTACAAACCTGTAAGTGTATTTGATATGAATTTTAATTTAATACCTCTACGCGTTCATGAGAAAAGAAGTGGTAACTTTAAAATTTTCAAAAATATTTTTTATTATATTGTGTAACTAAAAATTACTGTTTTCGCAATTTTTCCTTTATCTGTACTATAAGACGTTACTTCCTACCAGTTATCCCGTGCGAGTTTCGAAAATTTGCGGAAATTTGCGGCATAAACGCCTGTATCTTTTGATTGTTTAGGCTTAGAAGTTTGATTTTTTCACAGCTCCAAGGGACAGTAAACCTAAGTATTAGACATAAATTTCAGTTTGATACCTCCACGCGTTCCTGAGAAAAACGGTCTTGACAGACGGACTGACGGACGGACGGACGGACGGACAACAAAGTGATCCTATAAGGGTTTCGTTTTTTCCTTTTGAGGTACGGAACCCTAAAAATAACATAATGGCGGTTTTTAGGCACTAAAATGTATGTTGTTAAACAATATTTTCACTCAAACTTATCGATTAGCTTTAAAGGGTGATTTCAAAAAATATGTGTCACAACTAAAAAGTATACAATGAAATTATTATTCTCCATTCATTAATTTTCTTTCGGTCTATAATTTGCAAATGGATCTCGCCTGCTATCGCACTTGTTTCGTTCTTTTAGGGCAGTCGGGTTTTTAATTTATTATTTAATCATTTTATTTATTATTGTAAATTACAACTTTCACTATTGTACTCGTACATAGTGATTTTTTTTCTTTATAATTTAGGACACGTCAATTTGACTTCACCTCGCCTGATGGTAAGCTGAAGGTAAAGTCTCAGGAAAGAGGGTCACCATTACATACATGTACCATGTAAACAATGGTGGCACTCAGCTTGACGGCCTCATCAGAAGAGGATTGTCGTCGCAGCACCGCGTGACACCCACCGGTCCCACTAGTGCTGCGACCACAATCCCCCTGCCCGGCTATGCACTTGCTGACCCCTGAACGCAATCAAACTGAAATTGGATTACTATGGAGGGTTTTTCGCAATCGTGTACGGTGGTACCTACCCGGCCGAATTTTGTGACAAATTTGTGTCATCAAATTTCTACCACCAGTGATTAGTTTATTTGTGCCCCACAAGGTCGTATCTCCATCTACCGCACCCAAACTAACCAGAATTTTCCTGTTTTAGAGTCTGATGACTTGGGTCATCTAATATTAGGTGCGTCTAGTAGTTCGTGATTTCCAATGTAGCAACTGTTGACATAAAAGGCTGTTACTCCTCCGGCTAATAAAGTCAGTCCATTACCATTTCAGTTTGCAAACTAAGTCGATAACTTTAGCTCTTTTGGTGAAATCCAATGAATAGTCTTCAAGTGATTGGTGAAAGGAACGGGAATACTGAAATAACTCAAGAGAACCAGCGTATAGGAAAAAAGAAAACGTAAATAATAAAATTAAAAAAAACTCCTTTGAAAAAATCCCCAAGTTCTTTGAAGGCTCCGATGTTGACGAATATAACAATACTGCTAAAAGCCTGTCTGTAGGTTTCCGTGTATTTACTTGGCTTTATATTATACAAGATAACTGAACAAAAGTAAATGTTATATTTTCAACAATTTTGAAATTTCGTTAAATTTTCAGAGCATCGAGCAAAAACATATGACTACAGCAATTTGGACGGTGTCCGCTAGTAAATTAGTTCCGAGGGAAGCCAGGCCGGTACTCGTACTAACCATACATCTAAACTTAATGAATTCCGATGGGGTGAAAAAATTAATAATACAAAGAAAATTACTCGAATAACTTTTTAGTTGTAATTAATTGGTTTAAGGGGTGAACCAACCCTATGATATATGTTATTGTGAAGGGGTGACAGAACGTTTGTACAATGAATTGATACAGCCTAATGATACGAGACATGACTAAAAGAAACTACTAGACGATGATGCAATTTTGATTACTGTAAGGGGAGATTGGGACAAAATGTGTTACATTTTATTACATAACATAACATAACATAAACTCACACCTATATCCCCGAAGGGGTAGGCAGAGGTGCTAGCACCCACATTTCGCCAGTTTATGTTTAGGTCCCAATGTAATAGGTGGCGCGCCTATTGCCATTAACCGGGCACTTATAAACCTGCGATAAATACACACATAACTTCGAAAAGCATCGAAAAGTCATTGGTGTGTGCCATGGTAAAACCTGGGATCGAACCCGAGACCTCGTCTCAGCAGTCCATTACCCATACCACTAGGCTACCGCGGCTTTTTATTATAAAAGATGTCGTTATACTCGTTTGGTTATTTGGACATCCTATAAAATGTACTAAACATGTCGAGAAAGTAAGTAAAAACGTAAAGTCATTTTAAGATAATTGAAATTAGAAATTGGTTTATGGGAAGGAACGTGTGGTAAATGTGAAAATTGTAATAAACGTATCTTTGACCTTCGACTTCGTAATTGAACGGGTTCGAACAGAGAACGTACTCGTACGTCAAGTAAAAGCGATTAAAGCAATTTACTAGGGTTGGTCATTAAAACATCAATGAAATATTACTTTCTCCAAACAATTTTATGTGCCTTATGCGTCAAAAAATATATTCTTATAGACAGTTTTAAAGTGTAGGTATTACTCTCCTGGGGTGTGACTGGTTGGATCACCTCCAAGTTTGGTGCACCCTGGGCAACGTGGGCGATGACGCATCATTGATTGCTCCTCTGGAGTAGCTGGCGTCAACGTCAACGGCTTTTCAGGGCCAGCTGACCCCATTGCACGAGGGGGTCGGGGAATGGCGGGCCTGCAAGGCCCGCGGGAGGGGTGGTCGCTCCAGGTACCCCTCTGCTCTTATCAGAGGGGACACTGCGAATGGCCCAGGGTCAGTCGGAGTGCGAGGGATATGCTCTATGGGTAACCTTACACCCCGGCGTCTGTAGACCCGAGACGGCTTACGGTTTTAGTCGGTTAAAGCCCGACATAACCGCCACCACTGGCCGGCGGGGGGGTATCCGAAGGGATTTCCGCACAAAAAAAAGGTATTACTCTCCTACGACCTCTGTGGCGTAGCGGTAGTGCATTCGACTGTCAAGCCAAAGGTCGCGGGTTCGATTCCCGCTCAGTGCAAGTATGTATATTTGCACTGGTCTGGGTGTTTCTATGTATAATATGTATTTATTTACAAAAAAAAAGTATTCAAGTATGTTTATCCGCATTCTAGAACACATATGACAAGCTCTGCTTAGTTTGGGTCTAGATGGCGTTGTGTACTTTGTCGCACAATATTTATTATTTATTTATTTATTTATAGTGTAAAATTTAACATCAAAAACCGTTTGAACAATTGTAATGAGCTAAATGTTAAGTAAAATATCTCTCAAATCTTTTCATTTTCGAGAGAATAAATCGGTATAAGTAAGTTACGCGTACTAAAGAAATGTAATTTTGATTTAAAACACATTTACTTAAGCGTACGTGATTTACTTCGCAGAGTCGCAACGTTCAATTGAAATGAAAATGATATCTTTAATCTTTATCTATCACAGTAACTGTCTGGGATGGAATTCACTTAGTTTTATAGTACTAGGTTCAATAAATTCAATCACAAATGTTCTCCTGAGTATTTCAATATTGTGTCATTTTGTGTGATAAATTAATTTCAATACGATCATTTCAAAATCTCTCTTTTGTCGTAATATGTACATACACTCACCCCTTCATATATTCTAAGGGGTAAGCAGCGATAAATTTTGAAAGCAGCTTACTAATGAATATATGCACAGTACTTAGAACACAAAAAACTTTTTTTATATCTTTAGATTGTCTGTCTGTCTATCTGTCTGTTAGACTTAGCTAATCTCAAAAAGGGCTGTTCTGATTGTGACGAGACTTTCACTGGCCAATAGCTTATATTATGAGGTATAACTGAGGCAACTTTATTTTTGAATTTTTTTTTAAAGAATTAAGATTCCACGCAGAAAATAATTAAAACCTAGATACCTATAAGTCGACGCGCACGAAGTCGCGGGGACAGGTATTAAAAATACACATAAAAATACTTGAATAATGACAGCGAGTTTCAAGTTTTTACGGTGCCCCAGGAGTTTATAGTGTGTTCCACCATAGTACGCAAACTACATAGTGCACCAAATAAATGCATGGTGTTGTCTACACCACAGCCTTTGTGTGTTTATTGCTACACCTCGTTTCCTCAATCGAGCGGAGCCCCCCTCACATTGATAACACTTCATTCCCAAGAGATTCTCTCATTTACGATTCGCCATGATCAGGTCACGGGAAATTCAGCTCTATGGCATTCGAAATAAGTTTTATAATAAATGCAAATATCAGACATTGTGGTTATGGTATTACTGACGTCGTAATTGAAGGAGCCACGTTGCAATTATTGATTTGTCCCGTGTGATATCGCCTTTGATCCAGAATTTCATCTCCATTCCCTCTATCTGTTGTAATCTACCCACAAGAGTCCTGTCTACCGGGCAATCTTTACAATGACATACAATTTATTTGTGCTTCTTATGTGAAATGTAATTTCTCGAAATGTCATTCTGGTGGAATCAAGTAGAGTATTACATAATAATAATAATACATAACTTCTTCACGCCTGTATCCCCGAAGGGGTAGGCAGAGTTGTATTGCACACCCACGATTCGCCAGTTATTTTAGGGTCCCAATGTAATAGGGGGCGAGCCTATTGCCATCTACCGGGTACATTAAGCGAACGATAATTAACATTTTTACGAAAAGTCAGAGGTGTGTGCCCAGGGCGACTGGGGATCGAACTCAAGACCTCGTCTCAGCAGTCTGTTACGTACGCGTAAAGTAGAGTAACAGTATATTATTAACGCCTCCAACTAAGCTACATTGCTTGTGTGTGTGTAATAACCAGGAATGAAACCAGGGACCTCTTAATCGTAAGGTCCACTCCATAACCACATAGATACCGACACTATCGCTAGAGTAATGTTAAATAAAGTTTATAGTCAAAGCACTAAATCGAGAATATAAAGGCTTACTCTGATCTATAAGTATTCTTTTTATTTCACCCCTAGTTAACTGTTGTTTATTCTTCTAATAATATAAGGGGAACCAAGTTATATTTATAGGTAGAATTGTATGCGTTGTCACGTTTAATCAAAGGTCCACCCTCCACACGAAACAGCTCTCCACCCCCCTCAACGAGTCTCAGGGGCCTCGTGAACATATTTCAAACATGGACAGCAAATGTGCTAATTATGCAAATGACTTTGATGGAAATCTTACTAAGAAATGGAATTTCGAAAGTTATATATTATATACCAATAATAGCTTTACAGCGTTCTGGAGTTTTAGAAATATTAGGTCGTTACATATATGAAATTGCCGTTTTTCTTGAAGAAATTGGAGGAAACCCAATTTTCAGTACTAACATTTTTTTTAGGAATGACATATCCAAATTTTATGATTTTTTTGTGTATGAATGAGACAACATTAAGCTAACAAACAGCAACTTTTATTACATTTTTGAAAAGTGACAGCTATTGAGTAATACGAAATTTATCATCAAAATGGATAGCATTTAGGAAGTACTGTTTTAGAAGATCGAATTAATTTATCAAGCGGCCAATAAAAACAAAATTTAATACAGAGTTGTAAAATCTTGAAATCAACTTTCAAACAAAATATAAATAATGGAAATAGCTAGTAAATTACAGGAATAACGAACTCATAAATTTGTAAGAACATTTCGGCAATTTCATAGGTAAAGACCTATTATAATAATAACATTTTCTTGCGAGGGATATGCTCTATGGGCAACCTTACACCCCGGCGTCTGTAAACCTGAGACGGCGTGCGGTTTTAGTCGGTTCAAGCCCGACATAACCACCCCCGCTGGCCAGCGGGGGGGGGGATCCGAGGGGATCCCCGCACGAAAAAAAAAGGGCCGGCAGGTGAATTATTTTACTGAATAGCTTTGGTGAATTACCTAACTTTGCAACCAGAGGTTTCTCCGTATTGTTTGATATTTTGATAGATTTTAGATTTAAGTTTGATCTATCATAAATAGGTTCTCTTACGTTAACGGGGTATCCGAAGGGATTTCCGCACGAAAAAAAAAAAAAAAAAAAAAAGGTATTACCATTGTTAGGTAGACTGAATAAATAAATAAATTATAATTTATTTGCACGAATATTGGCACAGATAACTTACTATGTTACAAATTTCAGCTGAAATTTTTATCCTTTTCTATTAATATTATAAACGTGAAAGTTTATGAATATATTTGAATGTTTGTTGTTCAATCACGCTCAAACGGCCGAACGGATCTGGCTGAAATTTAGCACAGGGCTAGATTAGAGTATGGAATAATACAACAACCGTGGAGTAGGTTCTCGTGTGTGGTGGAAATGGGATCAGAATATCACGCGAGCGGAGCCGTGGGTAACAGCTGGTTCAAACAAAACAAACGAAAGATTTAGATCGGAAAAAGAGAACATCTAGGACGGGACTTGAACCCGCGACCAGTCCCTTACAGGGGGAATGCTCTGACCAACTGAGCCACCTCGGAATTTCGAATATCTGGGACGTGTCTAGGTGGCTCAGTTGGTCAGAGCATTCCCCCTGTAAGGGACTGGTCGCGGGTTCAAGTCCCGTCCTAGATGTTCTCTTTTTCCGATCTAAATCTTTCGAAAAAAGTAAGCATACAAAATGCTTAAAAATTTAATTGAAAAAAAAAACAAACGAAAACAAAACTCTGTTGTTACTATGGAGATGTAAGGCATGAAGCGTTTTACGGATTTTTTTTATTTTTACTAGTAACAAGCACACTACTGATCGTAAGCGGTTACCGTGACCTACAAACGTTGGCAACACCACGGTTGTCACTATGTTGCCATATGCTGCTGAAAGGAGAAGGGAGACCTGAGAACTAAATGGATTTTGATGAAATTTAACACATCGAATACGACCTGGAACGAATCAGTGACAAAATTAGTAGCGGGACGAGAATGAATAGGGACTCAATCAGCATTATAAGCAAACAGGTTTGCGGTTATAGGCTAGTAGCTTTATTCGGGTATCTTAGGAATATGTTTAGTTATTTACATAGATAAATTATATATTTCGTTTAATAAATTAATTAATACATTTAAATACGAAAATTAATAAATCGAAGACAAACAAAAATAAAAATGGATCGAAAAACTTTTATTCACGATGAATGTAAGCTTACAAATCATAATTTCGCTTGAACATCGATCCAATATAGTTTTATTTGTCTGAGAAAAAAACTTAAGCTATTACGAGACGCATAACTTATATACGTTAATAACTGTTGTTCGCAGCGATCTGCACCAATATAGTTATATAAAGTAGCATTATATATTTTGTTGGAATCATACTTACACACTTTCTACGTTTTTATTTTTCGTGCGGGAATCCCCTTGGATATCCCCTCGCCGGCCAGCGGGGGTAGTCATGTCGGGCTTGAACCGACTAAAACCATACGCCGTCTCGGGTCTTCAGACGCCGGGGTGTGAGGTGGCCTATATGGCATTTACCTCGCACTCCGACTGACCCAGGGCCATCTCCGGTTCCGTGAAGGCCCCCTCGGACTTGGGAACCACGGTGGGGACACCGGATCTTGCCCCGGAAAGGGGGCGGAGCGCTAGTCGCCCCGCTAAGTTACACTTTCTACCTCACATAAAACTTTCATATATTTTAGTCGTGATTAATGGCAGTTTGAATTCTAAAATCTGTCGTTATCAGCAATTTAAGTGTTTTCTATAATATAAAAATGAATCGGTGAATGTCACAGAAAATTTGCGGTGGAAGCGCAAATCTCGAGATCAGCTGAACCGATTCCGCTAATTCTTTTTTTATAATATTCCTTGAAATACGAGGATGGTTCTTACGGAGAGAAAAATTTAAAAAATTGCAGAAAAAAAGCGTTTACAGGCATGTTTGTGATAAATAGGTGCCACGGGGCGAAGTATCCCACGGGCGAAGCCGCGGGGGACGACTAGTTATCATATATTCGCGTAAACTTGAGCATTCACATAAATATCGGAATCAATAATATTTACATATGTCGATGACCGCTTACCTTATTGGCGGGTAATATCTATGTTTGCGTATATGTATGTGTGTGTGGTAGATTGACCTCATTACATTGTACTCGTTTGTGATTCATTATTTCTTTTGTAACTGAGATTAAGTTATCTTTTATAAAAATATTTCCATATTTCAATATGCCTATTTATGTTTACACTAAAATAGAGAGCGAGTTTTTTTTTGTTTTTTTTTTAATAAGTCAATATTCTACGACATTCTACACAGCGAGCAGGCTTTACGTAGTAAGGGAAATATTTCTGTCCCAGCGTCGCATTTCACACTCGATTGTTTATTATAATTCTAATATTCTGTGACATTCTACATAGTGCTTTCTGAACCCAAAGTATGCATAGTTTAACTAGCTTGTTTTATGGGTTCCAGAATGCGGATAAACATACTTAAATACTTTTTTTTGTTAATACATACATATACATATTATACATAGAAGAACCCAGACCAATGCAAATAGACATATTCATGCTTACAAATATTTTCACTGAGCGGTAATCGAACCCGCGCCCCCTGCCGTAGCAGTCGAATGCACTACCGCCACGCCACAGATGTATTTACATGTATTTACAAAACAAAAAGTAAATAAGTATGCTTATCCGCATTCTGGAACCCATAACACAAGCAAGTTAAACTATGCTTACTTTGGGACTAGAAAGCGCTGTGTAGAATGTCGTTGAAGATTTATTTATTTATTTTATCAGTAGCTCACACCTATCTAAGCTACGATGGTTATTGTACTAAACAACACTATGATGGTCATTTTAACCAATCTATCCAAATTGTTCTACGACGCTCTGATGAATGTACACAGAAAATCTTCATTCGGTCGTGCAACGTGTTTGCGAGGTTCACGGCACACTCAGCTCAGAAAGGCTTTATCCAGGGAAAATTGAATTTAATCCCCCCCTGCATTCCTCCTAAAGACCACAACTTGCACTGAGCGTGTGCCGAGCTTGTTTGAGTCCAACGTCCCGACAGTTATATCGTCAGAAAGTGTCCAGCATTAATTCGATTGGTGAATTGGAGTTTCGTTCGCTGTAACAGATTTGATAAATTAAATCGTTATAAACGCGTCGATCCAATAGGAGCAATGAGGGACCAATGTAAGGTGTTGCAGGGATTTAATGGCGCTTTTATCACACACTACCCTTGTTCTAGATATCATAGTGCATGCTTGGTTTTTTGAAGTGATAACTTCTTTAGGCGCGTTGAGCACTTTCTAAATGAGCACTATTTGGGTGAACAAAAATCATAAAACTCGTGTTTTCTTTTATCGTCACGTCACCTCCAAACCGTCAACGAGTCCTAAGTCACGCGAGACGCCTTCCATATTTTTTTCGTAACTACGCCATCTTTTTTGTATCTGGATGTATGGATGGACGGATTAGGGAGGTAAATATGGAGGAAGATATGAACGATGACGATTAATACAAAATACACGTAAGTAGTTGTTCAGTTTTCACTTCAGTCGCCACTCCCAGAGTACCACTGCCTTTTTTTATTATATTTAAATTTATCCAAAAATAAAAAAACAGATTAAATTAAAGCGGACGAGCGGACGAACACCGAAGTGATTGCAGAAGTGTTCCATTTTAGCAATTTAGTTGCAAATCACTAAAAAGATTAACTAGCTTTAAAGTGCTGCATTCACATCTGTTTAGTGTTTTCTCAGTCGCTAGAAGTCGTTTTTGTAAACCCAGGGCCTGTAGACAAAGTCACATTCTACTAGTGGAATCACTTCGAAGCGAACCTTCAAATGTTCAATATGTATGGGAGTGACATTATTTGTTACACATGACATGTCGACAAATGTTGTCTCTCCCATACATTTCGGTCTTTTGAAGGTTCGCTTCGTTGCGATTCCACTAGTAGAATGTGACTTTGTCTACAGGCCCTGTTCATATTTAGAAGAATTTTCTTGTGTATCAGTGACTAACTTCAGTATGTTTTTGTTTATATACTTATACCTTTATGAGGTAGGCAGTCATGTATATATTATAAAATCTTTTGCAAAAAAAAACGGGCACTTAAGCAAAGAACTATTTTATAGTTACTATTAGTTTGTTTGACAATTTTAGGTATTGTTATCCTCAGAATTTTATAAATTAATTAGGAAAGAATAGTTTTCATCAGTTTTATCATAACATTTTGATGAAATTATTGAGAAATAATGTTTAAGCTCAAAACACTATTATTCGGATACCGCTGGAGAGCGGGGGGTCTCCAGCGGGGGCGGTTATGTCGGGCTTGAACCGACTAAAATCGCACGCCGTCTCGGGTCTTAAGACGCCGGGGTGTAAGGTTACCCATAGAGCATATCCCTCGCACCCCGACTGACCCTGGGCCATCTCCGGTTTCGAGATGGCCCCCTTACTTGCTCTCCACTGTGCCATCTGCTAATCAGAGGGCCACGTGGAAAACTTCCGAACAGCCCTCAACAGGGCCGTCCTCGCCTCGGTCGGAGTTGGCCGTAGGCGGCAGCGTCTCTCCCGCCCTAGGAGAGAGGCGCTGCCGTCTCCGTTGCCCAGGGTGCACCGCGTGGAGGTCTCCAACCAAGCACCCCACTATTATTGTACCTGGTCGCTAAATAAAAATGAAACGCGTTAATTTCTTTGTTTTTCTTGAATACATTAAAAGCAGATAAAAGTTTAGTATTGAGTGTGACCCCCTCTTGCTGAAATCACAGCTTGCAGTCGTCTGGGCATGCTAGCGAGTATATCTTTTATGGTTTCTTGGGGAATACGTTCCCACTCCGCGGTAATCACATTCTTTAGCTGTCTGATTTTCTGCTGAGCCGGCTGCACTGATCTCACTCGTTGCTTCAGAACGTCCCAGACATGCTCTATGGGATTGAGGTCCGGACGGAGATTCCTAACGACGAATTCCGACTTCTAGCATATACGCTTCCACATCGCCAGACCGGTGGGCGCGAGCGTTGTCGTCCATAATAATTTTGCTGCAAAAAATGTTTTCGCCAAGAACGGTTAAAGCGGGTTGTGCATAAGGAATTAGAACTTCCGTTATGTATCGGTGTCCAATCAGTGTACCGTTTTCGATGAAGACTAACTCCGTACGATCCATAGAATTTATTCCTGCCCAAAACATAACAGAGCCCCCTCCATAAGGTGTGATTTCTTCAAAACATGCCTCTGCAAAGCGTTCTCCTCATCTACGTAGCACTCGCCGACGTCGGTCTTTACCATGCAGAGATATCCTGGCTTCATCGGAGAACAATACCCTATCCCAGTCTTCATGAGTCCATGACACACAATTTTGACCGAAGTTAAGCTTGGCAACTCGATGTCCACGGAGTAATTTAGGGCCGCGTGTCGGGCGATGACTGTGTATATTAGCAACGAGATGCCTCCTCCTGACCGTCCATAGACTAATTTGCACATTTATTACTTCTTCGAGGCTGTTCTTGAGGTCCACATAAGAAGATTTGCGATTTCTCAACGCTTGACTAACTAGAAAACGATCATCCCGTGGTTCGGTACATGTCTTTCTGCCAGAACCAGGCCTTCTCTTGACGGAACCGGTCTCTTGATAGCGCTGCCAGGTCCTTTGAACTGTCGACCGACTCACATTTAGCCTCTGAGCCAAGAAGCATTGACTGCAACCTTCTTCAAGCAGCGCCATAATTTTGCTCGCTTTTATCACTTTATCTACCATTTTCGAGATTGCTAAACAGCAATAACAATACTTTTAAATGTCAAGGACATCAGATAATTTAATAAAAATTGACAAAGTTAATTAGAGTCGATATTAACTATAGGGAATTCGCGCCACAAAATGTAGTTAAAAGTTGTTTTCTTTCAAAACCAGGCTCAGTCAAAAATTTGAATTTGGAATGTACTCTTATAAACATTATGGCACTTTTATAACTGGCCAGTAACATGTTCAAATAATTAAAACCTTTTTGGTATTTTATTTTTTCAGCCAGGAAGAAAATCGAAACCGCCCGTTTTTTTTGCAAATGAGTGTATTTTACCTACTATGTAATCGAAGCAAGGTAATAGGCGTATTAGGTTGTTAATGTCAACCGGGTACGTACTTTTTATTCCGAACCCGTACTAGCTGAAATTTGCATCCAAGTACCAGGCATACAATCCAAGACCTCCTGCATAGCAGTTGCACTGAGCCACAGGGTTAGTTTTTCCAGTTCGTGATAAAATATAGTTTGTGAAAAACCAAGGAAAACTTCTACATACTAAACTACTAAGAACGTAATTACGTGAGGTAAATTTATGTTTCATTTTATAATAGCATCTCTTTTATTGCCTAACCAGAGTGCGTTGAAATCACGATAATTCAGTGTATCTCAATATTAGAAACAAACAATACCAATTCACTAGTTCAATTTTAAATGACAGATATTCAAATAGAAGCATCTAAAAAATATATTGAGTAAATCTCATTTTGCGTTCCTAAGTTCTTTTCGAATTCTTCCCTAAATTTCCTAACAGACTTCATTAAATATTTAAAGTAATAAGGTACGGGATAACTATGAAAAATATTTCTTTCTATAGAGATACGGAGATCTCTGTGATAAATGTCAGGTTAGTATCGTGATTCCACTTGCGTTGTACCAAGTGAGTTCCAGTCGTTATCGAGTTCATTCGAGGACTGGCTTCATAGTAGGCTTAGCGCGTACAACTTATAAGTTTAGTACGAGTAGTTCTTCTTGTTGCTTTATCGAGATATTACTCGATAATCTGGTTCGTTGGGTACGTGTTCAAAGTTTGCGATTGTGCTCTCTTGCATATTCTTTTGTTCTTGTTTTGTTCGTTGTCAACGTAGACCAAGCACTCCCTAAGGCGTCGCCGCCCAGACGATGCGGCAGCCCGAGAGGTGGAGCTATATGAGGCGTACAAGGGGGCCAAGAGGACCCTCCAGGTAGCAATAAAGCAGGCCAAACGGCGGGCCCGCGAAGAGCTGCTGGAGTCTCTGGAGCAGAACCCATGGGGGCGCCCTTACCTTGCGGTCAGGGGCAAAATCCGCCCAAGGGCGCCCCTACTAACCCAGAGCCTCCAGCCAGAGCGGCTGGAGGGGATCCTGGGCTCCTTGTTCCCAGCGAGAGCGGAGGAGCATGTTCCTCCACGTATGGCTCCGCATCAGGCACCTGACGCTGATAATAGCGAGAGCGATGTGCCCGAAGTCAGGGAGAGCGAACTAGAGGTAGCAGTGCTCCGGCTTAAAGCTCGGAAAAGCACTGCCCCCGGACCCGACGTCATTCCAGGCCGAGCATGGGTCCTGGCCCTTGAGGAGCTAGGGCCTCGACTGGTGGCGCTCTTTAGCGCATGCCTCGAAAGGGGCCAGTTTCCAAAGGCGTGGAAGACGGGGAAACTGGTCCTTATCCGGAAGGCGGGGCGGCCGGCGGATCAACCATCCGGTTACCGGCCGATCGTGTTGCTCGACGAGGTGTGCAAGCTCTTTGAGCGGATTATTGCAGAGCGCCTCGTCGAGCATCTCACGAACGTGGGGCCAGACCTGGCGGACAACCAGTTCTGTTTCCGCCGGGGGCGCTCCACCGTGGAAGCGATCATGCGCGTTAGGCGCCTGGCGGAGGAAGTAGTCTCGCGGGGTGGGGTGGTGGTGGCGGTGTCTCTGGACATCGCCAACGCCTTCAACACCCTACCCTGGAGCTGTGTTAGGGAGGCGCTCGCGTACCACGGAGTGCGTCCTTACCTCCGCCGCATTGTCGAGGCATACCTATCCGAGAGGGCCATAGTTTACCCGAGCTGGCTAGGGCCAGGGCGGCGAGAAGTGTCGTGCGGTGTTCCGCAGGGGTCGGTCCTAGGGCCACTCCTGTGGAACATCGGATACGACTGGGTGCTGCGCGGTACGTTGCTCGAGGGTGTCAGCATAGTCTGCTATGCTGACGACACCCTCGTTATGGCGTTCACGGGCCCCGGAGGGGGCCACCTGCGGGAACCAGCATAACCGTAAGGGGCGTGAGCATCGGCATCGAGCCCACGATGAAGTACCTTGGGCTCGTACTCGATAGCCGATGGGACTTCGGACCTCATCTCCAAAGTCTGGTCCCGAAACTGAGGGGGGCTGCGGCCGCGCTATCGCGGCTGATGCCCAACGTTAAGGGACCCAACGCCCCCACTAGGAGACTGTACCTGGGGATCGTGCGAAGCATGGCCCTATACGGGGCCCCCGTATGGGCGGAGACTCTGGCGGCCCGCAAAGTGGCTGTATTAAACAGCCCGTTAAAAGCGATGGCCGTCAGAGTCATCAGGGGGTATCGCACGATCTCAATCGAGGCGGCATGTCTCCTAGCCGGGACCCCTCCATGGGACCTGGAAGCGAGAGCCCTTGCGCTGCTGTACCAGTGGCGCAAGGAGGCACTGGAGCGGGGCCATAGGCCGGAGCCCCGAGAAATCAGGGCTCAACGGTCCCAGCTCCACCGGGAACTCATGGAGACATGGAGGGTGCGACTTGAGCACCCAAGGTGGGGGGAATCCACCATTGCGGCGGTGAGACCGATCATGAAGGAGTGGTTGGAGAGGAACCATGGGGACCTCTCCTACCGGATGTGCCAGATGATTACCGGACACGGGTGTTTCGGTAAGTATCTGTGGCGCATCCACCGGGAGACAACGCCGCAGTGCCAGCACTGCGAGGATCCTGGCGAAGACACGGCGCTCCACACGTTGGTGGAGTGCCCTGCGTGGGGAGTCAACGCCGGGATCTCGTTGCGGTCCTGGGCGTGGACGTTCTCTCGTTGGAGACCATGGTGAGGGCCGTGGTCTCCGACGGGAGCAAGTGGCACGCCGCCGCCTCTTTCTGCGTGCAGGTAATGCGCGCGAAAGAGACGGCGGAGAGGGAGCGGGAGAGAACCCTGCCCCCCGAGTTTCGCAGTCTGCGGCGAGGACGCCGCAGACTCATCTACGCCCGGGACTACCGACCTCCATGATCGAGGCCTGAGGACGGCAGTTGGCCGACTCGCCGTCCTTACAGAAGCAGGCCGTGGCGGAGGCGTGTCGTGTGTGCCCTACACACGCCTGCCAACTCACCGAAGCGGGATAAAACCCGACCCCACCAGGCGAGGCCGCGGTGGCGGCCAAAGTCCGCCGGCAACCCTGGGGTTATCCTTTCGAGGGCTTACCCGGGGTGCCCGGCAACGGACACTTGGGGAGGACACCGTGCGGTTTTAGTCGAGACACGACATAACCACCCCCGCTGGCCGGCGGGGGGGTATCCGAAGGGATTTCCGCACGTAAAAAAAAAAAAAAAGCACTCCCTGAGACATTGAGTCTAGATGATTCCATCAGTTTTTCTGGAAGCGACTGCGTCTGACCTCCCAAGTCCGAGAGGTGCGCCTGCACCAGATCCTCGTCCGTTGTTTACGCTTGCACCGACTAGCAGGTCATTTCGACTAGTTCTAAAGTCTTTGGTAGGGCCCTGCACCTCTCGAAAAGTATCTCATATTATGTAAGTACTTAGCGGTATCGGCATAATAATATATACTTACAGATGATACATATTTTGTCTTTTCTTAAACTGAGAAGAATTATAGATGGAGTATTTTTATTGTATGCCAAAAGCAACGCCCAAATGTACACGAGCATATCATCCCTGACTTATGAACTATTCCAGGATCTGGCGCGGCTGTCGGGATTGCTCTCCGTATAAAAAGGGCAAGGTCCTTATCCACCTCTCTGGCTAAGTGCAGATTTATAGACTTCATAAACTTTCATGTACGTCTTCTAAAGTTTTGAATATGGAAATAACGTTATTAATCTATTGATTACTAAGAATATGGCGTGTTACCAGTTTAGCTAATTCTCCCACTTGTGGTGCGCAGTGCCGTCATATATATATATATTCAATAATACGGTTTTATTAGCCACGATCCTTCCATCAATTCAAAATTTGTAGGTATCTGATACCATCAAGCCAATAGTAATGGAACGAGGAGGTGGGCAGTGGGTTTTTGATATGGTTACTAGCTAACCCCACTAGTTTCAGCTAGTAAACGTAAAGTATGGGAGTCGTCAAATCATACCAATGATTTGACGAGTCCCATACTTTAATATTTAATATTGCACTCTATAGCACCAACACTTAGACATATATATAATTTATAAAGTCACGCCTCTTTCCGACTCTGGTAGACCAAAATCGTCATTTTTCCAATTTTTACATGCCGTTTTTTTTCCTTGCTGAAATTCTACCTGGATATCTCCCCGCCGGCCAGCGGAATTTGTTGCTGACCGCACGCTGACTCGGTTCTTCAGGTGCCAGGGTGTCACATGCTACGGCTGTGGTACATGACTTTCATTTCTGACTTTGCCTTTTCTTGAAATATCATAAATCTGATTCAGAAAGACATAACTGTTAGGCCGGCCTTTATCGGATTACTCGTACGCTCGCCTCATAATCTGTACCGACAATCTTCTTTCGTCCATCCTGGTCACTACATTTTCTACCGCAACGTTCTCTCATCACGCCATTCTCCTACTTATTTGAATAATGAACCTATTAATTACACACCTTATTATTATACAGCCGAAAGCTACAACAAAACTGAAAAGCTAACAATATAAACAACAGCCGATACTCATTAGTAGAGCGGGCTCGTGTCACGGCGATCAAACGATACAGTACTCGGACATTATCGAACACAACACGACATTACTTAACCTATTATTACCTATAAATTATGAATACTGTAATAATTTTATATATACTGATGCCTTAGTAACTTATAGGGGTAGGCAGAGATGTACTGTCATTTCACAACATTTCAGCTACTGTTGCTAGTGTTGCCTGATAGTATGCACCTTATGCAACCTTTGGAACCATACCTAGACAATCACGCACACAACTAGTGTTATATTTGCTTGAAAACTATTATGAACCTTTCTAATAAGAGGTAGCGTTAAATAAACCCCCCATGAATTTCGTTACAGGCTGATTCAGGAAAAAATATTAAAGGTTTTATAAACTAAAAGGGGTCTCGCGTTTCTAACTCGAGTCACATTTCTATAACTCTTATTATAAGTTCTGCGATCAGGATGGATAGAAGGGTTTCCGGCAGGCCACCAATACGTATGAATGCATCATTCTGCTACATAACTTTATATTAGGTAAATTAGAAGATGGTACTTCCCGGTCCCGCAGTAGTAGGATTTTGAGTACAGATTAGAGACTGTACATCTGCAATGGTCAATATGAGGGAGCCTAAGATATTCACGTCATTATAACGAAGGACGTTGCTGGTTTTAAGACAATCCATGTTTTAATTCAAATGTGAATTGATTAGCCTAATTCAAATTGAATCGAAGATAATTATCTTATGTAATAATATGTTAAGTCCCCGGAGCTCACGCAGTTGAAATCCATTGAGATTCGAATTCGTACATAGCATAATATTGTTGCAATATTGCTAGCAATGTGCATGTGATACTACTCGTGTTTCAAGTCCTCGGTTGAATATCAGGAGAACTATATACTTGTTGCTACCTTCATAATATAGAGTTCTACTATATCTTATGTGATTGTAACAAATTACAACAAATTTATTGGCCTTCTGATAAAGGTTTAGAAAAAAGGCGGTCATCGGTCGCGGAACGTCGCTGTTATTTTAGTGACTTATTCCAATAAACCGCATGAATATTCAGTAACGCAGTTATCTCGTTGGAATATGGAAATTGGAATTTAATCTGTTTTTTTATTATAACACCTACGGATATCAGCGACTAGAGGTGACCACTTTGTAGTCTTCATATTATCAAGTTATTTTCCATTTCACATCAATATGCACACACACACACACACACATGGACTTATAATATAATGTAGCAACTGCCATTTCGTATTAACGCTATAATGCTAAGCACATTAGTGATTTGAGTGAGTAACCATGTACAAGATAATAATCCCAAATTAAAATCTGTTAATAACCTTAGGTAGGGGCGGGAGTTTGTTGGCGCGGCGCTGAATGTATGACGGAGACGAGCCGCCGCATTATCTGCTAACTGCACCTCATAATGTGTATCGGCAGGCGCGTGTACGCTCAGGAAGGCTGTCGCAATAGTTCCCAAGTCGCCGCCGGCGCTTGCTCCTCCCAGCGCCGCTGAAAGCTGTTTCTAACCGCCTCGCTCACCGATCCAGTTAATTTAAGTTCGTTCGTTAAGTCTTTGAGTAATTGCTGGAGTGTTTACTCATTCATACGGTGGTCGGTACGTATG
Source organism: Cybosia mesomella (assembly GCA_946251805.1). Classification (NCBI taxonomy): domain Eukaryota; kingdom Metazoa; phylum Arthropoda; class Insecta; order Lepidoptera; family Erebidae; genus Cybosia; species Cybosia mesomella. The sequence continues at coordinate 29,957,984 of OX276404.1, forward strand.
CTCGAAGCCTCAAGGCATTGTATGCCGCTGACGTTCTCGCATAATCGCCTCGATAATATTAAATGAAGTACCAATTAAGATTCTGAACGTGTCTCGGCGCAGCATTCGGTATATATGCAACGATTGTGAATTGAATGGAGCCGCGAGTACTTAAATAAATACGTAACAATAGCGCTGGTATTACACGGAGCGCTGTATGTTACACCTGATATCCTGGGTGAATAATGGCTTGCAGTCGATTCTTCCTTAATAGTGTAACTGTAGCACTTGACTATTGTGTTTGAGGTCTTACAGCCTATTCCCGAGACAAGGTAAGCTTTATCAGATTGTACAGAAAAGGACCAAAAATATATGGCACAAACTCCTACTCATAACACTAGTAATTTAGCTTATTTGAAGGGGTTTACTAGAATGCTTGTACTTACCGCGAGGTGCGAGGCTAGTAGGTCTCCAAAAAAGAACGAATATATGTATAAGAATACCTTGAATTCGATATTTTAATTACACACAACAAGTTCTTACTTTGTTTGTCAAAAGTTTCCACCACATACGCACGAGCAATTTAACTGTGGCGCGCCCGTAATTAAGGAATGGAAGAAAATATATTAGTTGCTTTACGAGACTCGCCGCTGCGTAATGTTAAACAACAGACGAACCAGTCTGCTGTAATCGGTCACCTGCGGCGTCAGGGGGCCCACCGCCCGCCGCAGATGATGAATAGCGAATAGAAGAACGTTTAATATTTCCAAAACAAATTGACCAATAAAACAAAAAAGTTGGCAAGTCTTGATTTCCTCGGAGCTCGAACTTGTTCAAAGTTCCAATTGTAGTCAGATTGTTTTTTAAAGTATTCTGCGAGTCCATCCCGGGGGGCGCCTCAGGGCGAGCGCGGTGCTGAGGCGCGGGCCGGAGCGAGGGGGGGGGGGTAGTGAGACGAGTAAAGACGAGGCGAGGAGGCGCTCGCTTTACTCAATAAAAAATCAGCAGGCGTTGGTTACGGGAGCGTTTTCATCCGCTAATCTCCGCGCGGGCGCGAGCCGCCGCCTAATCCTACGTGACGGACAGGCCCATGTTTATTCTATTCCCTTTCAAAATGTATTTAAGCCGAAAGGAATTTGGTTCGGACGCGACCTAAGTTTTTAATAGAATTTGCCGAAGTTTAAATAAGTTAGTGTTATTGTTGGGGCAACTGATGTGGCGCCGTTACTCTGTCAATATTAGATCATTTCCTTCAATTAATAACCAAATCTTCTCCCAAATGAAGTTTCTCACGCCTAATATTTACGTTTCAAACGGCTGATAGAATAATTCTTCATGTTTTATAAGTAATTAGTTTAATTAGTTTTATGAATAGCTGAGTAACTAAAACGCACGAGCCCGTGCTTAAGTGGACCATTGTGGGTAACCCCACAGCTGTATTGCTCAGTCAGGCTTGTTCGCATCCAGTAACACTGGAACATGGAAGTGATACTTATCAAATGAACAAATGAATTTATGATCTCTGATTTAGCAATAACCTTGATAAATTACTATTTGTCATATAAACCGATTAATCTTCACCACCGTAACGTCTAAAATGCAATGACACTAAAAGTAGAATGTAACCGTTTTAATTGTAAATTAATTGTAGAAAATATGTGCATTATATTCTTTCAACTCTATATTATACATATCGGCAGTATAGCAGTTGAGTCATTCATGTGAATGACGTCAGCATCTGGCAGTCATGTTCATACGAGGCATCATGCTGGCATCGTCACATGCATGCACACTCATTGTAATCGCAGGCAATGAAAACAACATTCTACAAAGGATCACAATTTATTATCATTAACAGTTAATTATTATAGAAAAACCCTCCATAGTAATCCAATTTCGGTTTGATTGCGTTCAGGGGTCAGCAAGTGCATAGCCGGGCAGGGGGATTGTGGTCGCAGCACTAGTGGGACCGGTGGGTGTCACGCGATGCTGCGACGACAATCCTCTTATGATGAGGCCGTCAAGCTGAGTGCCACCATTGTTAACATGGTACATGTATGTAATGGTGACCCTCTTTCCTGAGATGTTACCTTCAGCTTACCATAACGCTTGTTACTTTACATGGTTGTTTTGTTAACATTGCTAGGTTAGGTTGCCAATTAAAACACAAACTAATTTTGGGCAACGAACATTAGTTAAAATCAAAAGAATTGCGCATTACTCGAATCATCGTAAAATACTCGACCTCAATTTAGCTTTGTCTTAATAAGATGTAAAAAAATCGTATATTAATTAATTTAGTTTCCGTTCACGAGTACGCTTTAGTAACTTAATATTACAGGTAATAAACTCTAAACCTGTCTTTACGAAACTCCTCTAACTATCTATGACTCTAGTCTATGCATTGGCGCTAGCCAAGGGTAAGCGTTATTTTTGAGATGTCAAAAAATGTTTGATGTGGGGATAATGTCAAGGAGAAAATGATACTTCAATCAGCTATGTGATACTGGACATTGGCGTCTTCGCCATTAATAATTTTATAAACATTTATTATATTTTACTAGAGATTGGCGAAATTGCGGTGCTTCTACTGCAGAAGCCATTAACTAAAAGAAGAAGAAGAATCAGCTATGTGTTGCGGTTAGCAATTTTTTTTGTGATAGCCATTTTTTACATGGTGTAATTTTGCATCAGGACGCATCTCGTCCAGCGTCATGTTTTGGTAGATGTTAAGCATAGTTTAACCATCTTCGTGGGAAGCCGAATCAGAAGCTTGGCGGATTTGTGCTGTATGGCGCGCCACACGCCATGTGGATGCGTGTGAGCGCCTGCTCGACGTAACACGTCGTGACACTGTAGGCCAACGCGGAAGACGCCCGCGTTGTGTTCCTCCCCAACGATGGGGAGTTGAACGATGCCAAGGTGGCCTCGTAAGCGTCACGCTCGTCCAACACCACCTCGAGCCACGGAAGCCGGATGTCAGCCGGATAGGCCTGAGCATTCGCCGGATTCTACGGGCGACGCACACGTCTCTTCACCACTGCGGTCACCGGTATTACGTAACGTCGGGGGGGTAAGAGGTCCTTGAACCAATAGGCCTTTGCTGAGGCCGAGAGCATATCCGACGTACTGAACACATTGTCGTGTAAACCTTATATCTAAAACTATTACTTACAACCAACCTAACCTTAAATATACCACTCCCATCATTTTTTATACGTGACACCATCAGGCGAGGTGAAGTCAAATTGACGTGTCCTACATATAAAAAAAAGGTGATCCATACATATATCATTACAGATTACTTGTCCCGACTTATTCATCAACGCAGAGCCTAAACCGCTGGACCTACACATTTGAAATTTCGGCAGTAAATGCTTTCTACGTTGTGGGCATCCACTAAGAAAGGATTTTTGGAAATTTCATTTCTATTCACATCAAAAAATATAAATAAATAAATAAATAAAAATAAATAAGGTGGCAAAATAAGGGATAAACGTTTGCATGTAAGTCCATCATTTACAAAGTTAGAAGCACGAAATTACACACATCTGCTTCTGGGTAAAAATACATGAACACGCATTTCTGAAAATTTTACCCCTAAGAGGGTGAAATATGGAAAGTTCATTACTTTTGAAGATAGAAGTATGAAATTTTATACAAGCCGTCTTTTCAGAAATAAATCTACCAGTATATCAGGGCTTCTCTAAATTTTAATACTAAGGGGGCAAAATAGGTGATGAACGGTTATATGGAAAATCCGTCATAGTCAAACTTAGGAGCAAGAAATTTCATATAGCGTCTGGAAATAACCGTACACGTGTTTAGGTATTTTTTAAAATTTTATTCGTAAGGTGGCAAATAAGCGCTGAACGATAATATGGAAGTTCGTTTTGTGGAATGTGCTTAACTTTTGAAGTAAAAAGCATGAAATATACAATTAAAGCTTAATGTGGTTTACTTTTACAATTGGACCCGGTAGGTGGCGGTGCAATGGGGTTATTGGATTTTTTAACGGTGAAACCGGCTCACGGGCCGCTAGTAATTAATAATAGAATCATGGCATGAAGCTACTTTTAAAACAGTTTTTACATTAAACTATGGCTTATAAAATAACCAGGATATTTTCATTGGTGCTTACAAATGCAAATTTGAATTTCAGACAAATTTGCTTCAACCATGGGTAATAATTAGTAATGAAGTTATTTTCATAAACAAAGTGCTTTAGAACAATTTTACATTCCATTTTAGTTTAGCAAAATGACTAGGTTTCTTTTTTAGTTTTATTTTTTTATGGATGATAGGCTCACGTTTGATCTCTATCTCACCTGATCGTAAGTGATGATGTGGTCTACGATGGATCACGTTTGCCTAGAAGGACCCTATTCACTCGAGACTTAAAGATTCCAAGGTTATAGCTTTCCGGAAACACAGACTCAGGCAGGCAATTCCACTCCTTAGCTGTACGCATAATAAATGTGTCGCCGAAACGTTTCGTGCGTATGAGTGGAATATCGACCATGTAGCGGTGGCGCGTCGCTGTACGTCTGGTCGTTCGTTGGTGGAAAGGGCTTGGAGGTGTCAAGTTGTGCAATTCCAGCGCACACTCTCCGAAATGCATCCGGTAAAAAACCGATAGGCCTGCAACTTTGCGTCGATGTTCAAGGCTCTGAAGCCTTTTCTCGACGAGTGCATCGTTATTGATGAGCCTCTTGGCCCGTCTCTCTATTGTCTCAAACGCTTCCAGGTGGTCTTTAGCTGAGCCATCACACAGGTACGAGCAGTACTCCATACAGGATCGAACCTGCGCTTGGTACAGGTTGAGCAACTGTTCCGGTGCGAAGTACTGTCGCACCTTCGACAGAATACCCAGCTTTTTAGCAGCCACTTGAACTTTAGCCTCAATTTAAGACCCAAAATTGAGGGTGGACGTTGGGGTAACGCCAAGAAGCTCGAGGCGGTCGGTTATCGGCACGGATGCATTTCGGAATGTGGGGTTTGGCTGAAATTGACTTCGCTTGGCAGAGAAGAGACACGCCTGGGTCCAATCGGAGACCGCCTTCATGGACAAATTCAAACGCTCGACCATAGCCTCTCAGAGAGATCGGATCTGTCCCACGCTGGCTCGGGGGTTGGACTCGTAACTCTCAACGACTGTGCTGTCGTCTGCGTACCCAAAAGTACCGGGCTTGAGCAGGTCATTAAAGTGCAGCAAGAATAATGTAGCCGAGAGTACCCGCCCCCTGAGGGACCCCAGCGTTGATCGCTAATCGGTCAGATGTGCAGCCATCAACGGATAGACCGATTCCTCAGGAAGTCAGTGATTCAGACACATAAGCCAGCGGGAAGGCGGTAGGATGGAAGCTTGTCAATTAGGCTATCGTGCCAGACCCTGTCAAAAGCCTTCGAGATGTCGAGAGAAACGGCAAGTGCCTTTCCGTGCCTCTCGATGGCCTCACTCCAAATGTGGGTGGCATACACAAGAAGGTCCCCAGTGGAACGGTTTTGGCGAAAGCCATATTGCCGATCACTGAGGAGATCGTTCATTTCGAGGTATGCCAACAGCTTTTTGTTCAGTACACGTTCCATAGTCTTACAGAGTATGGACGGTCGTCAGGCTTACAATTATTCCGAAGTCTCAGCAGCCCGCTTAGCCCGCGATTAGATATTACATATGCTGTAGACGCCGATTGGCTGGCTCCAGCGTTTCGGCTGTTCTCATGGTGGCTTGACGCTCAGCTTGCTCCGCATGCCGTATTTGAGATTATCCTGGCGTCTTAGCAGCCGTCCGCTGGGAAGTTAGATACTCAATATGCTGTTGTCGTCGACGGTTGTCTTCCTGCGGCGCCGTTGTGGCTGCTCACATGCTGAATGCATATAGGCTACTTTTTATCCCCGGAATAGGTTCCTATGGGTAGTGGAAACAGGATCAGAATTCCACGCGGGCAAAGCCGAGGGCAACGGCTAGTATTTTATAAATGAGAACAAGCTGTTTAACTGTCAGTCAGGCCGATATTAGTTGGAACATTTCTCTTCTTTCTAATGTGCCAAATGAAAAGCCGGGTACCGAACCTATACCCCCGAGGGGGCCATCTCGAAACCGGAGATGGCCCAGGGTCAGTCGGGGTGCGAGGGATATGCTCTATGGGCAACCTTACACCCCGGCGTCTGTAGACCCGAGACGGCGTGCGGTTTTAGTCGGTTCAAGCCCGATATAACCGCCCCCGCTGGCACGCGGGGGGTATCCGAAGGGATTTCCGCACGATAAAAAAAAAAAAAAGGGTACCGAACCTATACACAAAAAAAATTTAGAACCTCTAACTTTTTGAAAGTTGGTTAAAAATAAGTATACTTTGAAAAATCTTTTAGAAGGGACTGCCAATAATATGAAACAGCCAATATTAAACGTTGGTACACGAACAATTGTAAAATAATATAACAACAAAAGATAGGTGAAGGCCTAGTTTTCCGTATCATTTACATTCCAATTACCGTGCGCCGAATCGAACAAGCGACGTATAAAACGATCATTCGAAATGTTCATTAATAAATATTAAAGTTACAACCAATCGTCCATTATCACACTCTGATCATATGACCGGAATTCCGGACCGCCAAGTAAAAATAATGGCACCCAAATATATGGTTTTCATTGTGCCCGCAATTACGTAACAATAGAGTCGAATTGAAAAGCACTCGAGCACCGAAGGATGCTTTCCCTTCTCCCCCCTCTCCCCTCTGCTCCATGGAGCTAACGTATCGCGACACTTAAATTTTTCAAACAGAGTGAAAAAATGATGTCGCAGCACCTTGTCAGCGAATAAATGGCGCTCACTAATCTTAACAAGGGATTCAATAGCGTTAAAGAAATACGCTGAATTAAATTCTCAAGCGTAGCCGTTTGTTGCGAGCGTGTGGCTACGAGCGGGGACAAGCTACGACGGGCTACGCCGGGCTACGCGGGGCACTACGGACCGCACAGCTACAAGTTTTTTGCACGTATAAAGTTTGCGCTGCGTATTATTTTTATGTAGTATGTTCAAACTTTGTCAATAAAAATAGAATATCGTTGGTATGTTGAAATCTCTATTAGCACGCGTGATGTGCTCGATATTGAATTTCTTATTTATACACAAATTACTTTCGAAGCGAGTTTATAATAACTCTGCTATGCGCCGAGCGGTGTGAAATCGGAAACAATTGTCTCTCGGCGCACGTATATTCTCGATACACGAACTAGATAGGATTTAATTCTGTATCAACATCTATCAATAACAGTTATCGGGGAATCGGTGGCATATCAATAAATTTTCAAAATAATTATCGGAGCTCAACAAAGGAAACCCTCGTCGAATCGAATAATTTTCGTACCCCCGACAAAAATTCCGATTCTCGTTATTCAAATACGAAACCGGAACACGATTCCGGAACTCATTCGAAGCTCGCGCCGCCACGTCGTCGAAGGCCGCTCAATCGAAAATTGAATTTCAATGTCACAACAGTGCAGATGTAAAAATCATCGGCGGCTCGGCGCGATCGTTGGGCGGCGGCGCGCGCAGGCGAGCGCGGGGAGCGCGCGGCGCGGGGGGCGGGAGGGGGGGGGGGGCGTGCGCGCGCCGGGCCGCGGCGCCGGCGGCAGTGTCCCGGGCCGCCCGCGTCCGCCGCACGTGTCCGCGATGCGCCGCCCTCCCGCCCCCGCTCGCAAGTGATCGCGTCGTCCCGCAGTGAGTGCTTATGTGGACGCCTGCCCCCCACGCGACTGTGGCGCGCGGCGGCGCGACGCTCGCGCGACCGGTCGTGAGTTGATGCGATTTGTCGCGTTTGCGGATTTCTGTTCCCGAAGTAAGTGTCGGTGTTGCCGCCGGCCCGGCGAGTGCGCCTCGCGTGTTTAAACTTTGGCCGTCTCTGCCAGAGTTATTGCGAGTGAAACGTTTGAAGTGTGGCCGAGAACGGTCGCCTGGAGGTTCGCTCCTGTCTGTGCTCTCGTGCTGCCGAGGTGCGACCCCTCGCGCCGAGCCGAGGCCCGGCCTGCTGGAGCCTCAGTCAGCCGCCGCCGCTATCACTAGGTACTAAAGGAGTTTGTTAAACTTGGATGCCAGGCCCATTGTTGATTTAAGGACTTACTTAACTTTTAATGTAGGAAATTCTTTGTAAAATTGTTAACCCTCGTTTAAGCATCTTTAAGAAAATGACTGAAAATTTTTTTTTGCTGTTTAGTATAACTATTTTGATTACGACTTGTTACGGTGCGACAGATACTGTTGCACTAATAAAATTAAAGTTTACCATGCCTTACCGAGTTGCATCCGCTGGGTCCGTGCAGTACCAAGTCGCATCCGCTAGTACTGTACCGTACCGAGTCGTCTCCACCGGAACTGTACCGTACCGAGTCGCATCCGCCGGAACTGTACCATACCGAGTCGCATCCGCCGGAACTGTACCGTACCGAGTCGCATCCGTCGGAACTGTACCGTACCGAGTCGCATCCGCCGGAACTGTACCGTACCGGGTCGCATCCGCCGGAACTGTACCGTACCGAGTCGCATCCGCCGGAACTGTACCGTACCGAGTCGCATCCGCCGGAACTGTACCGTACCGGGTCGCATCCGCCGGAACTGTACCGTACCGAGTCGCATCCGCCGGAACTGTACCGTACCGAGTCGCATCCGCCGGAACTGTACCGTACCGAGTCGCATCCGCCGGAACTGTACCTTACCGAGTCGCATCCGCAGGTCTGTTCCGCACCCAGTCGCATCCGTCTTGGCCGCGCCGTGCCGAGAGCTACTCGCGTAAAACTTTATGAGCGGTTTAAAGCGGACATTAGCCACCGAGCGGCGAGCCCTCGGCGCAGATAACACCGACCTCTGAATAAAACATTCAATCTGCGAGAGGAGCCACTCTACTTGATTAATGTCGTAATTACTCATATAACTTTACAGACGTCTCGGACCGACGGATAACATAAGTGTATAACCGATCCAATCACTCCGGCCCGGCGACTCGAGCCCGCCGCCAAACGGTATAAAAAAGCTTCGAGTAAAATATCTCACATAAATTTTATTTGTTATAAACTAGCACCGACGGCTATTCTCGTTGTAGCTTAGTTCATTTAGCTTCTGAAGCTCCACAAGCTAGTTGAATACATTGTGGTCAACGAAGGCGATGCAAACTTCGCAAATAGAATTCCTCATTTTTAATCTAATCCGACTAATAGTTAACTTTTAATAACAAGAGGGCAAGCCCGAATAATAGTTGTATGTAACCTTCAAGAAACCGGAGCCGCTGCCATTGAGAGCGCTCTACGCTACAGAATCGCTTTACCGAGGGTTGAATGGGATTAGCCCTTTTGAGGAAACATGATAAACTAAAATGGGGACACGAATTGGCTCCAAATTACTCCGTGCAATGCCCAGTCGAAACTGTCGGCTGACAACAGAATACAATTAACTAGATAACTAGTTATCAAACAATGAAAACCTTTTTTGTTAGACGGGGCATGTAAGAGTATTCGCCCAGTTTTCACACTTTTAATAAAATGTTGTCACAAGAATCTATTATCAAAATATTCTTAAGTTGCTGAGGCGAAATGAAATGAAAAAATAAATCCAATTATAAGTGAAACGGAAGCAGCCGCAACAAAGCAAAGTTCATAAAGAACTTTTTTACAACAATGTAAACTCGGAAATGCGCGATCAAACGCGCGCGTTCTGTCGCCGCTCGCCATGCCGCGCGCCGTCACCCAGCGACAATTAATTAGACGATGATTCGAGAACAGTAGATGAAGACGACAAATTGCGATAAGTGTTTAGGGAAACGCCTAATGAATGATTAGACAGAGCAGCACGGAAATGAATACAGAAAGATAGGAGTTATAATCATATCGTACATAAGGTGCCTAATCTAATTGCAGTTAAGAGTTTGTTTCACCGTACTCACCCCCCACGCAAGCATCTGTTATATCTCGCACATACACGCGCGTAAGAGCGAGGGTGCTGAATAAATAACAATCACTTAATGCGTGCTCGCGGCCGTGGAAAAGTTTAAGAACGTTTATGACTAATTAATTTAGTGCCATTTTCATTACGTGAAACTATATGGTTCATTTATTTAGTTCCGTCTCATGATATGGCGCTATGAGGATAAGAAACAAGGATAGTATTTCTGATACGTCCACGTGATTTCCGTGGACCTTCAGTCATATAAAAACTGCCTCACACTTCAAGTAAGTTTGTTTGAAGGAACGCTTAAAGAAAGCATATATATTAGAAAAATGACATGAAATCTTGCTATGTCTGTCCATCTGCCCTGATAAAGCAACTAAAAAATGCTATTTATTATTAGAAATCAATACATTTTACCAATAAATTTACAAATTTTAAAACCAATGAATTTTATTTCTTGTTTAACTACAAATACTTATTAAGTAAGAGTATCCTTCGAATAATCACACGATGACACCAAAGTATGTTTTACAGAATCAGTTTCAACTTAACATTCATATCACATTCCCTCCTTAAAAAAAACTGGTCTGGAAAGCAACATTTGGCACGTTTGCTCATTACGAAAAGTAAACACGTACTTTTCGAACTCATTCTTGTAATTTTTCCTGTTAAAGATTAAATGTATTAGCACTCGCATAATTGAGTGAATCCAGAATAATCCAGTGAAGCGGAGCATTGCGTAGCACACTAAGCGGCGGCGCTAGTGCCGCCTCAATCGCATCGCTCCCCCGGGGACAGATAAGTCAATCCCGCGGCGTTACATAAACCTCTACTATTTTATGACGCGCTTCTGCGCCACCAAACCTCGGGATAAAGTTATGTTCGTTGTCGTCTCTGTCTCAACTTTCATAAGCTTCGTCGTCAAACTTGATATCTGTCAAGTTTGGAGATCCAATTATTGATGTGTCACAGTGGCTCTAATCCTGTCCGGCACCTCTCTGTAAAATACTCTTTGGTTTTTCTATCTGATTATCATATTCTGGTACAGCTCTATAAATCTGAATTTAATTTCAAACTATTTTGTAATTTCCCTGAAGATTGATAACCAAGCAAATATATGTATCAGCAAGTATACTTTATTATCTAATAGTTAATAACATCTACGTTTAAATTCTACACATTAATAACTTTAAGATTCAAATCTGTTGAGAATGATGACTTTAAATCTGTAGATGCTATAATAGTCTAAAATATACGCAGTTAGCTTCCTGACAAAGAACGTCTAAACGAGCTCGTTGCAGATACTTGTGCTTTAACATCATTTTCTTTGAAGCCACAGCGACGGCAATAAATCTCGTGGTACGCTTAGTGAGTTCATTAGTGGTGGACAAACATTTACTTGTAGTATGCGATGCGCGGGGGAGAGGTGCTTGCTCCGACCGGTGAGGACAAATAGCCCTCGAGATAAAAAGGGTTTAAAATCATTATTTAATACTTTTATGGAATCTCTTCTTTCTTTGCCTAAAAGCCTTTGAAAAGAATTCAAATAACTCATATTTTGGTTGGATTCGAACGTTGATCAGTAAAAATGGAAGCCCACTGCTGACCCACTGAGGCACAAATACTGTTGAGATGTCCCTCGAAATAGCAGTTTATATGTAATAACAAACTAAATTCTGCAGATTCTTTAATATAATAGCATGATAATATGAATTATGAAAGGCTTATCATTCTGTGATTATGAAAGGCTTATCATTATCTTTTAAACGTGAATAACTTATTTTATATTTTAATGCTCATCACCTTTTAACTATAGCGTGATGATTTATAGTGCGGATATTGACCACGTCTGAGTTCTACCGAACTACAAAATTACGTGAAGATCTGCCTTGTAATAATCAAATTATGATAAATCATAGTTAAAATCAACTTTGCTCTGCATCTCCTATCATACCTATAATAGCGTGATGACATACCCTAGAAGAATGGTCATTCAAAATCAAAAAGTCCATACAAACTTTGCAACCCCTTTTCAGCCTCTAAGGGGTTGAATTTTCAAAAATCCTTTCTCAGTGCACACCTAGGTCACCTAAGAAATATCTGTAAAAAAATACATAGTTCTAGACTCAGCGATTTCAATTGTACGTAGATTATCAGTCAGTCAGTTTCTGCTTTTATATATATAGATAATATTCAATTTACTTTCTATATTTTCTTTTGGAAATACTTTTTGATCAGTATGCACTATGCATTAAATATATGACCCTATACGCTCAACGATGTATTTACAATACGAAGTAGTTTAGATTTGATATCGATACGCGAGCAACCAATAAAAATATTCATTTCAATCTATTTGCTTTTGTATTAAAGTCTAACTTCCTCAGCTTTGAAATTATATATGCAGCAGTAAATACCTAAGTTGGATGTTATCTACAACGCATTAACTGAGGTAGTATTTAAATGCCACTACCAATAAATAATGATTGTCTGCGGATATAAAACATGCGGCTCGGCGTACAGTGCAACTTCAAAATATACCTAATAGAATACCTACACTGCATATGATCGAGGTCGTTCTGAAAGTGCTCTTATATTTTCATTATCTAGATTTGGAACTCCGCCCAACAGGTCACAAGGTGCCCCTATCATGTTAGCATTATCTAGAATATTTATTTTTTATAAATCAAATTAAAACAATGCTTAGATCAATTTTTTTTATACACCTAAAAATTGGAGCCCGGAATTTTAAAATATACACTGCAATATGGTGATTTTAGAATATAGATTTCAAAGTCATTTTGAACGGTCCCAGTAGATATTGATGAGGAGGAATTTTTCGATGCCCAAGCTTACAGTCTCTCCCCTCTTTTTTATTTTTATTTTGCTTAATTCAGTTTTGTATATATTTATTTTAATATCCAATAAGAACTCTTTCCAAAATATACAGTGTAATTCCAATAAGTGAAGGTTTAAATATATTAAATTTGCGATTAATTTGGTGAACCCAAAGGCGGCTGAGCATAGGTAAGTCATTATGTATCATTCTCCATTACATTAGACTCACCTCTAAAAAAAGCTTGACACTTATTCGTAATATTGTATTACGTTAGTCTACCAGCGCGTGCCATACAAAATTGTGTGTTGGTCAATAAATAATGAGAGTCTAAGAGATTTTGTAGACACAATAAAGACAACAATATCTGAGCTTCGGACTATCCAGTATGTATCTTGCCACAGCATAGGTTTTCACCGCGGACAATGACATCATAATGATCATGCTTTCACCATAAACAATGTCATCATATATCGTTTAAGCACTAACTTTCAAAATACACGCTTCAGCCTAGTTTGAGAGCCACTGTACATCCTTTAAACTAACACTGTACAAACTTTAAATAAAAAAATACGCCCTAGTTATTTATTGTGTACTAGCGACCCGCCCCGGCTTCGCACGGGTGCAATGGATGTTATTTTACATATAAACCTTCCTCTTCAATCACTCTATCTATTAAAAAAACCGTACCAAAATCCGTTGCGTAGTTTTAAAGATTTAAGCATACATAGGGACAGAGAAAGCGACTTTGTTTTATACTATGTAGTGATAATAATTTTGTGACAAATGATTTTTTTAAATTTAATACTAGCTGTTGCCCGCAGCTCCGCCCGCATGGTATGATGGATTGTTAGGCTTTCTGAAATTTTCCAATTTAATGCGCAATTTTCTTACTTTTTCTTTCCGTAAAAACCTTCTACAAAATATTATAAAACTTCAAATAAAAAGATGAATGAATCGATAAAGTCATTCTCAAATTATGGTGTGACCAAGGAAAACATGAATCCATTTTTATATAAATCTTAGCTATTGGCCCCGGCTCTGCCTGCGTGTAATTCTGTCCCCGTTTCTGCTACCCGTGGGACTCTATTCCTACACCACAACCTATATAAGATACACAAGCCAAGATACAGATACACAAGATACTTTTAAAAAGTTTTAATACTGCTGCTGTAATATTTTTCAGTACCTTTTTAATATTTTCCCTCGTCTCGTGCACAATGTTAACTGTTACCCAATACTGCCAGGATTGGGTAACGCGTTCTCGCCTAGCCCCATCTCATGATGGATCGCCGTTCATCGCGCGCCGAACGCCGCTTCATTGGACATTAATCGTAGTCGTGTAGCGATGGTCACGTGACACCGCGACACGGTGTCCGGTGTTCGCGTCAACAGTTTACTGTGTACGCACATCACATCTATCACCACGATTGCTGGACCATGTTTGTTATCAATTATTATTTCTATATTATGTATATACTAGCAACCTGCCCTCGTTTCGCTTCAGTAAAAAGTAAAGAAAATCCATATAAGTTTTTTTTAACCCAAGCCATTGTATTTTTCACAATATATAGCCTGTGAAGGTGAAACTTTTTTTCGAATAAGTGCACTGATGCAGAAGATTACTCCAAACATAACATATAATCAAATCACAAAACTCGGCCCCTCTCCTTATAATATTAGTATAAATAATAACATAACATTACATAACTTCACGCCTGTATCCCCGAAGGGGTAGGCAGAGGTGTATTGCACACCCACGATTCGCAATGTAATAGGGGGCGAGCCTATTGCCATCTACAGGGCACATTACTAAGCGAGCGATAATCAACATTATTAATAATAAATTTAAATAAATATAGTAGGACAAAGTACACAACGCCATCTAAACCCAAACTAAGTAGAGCTTGTCATATGGGTTCTAGAATTGGGATAAACATACTTAAATACTTTTTTTTTGTAAATAAAAACATATTATACATAGAAATACCCAGCCCAACCCATATTTGCACTGAGTGGGAATCGAACCCGCGACCTCTGGCTTCGCAGTTCTACGCACTACCGCTACGCACAGGGGTCGTCGTATAGATAGATCGTATATACACTCTGTCGTCAGATTGGGTGTATTTGGGGTCCTTCGGGACCTGAGTCAACTCAAGCTGGGATACCTGCTGATTGACGATGAGCCTCTGGTGGTGAATACTTTTCTCTTGGTGTTAGGAGTTCAGACGGCAATCACTTTCATGAGAGCAGTATAAGCCATACGAAAAGGAGAAGGAGAGATGACCAGGAACAACGCTAAGATGATGATGATGATGATGATGATGATGATGATGATGACTTTGCTATTAGATTGGATCTAAGAAATTACGTATTTACATAATATGTCTTCACCTATGAAATTGCCGAAATTTTCTTACAAATTCATGAGTTCGTTATTGCTGTGATTTAATAGCTATTTCCATTATTTATATTTTGCTTGAAAGTTGATTTCAAGATTTTACCACTCTGTATTAAATTTTGTTTTTATTGGCCGCTTGATAAATTAATTCGATCTTCAAAAACAGTAGTTCCTAAATGCTATCCATTTTGATGATAAATTTCGAATTACTTAACAGCTGTCACTTTTAAAAAATGTAATAAAAGTTGCTGTTTGTTAGCTTTATGTTGTCTCATTCATACACAAAAAAAATCATAAAATTTGGATTTGTCATTCCTAAAAAAATGCAAAAATGTTTGTACTGAAAATTGGGTTTCCTCCTATTTCTCCAAGAAAAACGGCAATTTCATATGTAACCTAATATTTACATTAAGCATAAAGAGACTAACCAAGGAAGTGGCAACATCTTCCACATTCGTGATTGAGTCCTAGATATTTTCAACAAATGTCGTTTTATGAAAGCACACCTATATCTACTATACTACCTATATCACCTTTCTGTAGCTGTTATGTACTCATTTTATATGAAAGGTATATCCCCGAAGGGGTAAGCAGAGGTGTGTAAAGCCCACATATCTATGTATTTTGAGGCACGGTAGTGAATGCTATACAGACTGTGATTGAGGTTCAATTCCCGGCAATATTACTGGGCTTTTCTATTAGGAGCTTCTAAACAGCAGCCCGGAGTCAGGATAAAGAGATAGGTAGACGACAATAACTTTCGATCTCTTTTACTTACGTGTGTCTAACCGTTAAAAAACCGCGGTAGCCTAGTGGTATGGGTAATGGACTGCTGAGACGAGGTCTCGGGTTCGATCCCAGGTTTTACCATGCGCACACACCAATGACTTTTCGATGCTTTTCGAAGTTATGTGTGTATTTATCGCAGGTTTATAAGTGCCCGGTTAATGGCAATAGGCTCGCCACCTATTACATTGGGACCTAAACATAAACTGGCAAAATGTGGGTGCTAGCACCTCTGCCTACCCCTTCGGGGATATAGGCGTGAGTTTATGTTATGTTATGTTTGTCTAATAGGTATGTAGGTAATTCCCCCCTCAATATATAGAGTGACACCAGAGTAAATACAGTGCGCCGCGCCACCAAGCTGCCGTAATTCAAACCTTCGTAATATTGTTACGAATATTAACATGGTCTTTACCTCGCTTGGCTACAGAAGAACCCTTGATAACCCTACTTACAACTAAAACACAATAGCCAGCAAGTAGTGTCGTTACCCACACAGTGGAGGCACTTTCCCAGTTGTGGCAACAAATTCGAAACGGAACTCCCATTATGCCGAACTGCCTCAAGTAGTGTGGCCTTAAGCAATATACATCAAGCTGTATTTACGAAAACACGATTCAGTGATTAATAAATAGTGGATTGTTTGGTGTACAATGGCGATGTAATCGGCGCACAATTAATAACTGTGGGTACAATTAAAGCACGTTGCTGCGTGTATGTGTGTGTGTGTGAGGGAGGGTGTGTGTGTGAACAGGCGGTGCGTGTCGGTGTGCGTGCTTATCTGCCGCCTGACTAATGGCCCGCTCTTGGCTATCGCGCGTAGCTTATGGATAACATTATTGACTACTTTTTGTTCATAAATCTACCGATTCAAGAGCCATACACCCATTTGTGAATTACTGTAAATTTTCAGATTCATTTACTTGAAAAACAGTCAATTATTATTGTGATACTTAGGGCTATTCTGGCGGCTTTTTGTTACTTGAATTGCGTTGTATTTGATAAATAAATTTTAGTATTATATTGGTAGTCTTTATACTAATTTCAATAATACAGACATCTTAATACTATTAGTAAGGTTTTTCTGAAATTGTTTGATAGCAGGGCTATTGTTTTACTTAATTATGCTATTCCGTTTTAAAAATCAATGGAACAAGTGAAACAAAAAACTCTTATTTATTCCATCAGAAATTTATACTGGAACTAATCAGAACTATCCGCCAGAATAACTGAATGGATCTAGATGAAATTTGGCAAAGAGATAGATTATAGTCTGGCATACTTATATTTTACAACTATAATATTCTTCGACATTCTACACAGCTCTCTCTAGACCTAAAGTAAGCATAGTTTAACTAGCTTTTGTTATGGGTTCTAGAATACGGATAAACATGTAACAATAACATACTTTTTTATTGTAAATACACATTACTTATACATATAAATACCCGGACCAACGCAAATAAATATATTCACTTTGAGTGATATATATAGTTATTTTTATTTTTGTAGTAGATTTCTGTGGATTACATAGAATATAATTTGAGTACGCATATAAGTGTTTCGTATCCAGGGACATATAACATACTAGCTATTGCCCGCGGCTCCGCCCGCGTAGATGTCGGTTATCGCGACAAAACATAGCCTATGTCCTTTCCCAAGGTCTAATCTACCCCTGTACCAAATTTCAGCAAAATCGGTTCAGTGGTTTAGGCATGAAAGCGTAACAGACAGACAGACAGAGTTACTTTCACATTTATAATATTATATATATAGCAAGGATTCATAAAAGTTACACAATTATTTGGGTTACACTATTAAAAGGTTACAGAATGAAAGTGTTAGACTTATAAATGTGCTATTGAATCTGTTAATCTTTACCACTTTCAATTGTGTAACCGATATATATATGTTACAGATATTAATCTGTTATTACAGTGTTTATGAGTGTTAACGGAAATGCTACGGCGCCAAATTTACTATCCTATTATATTTATAATCTATATTTTTAAATAAAGGTATTTTGTACACCCCCAAGTACTTTAGGACGTTATTTCTTTTACACTTATTAACACATATAAAACGTACCACTTTGAATATGGTACACTTTCGTATCTGTTACATTTATAAATGGGTTACTTCTAAAACAGTTTCAAAAAACAGTGTTAAAACACTTTATTACGGTTAAAGTTTGGGTCCCTAGCCGTATCTTTAGCGTTTATGGTTTCAAAATACATCTGGATACACCGTAGTACTATATGATATAGTACATATTTTGACGTACCTAAAACGTATCACCTAAATATTACTGGTGTCTGGTGCGAACAGCGCACATGCATGCGATGCGACTACAGAGTGACAGCGTCGCTGGCCCAAACCGCGGAGCGCCCGCGGCGACTGCTCTCGTTAGCACTTCACCTTTAGGGCTGCGATATTGAAATTAATCACTGTTTTGTTTAGTTTGTGCAAACGACAGAGTAATACTTTGTTTTTTTTCTTTAAATTATATTTTTACACGAAGAATTAGTTTGTTTTTATAAAAGAAAGGTTGTTTATCCCTTTGTGATTCAACTATGGCTGAGGTGTCAAAAAGAGCCATACGAAAATAGCGGATTTGTATGTCAGTGGCATATTTAAAATCATTGCTAAAATTCATCGTAACGTTTAATAATGCGGTTAACTTATATGATCGTGTAAAATGAAATATTAATAAAGTTGTTGACAGCCATGTTAAAAGTTTATTTATGGAAAGAACAATCTGATGTTACTGAAAGGGTGGATTGAAAACTTAACCCGAGGACTATTTCTTTTCGAAAAGAGTACTACTAACTTCACCTGTAGTCTTGTATTGAACACAATCATGTTATATTGATTTAAACTTACACGATTTTCACACATAATTATTGTTTATACGGGACTTAATCGCGTTAATAAATATATAATGGTATATATATATATTATTAACGCGATTAAGTCCCGTATAAACAATAATTACAATCATGTTACATACATGAATAAGTACTTTAATCTACAGTCCGGTGAGATGTACATAGTGGGCTCCAGCTCAACGTATAGAGAGAGGCGGATGCTACGGACTTACTTAAATATATACGAAATATACAACTACATATTTCAAAAATTAAAATAATACTGTTTTTACCAAATTCTACATACATTCATACATACATAAAATCACGCCTGTTTCCCACAGGGGTAGGCAGAGATCACGGATCTCCATTTGCCACGATCCTGACACACTTCTCTCGCGTTTACCAAGTTCTATCACGATTTATTTGTTATTTTTTATTATTTACAATGGTCCCAACATTTCTGTTGCTTTTCAGCAGCCAAAATAGTTTTATTTCAATGTGTAATATTCTGGTAACTTCTGACAATATATTACATATAATTTTACTATTCATTCTATTGATTGAATGCACTGACACATATTGAAATCTTTAATCACTTGTACTTCTTCACTTTAATATAAATTTCTCGAATGTTATTATATTTTATTAAAATACGTAAAAATGTTACATCCAAGGCGCTATGACGATTTAAACATAGCTATACCATGACATGTAATGAAATGTAAAATACCTTAAAACTTGACAGTGAGTGATCTAGAGTTACAATAACTTATTTTTACTACCACAGGGCCTAAACCATTGTAATTCATACTAACAATTTAAATTAAAAACTTAAGTCGGTAGACCTGTCTCAAAACTAAGTACACGTAGAGAGAAGTGTTTCAACACCTTTCATATTTTATATTATTGTGACACTTAGTTTCATATCAACTTTATGCTTAAACTTTTCTGAAAAGATACCGAAAGCAAGATGTTGAAACACTTCTCTCTACGTGTACTTAGTTTTGAGACAGGTCTACCGACTTAAAAGATTTTAATTTAAATTGTTAGTATGAATTACAATGGTTTAGGCCCTGTGGTAGTAAAAATAAGTTATTGTAACTCTAGATCACTCACTGTCAAGTTTTAAGGTATTTTCGTACAGTGTTTGCACAAGATTGATGACAGAATCGTTTATTATGTTACGTTCAGTGTTCGGAGCGAAACAATATACTTCGAACTACTTAACATTAGAAATTCTAAGCGTCGCCTTAAGACGTATATTAATATATCGAAAAATTTTGAATATCTGGGACGTGTCTAGATAGCTCAGCTGGTCAGAGCATTCCCCCTGTAAGGGACTGGTCGCGGGTTCAAGTCCCGTTCTAGATGTTCTCTTTTTCCGATCTAAATCTTTAGAAAAAGTAAGCATACAAAATGCTTAAAAATTTAATTGAATTAGAAATTCTGGCTAAAAATAATGTAATTTAACATTGTTTATTGTAGAATTAAGATAATTATCATCTTCACATTCATATCGAGTGTTACTGCCTGTTTCGAGTCGACTCGTGCCTGCTGTGCATACTCAGAATAGATTCAAGAACAACAATAGCTCTTACAAAATAATACTTTTTTGGCATTTGTTACAGAAATAACCTTAGCTTAGGTAACATCAGATAGAAATTCTAACTTACCTTAGACGTACGTTATATACGCATACGGTATAGGTACCATGTCCTTTAAAAGGCTAAAAAGTAATCAATTCGGGTGTATGTGTGTGTGTGTGTGTGTGTGTGTAGTTATTTCTTTTGCAATCTGCGATCTAATTAAAATGAACGTTCCCCTTCCTCTCATTAATATGAATGAATGTCAGATATATCGCATGGAAGCGTTCAATATGATGATATAATCCTGTTTCTGCTGATTATCCCTCAGGCTGTGTTGATGTACAATAATTTATTTGTCCGTTAATTTATTTACTGTCCCGTTTTCGTTCTCCCTCACACACACTGACCAGGTATGCCTATCTATGTACCTTGTTTATTGAGCAATAAAACATTCGCAATGTTGTGTTTATTTTCAATTACGTTTATTAATTACCACATTTCTACGCATCGTGTTATTTGTTGAAATTTTTCGTGAATACTTTGGTTTCTATTATAAAATATAATTAATATTATAAACATCATAAAATTCAATGTTATTTGGTTAGTCAACGAATGTTAACTATTTACAAATTTGCATATTTATGCTTTCGGGTATACCAAAGCAACTGCCGGAGTTCTGAACTGTCTACATATCGAGGTATATCGACAAGACCTCACAAATTGTGATATCAAAATAAGTCAGAAAAAGTTTTCGTCGAACAAGCGAAAATTTTTTCATACGGATACAAATGGATAACACGGAACGTGTACATACGAGTACTAACAGATAAAATGTGATAAAATGTAGTATCAAATTATTTGTTGATTCTTACTGTATATTTTTTACACGACCCACCTAACGTTGAAAAATGTGCATAGCCCGAGAAGTCACTCGTGTTAGTTAGTCATACAGCTATAAAATCAGGACAAAGAAAATTAAACGAAAAAGAGGGAATGCTTCTGGCGCTTCGTGGTTTTGTATTGTAATTTAGAACTAATATCTCTGACAACTTTTTTACTGAGGAAATTTGAGTAGAAAGATAAGAATACCCTAGAAAGATTTTTCAAATCTACGCTGGTTTGAAAAGCTCTCTAGGGTAGGCGCTAACTACGTCAATTGCTCGAGCGCTCTAAACAAGAAGGTTACTTCATGAAATAAATATGAATAGGTAAGAATAATTATAAATAGACTGCAATAACTATTTATAAATATACTATGAATAGTCTGTTTGGAGATTCTTATACACGTTATGAAGGACGTGGCCCTGAGCAATGCTAATCGGTCGATCTAGAATGAATCCCCATACTTGGGATATCTATACATATATAATTACTTATCCCGACTGACTGACAGACTGATTCATCAACGCAGAGCCTAAACCGCTGGACCTACAAACTTGAAATTTCGGCAGTATATGCTTTTTATGTTGTAGGCATCCACTAAGAAAGGATTTTTGAAACTTTCACTTCTATCGTGGCAAAATAAAGGATAAACTTTTTTATGGAAGTCCGTCATTTTCAAATTTGCTCATTTCATACACCTGCTTCTGGTTACAAATGAAAGAACATAGGTATCAACGTTTTTGAAAATTTTACCCCGAAGGGAGATAATAGGGGTTTTAAGTTTATATGGGAAGTTGGTCACCTTTGAAGATAGAAGCATGAAATTTCATACAAGTACGCCTTATCAGAAATAAGTGAAAACGTGTATCAGTGTTTTTAAAAATTTTGCTACTAAGGGGGTAAAATAGGCGATGAACGGTTATTTGGAAAGTTCCTCATTTTCGAAGTAAGAAGCACGAAATTCAATTTTAAAGCTCGATAGATATCATAGAAGATAGCCATAACTATCTTATATTTACCATTGGACCCGGTTACGCTGCAATCGGGTTATAGGTCATTTTTTACGAATTTATTCCCGGGCGAAGCCACTAGTAAATTATAACTTTATTTACTTTTACATAACTTTTACTCAAACTAACTAAAGTAAGTATTACGTAAACAATTGCTTTTCACTGAATAGCATCACGCCTCCTACCAGCAGGTAATTTGTAGAACGTTAATAAGACCTATTCAACTACAACTCACACCGCTTTATATTTCTAATTTCACCACACTTTTCCACTATCTCGAAATCTATGCCATAACGATTACAATGAGGGACGATCATTCTACCGTCCTCAAACTAAAAAGCGGCTAAGTGAATAAGTAAACTGGCGAAATGTGGGTGCTAGCACCTCTGCCTATCCCTTCGGAGACATAGGCGTGAGTTTATGTTATGTTATGTTTGAATAAGTAAATTTCAAGCTAGAGCTGTAAAATGAGGGTATGTTTTAAAACCTATGCTAGTATTTCCTATAAATCTGGAATTACGTTATCATTTAACAGTGGATTGATAAATTTTTCAGCATTTACGAGAGTAAAGTTGCTATTGAAAAATGTCAATATCGCTTCAAAGTTAAAATGTGAAAATTGACCAGAAGTTACTTAGCCGCCTTTTAGCTCGGGGACGGCAGCATTTAAGTTCTACATATCAACGTCATATTGCCAAGTCAATGTGGATAATGTTAGCAGAGTTCAAACGTGAGTTCATTCATAATTTTTTGCTAACAAAAATAAAATGTCAACAGAAGTAAGTGCATTATGACAGCTCATTTAACCGCAAGCTTTTCGGTGAGTTCTACATGAGAAAAGAGATCCATTACGCAAGTCACATTACGATTCTCCCATCGCTAAGCGCTATGTTACACAAATTGGAACAAACAGTTCATGTTCATGTTCATGTTCATGTTCATGTTCATGTTCATGTTCATGTTCATGTTCATGTTCAACCACTAATAAGTAGGGTTGCGTGTATCACACGCTCATCCTATCAGATTAATAGACTTTCACATGTCAAGCCATTATCACCAATAGCACTCAGGATTAGTGGCTAAATTAGTGTGCGTTCTGCGTATAGTACCGGTGAAGTGCAGTAATTGGTACTTTGTGTGCAATTATTCGAACCTGTGAATTAGATATAGGTGTATGTTATGTTTCACTCTGCGGTCTTATGACCTGAACTGTATAATTTAATTAAACCCGCAAAATTAAACAAAACATAACATAACATAACTTCACGCCTGTATCCCCGAAGCGGTAGGCAGAGGTGTATTACACACCCACGATTCGCCAGTTATGTTGAGGTCCCAATGTAATAGCGGGCGAGCCTATTGCCATCTACCGGGCACATTATTAAGCGAGCGATAATTATCATTTATTAATGCACACATAACTACGAAAAGTCAGAGGTGTGTGCCCGGGAAACTGGGGATCGAACTCGAGACCTCGTCTCAGCAGTCCGTTACGTATGCCACTGGGCTATCGCCGCTATTTTAAATCGCAAAATTAAAGTTTGGTAAAAATAGTTTATTTTGATGGTAACTGTTGCCGTGGCTCCGTCCGCGTGGAATTCTGATCTCGTCCCCGCTACCCATGGGAACCTATTGAATCGATCAAAAGTAGCCCATGTATTATTCCAGACTATAAACCTATCCCTGTGCCAAATTTAGCCAGATCCGTTGAGCCGTTTGAGCGTAATTGCATAACAAACATCTTCACAAACTACCATATCTCTCTCACATCTTACTTCCAACTAATATTATAAACTAGCTGTTGCCAGCGGCTGCGCCCGCGTGGGATTCTGTTTTTACTTACCTAATCTATAAGTAAAAAAGTATTTAGAAGAAAAATATGTCAAATTTCAATATAAACTAAACTGAAGACTCGCCTGCCTTGCACTGAGCCATGGCGTACGTCATTACTTGAGTAGGTTATAGAGTCACCCACAAGAAGACCGATTGTGTTTTTTTTTTTAAATAATATTCTTAGACAAGAGCCCGTCAATGCTTAGATTAAGGTTTTGTTTACAAAGTGTTTATACCTGGAACCCTAGGGGTTGCCCGCGGCATAACCCGCGTGCGATTCTGACCTCGTTCCCGGTTACCAAGCAAAACTTTTTCAGGGATAAATTTAACCTATGTGTTATTCCAAACAATAATCTATCCCTGTGCCAAATGTCCGCCAAATCCGTTCAGCCGTTGGAGCGTGATTGAGTAAGCAACAACCAAATATATGAACATTATACAAAATTTTAGATTTATAATATTAGTAGGATAGCAAAGTAGGATAAATAAAAAATAACTATTCTACGACATTCTACACAGCGCTCTCTAGACCGTAATGATCATAATGTTCTTGAGTGCAGACCGCGACTCGGCAAACGTAGTGTAGGACGTCCTCCGGCCAGGCCGGCCAGGTGGGATGATGATCTGCGAAAGGCTGCGGGCAGATGCTGGATGCGGCAAGCTGAAGACAGGGTGCTATGGCGCTAATTAGGGGAGACCTATGTCCAGCAGTGGACTAGCATAGGTTGATGATGATACATATAAACACCCAGACCACTGCAAATAGGAAAATTCATGCATACAAATATTTGAACCCGCGCCCCCTATCGTAGCAGTCGAATGCACTACGCTACGAGGCCGTCAAGTTAGGAGTGTATGGGGTGCTGGTAACATCTTCGAGCCCAAACAAACTAATCTATGACTGCTAGCTGGTACAACCAACGATCGACGGACTTGGCTCTGGTGCAGGATTTTCCCTTGGAGTCTAGAGGTCAACCGCCAAGACGGCTACAGGATGTGGGTGACCTAGTAACTACTCCATGCTTATAGGTATGAAGGCAGTTCCTTTAAAACTATTGTAAGTAGGTCAAATAACTAAACCCTGTAGTGCTCTCAGTTATATATTTGAGTCAATATCCAAAATAATTTTATTAATTTATATAATAGCACTTGTCTCACCCTTTAAACCCACTTTTAATTTTCATGACAAATAAAAAAATATTCAAATATCGTTTTACATTGAACATTTTTATTGTTGATAAAATCTATAGAGCTTTTTTTTTTAAACTTTCGCGTTCCATAATATATAACAATTTAATTTAACGGAAATTAACGCGATCATTTATAGGTAAATACATACCTTTGGATTGCCTGACGTTTCGACCAGGTTACACTGGACTTGGTCACAGGCTGACTGGTGCAGTGGTGCACGTCCTCCGCCGTCGAGTCCGTGAGGTACAAAGTTCTTCTTCCACTCGCACATTCTCGATATTTTTTATTTTTACATTTCGCCATGTACCGTCACATACTACACTTACAGTGTCCCTATTCTCTAAACAAACGGACCGGTGTCTATCCGACTCCGCAGAAAGAGTTGAACCTGTTCGAAACGTCAGTATACCTATAAATGATCGCGTTAATTCCCTTTAAATTAAATTGTTGTAGATCTATAGAGGTCAAGAGAAACAATTCCCAATAACTTTATATCTGGGAACGTGTCCGTGATGAGTCCATCAGCCACTTAGGCAACAATCAACACGCTTCGCTTTGCTTCGTTACTCGTTCTTCATTTGTGTGTACCTACTTCGATAAAGTGAGCGAACTAACTTTGTTTATTTTATCTTTGTTGAAATAGTAGTTTACGTTAGTTTCAACTCCAAGTTCAACACAAAGTTCACAATAATCACACTTACCTTGTGAAATTCTATAATATTATTTGGAAGCATTGAAAACCATTGGTAGAATTGATTATATTCGCCGCCGTCTGCACCTTATACTTTTATTCATTCGTCGGCAGTTCCACCGCCGGTAGAATCCGTTTATAGTCCAAGTAAAAGATCCATCTAGACCCGACTACTGCCATTTGCGATCCAGAAATACCTTTTTATTATTCTCGGGGCGTTTAGTCCCCTATTCCTACATTTATTTGAAATCGATGTTCAAGAAAATTTATATGAAACGTTCAATAATGGCACAGCCTTCGATGTTATTACTTTGTAGAGTTGAATTATTGTTAATCCTGAGATATATAAGTATAAAACAGAGTAGTCGTTTCGGGTCCGGCCATTACGGTCCCATTCCGGTACGCTCAACTAAGGAGACGAGAATGTACCAGTCTTCTCTCGTTCTTCTGCGCAGCGTATTTCTTGCTATTTAAAATGAATCAGAGTCCTCAGCGATATTTGTCTTTGTTAACCAATTTTGGAGTGCATTGCTATCTATATTATCATCTTGAATGAGACTTATTAATTAAAGAATGTAGGAAACATATTCGCTTTCGATTTGTTGTTATGTTCAATATTATTTTTCAGTAAAGTTTGACAAAAACATAACATAGGTAACATAACAAGATTAAAATCACCCACTTAACTTGCAGCACAATAAGAGTTCATAACAAGTGAATACACAAGCGGGCGACGACCTGCACGTAACCGGCTGACAATTGAGACGTTTTTCACAAAAACGCCCATTATCCTCGAGTGCTCCACAAAACTCACTTAACTCACCGATATCTCATTGGAATAAACCGACTGAGGATATAAGCTTTTATTTTGATCAGATGTCTTTACATTCAATGTTAAACCTTTAACCTTTATTTATTTGCTGCAGTAACATGGTCCTCATATACTACGATAATTTGATATTAACATAACATAACATACATAACTTCACGCCTGTATCTCTGAAGGGGTAGGCAGAGGTGTCTTACACACCCACGATTCGCCAGTTATGTTAAGGTCCCAATGTAATAAGGGGCGGGCCTATTGCCATCATATAATTAACGTTTATTAATGCACATATAACTACGAAAAGTCAGAGGTGTGTGCCCGGGGCGACTGGGGATCGAACTCGAGTCCTCGTCTCAGCAGTCCGTTACGTCGCCACTGGGCTATCGCCGCTTTTTTTTTTGATTTTGTTGAATTTGATATTAATATTTGCTAAATTCTCTTAACGAAGAACAGAATATCCGTGTGCCCTAAATTGATTTAGAAAGAGTAGGAATCTAATTCAGGAAACAAAAACAAATTGACTACAATTAGATATAAACTGCGAAGATATAAGGTTCAGATTATACATCAATAATCACTGCAGTCTATCGATCGCTCAACATTTGCAGGCTAAACTTAGCTGTAGGTCCAACAACTAGCTTCAACGCGAATCATCGTTCATGCGGCTCTGATATATTCCTTACAGTACCGTAGTTCACCAACAGATTATCGAAATAATAAACCGATCCTGCCTATGAAATCTCAGAGCGCGCAAAACGATTCCTCGCTGATGTACGCAAGAGATAAGCGGCTGTCAAACCCGCGTTATCCTCGGATCAGCAGAAATAAGTAAGGGAGTGTTCGCGCTCCGTACGCGAGCTGCACGAGGGACAGGGCGGCGTGCGTCACGGCCCCTCACGCCTAAACACGCTTTAAATATATAAGACAGCGTGTTCGAATAATTTTATCGACTCGGCGGCAAGGCACGTCCCGCCACTTTGTTCTGTCAGAGGGTAAGAGGTGCGCGAGTGTCCTCACAACTTTGACAAAGAGTGTCAACCTCTTAGATGTCAAAATTTAGAACGTGGCAGGTACCTTGTGGAAATAATTAGGAGGTACTCGATTGGCCCTCTCGGTAGCAGAAGGCAGCCTCTCAAAGGGGAGGCAAGGTGCGTAGTCGGCGCCACATTTAAACGTAACGTCTCATTGTTATCTTGTCGCTTGAAATGATTCAACTTTGGACAAGTACAAATTGTCGTTGTTACGGTTATTAAGTACGGTTTCGAACAAACGTTCGCAAACGTATAAATCTCCCGAGCACAATGCTCTGAAGATTTATACGTTTTATTTTTAAACTTTTTACGAATTCTATGGAACCGCGGTTGAAACAAATATTTGTAAGAATACACTGTGAAATAGTCCACGACAATTAGGTTTTTTTTTACGTTTGGAAATCCCTTCGCCGGCCAGCGGGGCGGTTATGTCGTGCATCGACTAAAACCGCACGGTTTCCTGCCCAAGTGTCCGTTGCCGGGCACCCCGGGTAAACCCTCGAAAGGATAACCCCAGGGATACCGGCGGACCTTGGCCGCCAGCGCGGCCTCGCCTGGTGGGGTCGGGTTTTATCCCGCGTCGGTGAGTAGGCAGGCGTGTGTAGGACTATTTCCTAGTCTTATTTATTTATCCCAAGTATGGGTTGTTACACACTGGAGCTACTCTACCCGAAGCCTAAAGTACATGTACATGTCTGATAGTTTTAGACCACCGACCTAAAGTTCAAAGTAGACAGAAACACGAGTTCATAGCACAAGTTTGAAAAACAGTGGCATTTTCATGAAATAACTCAGCTCCTGAATAACAATAATTTGAATAGGCCTAATAAACACATAAACTATGTAGCAATAGCAACTGTGTCAAAATAGCTCCATAAAGACGTGACAATGTAGCTTCTGCAACGTTATCTTTAAAGGCGATAATTTCGTACCGCCAGCGGCAGCGAACCATAACAGCGAAAGAATAACGAGAAACACAAAGAAAAAGAAGAGGGCTGATAACGGGATATAGTCGCGCAATGTGCGGGCCGTGCGGCGCAGCGGTGTCAATTTGGATTAGTGGTCCGTGCGTTTTTTCCCTTCGGATACCCCCCGCCGGCAAGCAAGGGTGGTTATGTCTAACATGAACCGACTAAAACCGCTGGTTAAACTAAACTAAAAAAGCTGGGCCATGAGGTATTTCCCTCGCTACACGGCTGACCTAGGGCCATCTTCGGTTTCGAGATGACCCCCTCGAGTTTGGGAAACACCGCCGCCCCGGCCTGCCTCTGCAAGGGTGATAGACGGCTCCATCTGTCACCCCCAGGCCTGCGCTCATGGAGGACGGAGATCGTTGAGCGACCTCTATTATGGATGTGACGGCCTCATTAGATACTTTCCATGCCCTTTTTTACCTTAACGTGTGGAAACCCCCACGGGCTTCACCCACCAGTGCCAGCGAAGAGGTGGGTGTGTCGAAATCAAACCGACTAAAACCAGACGGCATCCATCCCAAACGTCCAGAGCCGGGCACCCCGTCCGTGTACGCCCTTGAAAGTATAACCCCAGGGTGCCCAGCGGAATTCGGCCGCCATCGCTGCCTCGCCTTTGGGGTCGGGTTTGATCCCCCGGTGATCCACCGGTGAGTTGGTAGGCGTATGTAGGACACACCTCCTTGGCCTGCTTCTGTAAGACGGTGAGTCGGCCGACTGCCGTCCTCAGGCCCTGGTCATGGAGGTCGGTAGTTCTGGGCGTAAACATTACCTGCTCGCAGAAAGAGGCAGTGGCGTGCCACTTGCTCCCATCGAAGATCACGGCTTTCAATATGGTCTCCAGCGAGAGAACGTCTATGCTCAGGACCGCAACTAGATCCCCACTCGCCCACGCAGGGCACTGCACCACTATATGGTGCGCCGTGTTTTCACCGGAATCTTTGCAGTGCTGGCACTGCGGCGTTGCCTCCCGGTGAATGCACCACAGATACTTACCGAAGCACCCTTGTCCGGTAATTATCTGTGACATCTAGTAGGAGAGGTCACCGCAGTGTCTTTCCAACCACTCCTCCATGACCAGCGTCAACGCTGCAATAGTGGCTTCTCCCCACCTCGGTTGCTCAAGTCGCACCTTCCATGTTTACATGTGTTCCTGACGGAGCTGGTACCGCTGGGCCTCGATTTCTCGGGGTCCCGGCCGGATTTGCTCCAACTTGTCCATGCCCTTCTAAAAGGATCCAGAACTGTAGAAGGACGAAAATGTGGTGGTCAAAATTGTATCAATACAATGCAACTTTGATGAAGATTTTGTTCACATTCATTATTTTAGCGGAGTTCAACAAACGTTTTAAAAATGCCCTCAAGCATCACGGTACGCAGACATTACTAAATAAATTATTTAAAATGTATGTCTTCTTCACTTTATCCTTATTATCGCTTTATATTTATAATGTAATCATAATTATTTCCTTCTTGACGAATATTACAAACTTTCAACGGTGCCTACCTAATAACCTAACACTGTTCCAAATGATTCTCCAACTCCTTTTCCGACCTAAATCTTCTTGATATTCGGCCCGAAGCATACATATGTATCAGATGGAGATTCAACCTGCAGCAATCAGCATATAAGGTGAACGTTTCTCCACGTCACTTAGATTTAGACTTTTTAGAACTACTTTAATAATAGCTTCTTCTAGACAGACTATTTTAGACTATTTTAGAATATAAAACCATCTGAATAAGAACGTTATCCAAATGTGATAATCCTGTTCTCATAGACAGATATCGCGAACTGCGGGGTGGCTACTTTTTTTTTTTTTTTATACCACTCAGGTGGCAGACAAGCTCACGGCCCACCTGATGGGAAGCGGTCACCGTGGCCTATGGACGTGTGCAACACCAGGGGCGTCACACTGGCGCTGCCGACCCTAAAAAAAAGAAATTGCAAAGCAGGAATAGCCTTTAGTCTTCCGGGAAGACCAAAGGCTACTCCCACCTCTCCCTTCTTTTTTAGTTTTTGTGCTGTCAGAAGGAAGACTCTTCCCTCTGACAGCTCAAAAACTCTCAGTGAGCTCTGGCTACCCTACTCACCGCCGGGACTGGCTACTGCAACATGTGTAATGAACAAAATCATTAACCTTCGCTCACAACACAGACATCATTTTTGCGGTCGAATAGCGTTATACCTATGATTAATTCGTCTATTAAAATATTTAACTGCCAGCAATACCTTACCTTTTGTTGGAAATTTCATTAGTTATGATATTTCGTGAATTTTTTATGAGCAATAAATTTCAGGCTAAGTGAAATTCACGGATTAATAATGAAGTAGCTCCAACTACGGTAACATTGAAAATGCTTTCGCTATAATATATATCATGACTATTAAGCAACATAAGACGCTGGTTAACTCACCTCGAATTTATTAATAACCTAGCTGATGCCCGCGGCTCCGCCCGCGCGGAAGTCGGTTATTGTTTTTTGAGCATATCTCCGTTCTACTTAGCCAATTGCAATCAAACATACGGCAGTAGTTTAAGTCTGACCAAGACCTTTCTAATAGAAAAACCCATCAAAATCCATTCAGTAGTTTTGGGTCCATCGCGAACAAACAGAAAAACAGATAAACAGACAAACAGGCAAGAAATCCTTAAAAATGTTTTTGTGTTCAGATTCTTTCATTCCACATAACCCAAGGTTTTCTTTTTAATGTCTCCGATGACACAGCTAATTTACAATTTTATAATAGTATAGATTATAGAGAGAAGCTCGTCAGAGCTTTGCTCTCTTTAGACGACTCACGTATTTCGTTAGACTATCTTCTCCTCCCAAACGCCGGAACCGATTCTAATGAAATTTCACACAAGCAAAGATGTTACTGATTGGAAGGATATGTAAAGATGTTACTGATTGGAGCATAGGCTATGTAATTAAAAAATCATGTATACCGGAGGAATAATCACCGAACAAAATTTTCAAAATCTGATTTCTCAATGAACAAAAAAGCCTCATTCACGCGATTGGTATTAAATTAAGTAATTTATTCATATACACAAGACAAAAAAAGAAAAACTGAAATCGGATTAGCTATTGAGGAGTTATCACCGTTAGAAAAAGTCCTGTTGAAATTGCTTCGCTCAATTTTTGCAACAGCAAAATGAATTGCAGACCTAGTAACCTGGACGTTGTATGACCTACGGCAACTTGATATTAGCTGCACATTTTTCTGAGCTGAACTTTTATAAAGTACTCCAAGGCACAGAAATTAAACATAGGCAAGGAAATATAAGCGCGCCGATAGCCAGTCTTAGTATCTGTAGCTGGCAGCGAACAGCGCTGCACGATCCTAAATTATAACATTTGAATGTTCCAGCAGTGCTTATAACACAGCCATTCTTTACCAACAGTCATTAATATGAGCAAATGCGCAGTGCTCACGACATCTCCCGAGGAGTATCGCAGAGTAATAAACATCAGTAAAGCAGTTTAAAAGGAGCTATTAAAAGTTGTACAGTTAAAACTCGCATACATTAGAATAATCGCTGTCGTCATTATATCGTACCTCGTGCCGTTACTTGTAGCCATTGAGGTGTACATTATATTTTGTACGAATTCGCAGCAATTTCCTTTATATGAGCAACAGTATTGTACTAGGCAGTTGTAAAAATATGACTACTACCACATTAATAAAGATGACCAGTGACAAGACAAATATTATATATTTATATCTTTGCTATAAATTAGCACAGATTTTTTTAAGAATGTTTTATTGTACAGTCATATAGTTGGAAAATTATATCTACGAATTAATACCTTTTATCTGTAGATTCATGATAGAAGGAGTAGGCAGGCGTGTATTACACACCCACGATTCGGCTGTTATGTTAAGGTCCCAATGTAATAGGGGGCGAGCCTATTGCCATCTACCAGGCACATTATTAAGCGAGTGATGACTATTATTTATTAATGTACAAATAACTATGTAAAGTCAGAGGTGTGTGCCCGGGGCGTCTGGGGATCGAACTCGAGACCTCGTCTCAGCAGTCCGTTACGTACGCCACTGGGTTATCGCCGCTTTTTTTTTAGACTCATGATTTTTTTTTCTGTATTCGTTTAATATGTTTCCCTCCGGGGTAGGCAGTGACAACAAACCGCCACCTGCTTCTGTCCTTACATATTATATACAAAACAAGCATCCTCAACTGTTATTAAACCTTTCATGAAAGTCCGCCGACTTGAAGTGCTTTTAAATTCAATCATATTCAATCATTTATTAAATTTGTATACAGCGACAGAGTTTCGACTGAATAAAAACGTGACGTTAGCCTGACTCTGTTAAGAGTGTTGTTGATTGCTACTCACACATTCTTGGACTACCTTTCATTCAACTGAACTCATATAAAACTCATTGGTCGAATAAGACTCGTTTGGTCTTACCTCGGTCTGATTTGGATTTACGTCTAATGAATCTTTGGAAAGTCGTATAGTCGTTAGTAATGAAGAATAATAAAATAATAAGTCAGCTCGATGTAAGCTCCTATTTAAATATACAATTTAGTAATTTATTTAATAGCTATTTCATTTTCGGTTGGACATTATTAATGGTAGCATTTCAATAAGTATTAACAATATTTCAATTGACTTAATGGGATTACACAACTTGAGTACAAATAGTGCAGCTTATTTTACCATTTACCTCGAATTATTTCAGAAATATGTAATGCTTTTTAGATCACGAATTGAATTGAATGAATTAAGGCATTATGAATAACTAAATATTACCTAAAAGTATGTATTTATACTTTACATGTACACGTAATAAAATTGTAATGATGGTAAAAAACCTGTACGTATAATTTTTGCTAAAAAATAATTACTTTGTTTCAGAAGCGATATTAATAAAAAATAATGTTTATTTTCAGTTACTAGGTAGTACTATATTGTTTAGAGTTTCTGAGTTCACCTTTTAAGCAAACATATGCTTTTGATAGACGACACTGATCCTCAGAGGAACCGCCACTTAAGTTACTCTAACCAACTCTAACCAAGAGACAGCATTTAAAGTGTGTTTTACACAAAACTTGCTGTAATTTTTCCTTTATCTTCTAGAAAAATTATACTTTTACATGAACATTTAAAGCATTATTTAGCGCCCCTCCCCCAAACCGGGGCAAGAACCACGGTGTCCCCGACACCGTGGTTCCCAAACCCGAGGGGGCCATCTCGAAACCGGAGATGGCCCAGGGTCAGTCGGGGTGCGAGGGATATGCTCTATGGGCAACCTTACACCCCGGCGTCTGTAGACCCGAGACGGCGTGCGGTTTTAGTCGGTTCAAGCCCGACATAACCGCCCCCGCTGGCCGGCGGGCGAGTATCCGAAGGGATTTCCGCACGAAAAAAATAATAATATAAACAAGGTGTGGATAATATAAGTAACGAAAATATTTAAAAAAAGTATTGATGCCATAAATTTAGATTTTAAAACGTTCTTCTATTTGTCTACTTGTTTTATATTTATCGTTTTCATTTTACGTAAAAATGACATTATGGTTACATTTGTGGGCTATTTCAAGCTTTCGTGTCTGTTGTGGTTCCATTTCAACAGTTCGATGTTATCGTCTTCTGGAAGCCCTCCTAGCCCTCGTTGTCTCGTATGAAGGTACGATTATATACGAAATCCATATTTTGCTCTGGTGCTGGAGTGGTATAATGCGGGTTTTTATACCTTTTTATATCCTTTGTAAGCTTTAGTACTAAAATATTTAAGTTATCGTTAATATAATTCTACATCAGGTAACATGCAAGTTTGTAAAGGTTATTAGATTAAGTTTCAGTAGCCTTAGTTTATTTATAAATACGCTTTTATATTCCGAAAGGGCAGGTATAAGGTATATTACCATTAACACCCACGTTTCAAGAACTACCAGTGTGTTTAAGGGCTCGCGTAATTGTAGGCGAGCTTGTAGCGATAGTATCGCCTTCACCTGACGATGACGGTGCCAATTGGCCACTATTGCCAAGCTCTATGACAACAGTTTACCCACTTGGTAATGAACCTGACACTTTCGTTAGTGTAACTGTCACTTTAATTCTGTTACTATTAAGTTGGTTTAATATAAGTCTAAAAATATTGAATAGTAACTCACTCACAGAAAAATAAGGGTGTCGTACAAAATTTAGATAAGCCAACTTACTATTTATTCGTATTCCAAATAAAATCAATTATATTGTTTCACATATTTGCTTCTTTTACAATATTAGGTCGTTACATATGAAATTGCCGTTTTTCTTGAAGAAATTGGAGGAAACCCAATTTTCAGTACTAACATTCTTGCATTTTTTTAGGAATGACAAATCCAAATTTTATGATTTTTCTTGTGTATGAATGAGACAACATTAAGCTAACAAACAGGAACTTTTATTACATTTTTGAAAAGTGACAGCTGTTAAGTAATACGAAATTTATCATCAAAATGGATTGCATTTAGTGTAGGAAGTACTGTTTTTTTAATTTATCAAGTTTAATTTATCAAGCGGCCAATAAAAACTAAATTTAATACAGAGTTGTAAAATCGTGAAATCAACTTTCAAACAAAATATAAATAATGGAAATAGCTATCAAATTACAGGAATAACGAACTCATAAATTTGTAAGAAAATTTCGGCAATTTAATAGGTAAAGACCTATTATTTGGAACAAAGCCTTCACAATTTGAACATTTTCTAGAACACATTATCAGCTGATAGCAGTGTAGTTCACATGTGAAAGAGGTTAAATAACCAATATCAAAATTATTTTAATGAATTCATATTATTCATAAAGATTCAAAGTTTGCTTAAAGTTTAATAAGGGACCGCTCCCAACTTGAACACTCACTTGCTCGAAGAATGAGATCAAACTTGGCGCACATTAGTTGCTCACGAGCACTTCGCCCCATTCACTCGCAACTTGTGAAAGAGCTGCAGGTGAGCAGTTGACTGTCGTGTGCGATAATAAGTTGTAAGCTGCGCGGCGGTGGTGTGCCTACTATCAATTCTATTTATTTTCCAACTTAAGTTATAAACACCCACCAGAGTTGTACGCAACTTGAGATATTGTCAGAGCAACAACTCTCTTTGTAATATTGATATTGATATATGTTCAAATACTTCAATATTACATAATTAACGATTACCGAATGAAAAGGTAATTCATTAAACCTTATTAATAAATACAATAGCTAAGTGGCTTCGTTGAGATCTAGCGACAAGTCATGTTCGTAGTATTCTGTTTCTGTGGTTAGAAGCTTTTACAAAAAGCTGATTAAATCATAAATAGCAGCTTGGTGTCGTAGCGCGAGGGGCATGTGTCGAGTGGCGGACAGTGTGATGTGGTCGGTGTGATTATGCCACGACTCGCCGCGAGCGCGGCTAGGGTTGGCGAACATACTGCAAACATAAATTGAACACTAAAAATTTGTTTATTTTGCGATTCACATATTGTATTATTTTTACGAAAAAACCAATCGAATAAAATCATACGATTGTGGCCCACGTATATTTAACGTTAGTAAGAACTATACGGTACTCGGCTAATCTTGGCCACTTGTCATTCAGAAGGTAGCCTCATCATGCATGGTGAAAGGCCTTCTGAAACCGTCTGAGACAACTAACTTGTTTTTTTTTCTTGAACAGTTACAATACAGAACAGTACAATTTTTTTTTGTGCAGAAATCCATTCGGATACCCCCCCCCCCCGCCGCTGGCCAGCGGGGGCGGTTATGTCGGGCTTGAACCGACTAAAACCGCAAACCGTCTCGGGTCTACAGACACCGGGGTGTAAGGTTATCCATAGAGCATATCCCTCGCACTCCGACTGACCCTGGGCCATTCGCAGTGTCCCCTCCGATAACCTCTGATAACTCTTGACGCCAGCTACTCCAGAGGAGCAATCAATGATGCGTCATCGCCTACGTTGCCCAGGGTGCACCAAACTTGGAGATGATCCACAAGTCGCACCCCTACAGAACAGTACCTCAAGTATTTTTGAGTGCCCGTCGATTTTGTAATGTATTTAGATGCTTTAGTTTCGTATATATACATTTTATCGCCGAAGTTAATTAATTTTGCTAAGAGCACACATATTCACAAACGGTAAAATGGACTCTCTCAGAAAGTTGGAACTCTCACCTACACACGCTTATAGGTTCTTTATTGATACTCAGCGAATGATATGCTAATATTTTCGTTTTAAAATAATTTTGAATGTGATGAGCATCATCTGTTTATTATTCTTATTGCGTTCACTAATCTGGACGCACGCTAAGTACATAACGTGCGAAATCTTACTGGGAGGTTAGTGTCTGTAGTTCTTGAAGGGAACACTACATTCATATTCAGATGAACGTACGGGTACGTTTTTTTCACAATCATTGAGCATTAAAATTACCAAGGATACAGTAGTTTTCACACGTTTTCATTTAAATAATGTTTCAGTGAGCGAACAAATGAACCAAAAATATCTATTTTTCTACAAATGCTATTGTAATACGTCTATTGCACAAGAAATTGAGAAACACAATATTCATAGTATGGAGTGAAAGACTACAATTTTTGTGATAGTTTAAAATCCTTTAAACATGTATGCAAAAATTATTCGCGGTGTATTTAATGCTTAGGTCAAGTACAGGTGGTAACCCTAAAAAATAGCGTGCTGTGTAAATAGTGCATTATGTCAAAACGAATCACGAGCATCGCGCGCTCCACACTGCCTAACGTATATATTACAACACCACTTTCAGCACTTAAAGATACTCACCATTAAACTAAGTTTTTTTTACCAAGAGCAAGATTGTTTTTTTTTATATACATTGGAATCCCGTCACATTGTTTTGCAAAAATGGATACAAAAAAAGAAACAGGATATACTATTACTCTTTCGTCCTGTAGAAGCCGCACCTCGCAATCTCCGACGTTTTTAAGGGCTGTCCTTGCAGCAACATGCTGGGAACGTCAACACAACGTGATTCGTACTAAATAAGAAAAGGAACAGCAGTCTTAACGCCACCTCATCATCATCAGCGTTGTGCATCAGAGACTGTCAACTCAGAGCCCGGATGCCGCTTACCTACTCCTCCTTTTTTGGCTTACACGGTTTTTATGGGAGCGAATGGCGTCTGACCTTTCAACCCCCGAGAAGCAAGCTGTGCTGTGTGTGTGAGCCTCGTTCGGCAATTAGCAGGTATAGGGCAGATTTTCTTTTCTCCAAAGATCTTGGGCTTTATTCATCCTTCCCAGTCTTAACGCCCACAATAATAAGGTCTTCTGGTGGCTATAACTAAAAATGAAAATAACTGATCTCCGCACTATTGCTATCTATCCGACCTGGTGATAATGCACAAGTATGTACACGGCAGTAATAAAAACTTTTAATTATATTATGTATACCAAAGGACCCTTTTTTTTTCGTGCCGAAATCCCTTCAAGGTTGCCCATAGAGCATATCCCTCGCACCCTGGGCCATCTCCGGTTTCGAGATGGCCCCCTCGGGTTTGGGAACCACGGTGTCCCCGTCTTGCCCCGGTTTGGGGAAGGGGTGCTAGTGGCCCCACCGCCCTGGCCTGCTTCTCCTGGGGTGACAGGCGGCTTCACCTGCCACCCCCAGGCCTACGCTCATGGAGGACAGAGGTCGTTAAGCGACCAGTAAGGACCTACTATTAGAACGCTCGTTTCATAATGTTTGCTCACTGGCTATTCCCGTTGTCTTCTAGTACTGTGCCTATATAACTGTCCCTATTAATATTAAAGGCTTCTAACATATAAGGTAGTTCTCTCGAAGTAATCACTCCTGAATTGGATATGAGCTCCGGTCGAAGGAATTCTGGAAGCTAATTGTTCAAGCGGGAACTGCAGTTGCATAGCTAAGTAAATTAGTGCCGAGTTTCTGTACCTCAACTATATAAATGTAATGTTCTGGTTTTCATTGTATCATTGAATAATTTTTGTGTATTTAGAGCAGCATATATATCTTCTTCTACTGATTGCAAGACCAAGTTCTCAATACGAGTACATTTTAGTTACATTTAGTAAAAGAATCCGCACCAGTGTTGGTTATATGTTCTTGATAAGACAAAATATTATTAAAAGATTGTCTCTGTTTCATGAAGAAATTAAGTACCTATTCTTTACCTATTGGGAGTTTTGTCTTTTCCACTTTAAATATTACATGTTTATAAGGCATACAATGACTGAACGCTGGTCATCACTTAACTAATAACAATCTATACCTTTGAACAGAATGCACATACACTAATTAAAAAAACAAGATTCAGTTACAAATTAAGATCTTAGAAATAAAAACAAAGTTAATGTTGTCCAGGGAAGGTCATAAAAATGAGCCAGTCTTAATGAATGGTTTGCCGCAGAGCGGTGCGGGCGGACTCGAGCTGAAACTGAAGCTTCCCTCAGTACGTACTCGACGTGTTCAGTGCGAGCCGTCTCAGTCTCGCCCGCCCGCGTCACTGCAATGTTGAACTATCCGATGTAAGTGACGTGAAAATAGTACATTTCTAATTTCCACTCTATAAAACTTATTGGTTAGTTCGGAGAAGGTAACCCGATTGTTTTATATTATAAAACATTTCAAATGCTCTTCATAGTGAATTCACAAAGTGAAAAAAGATGCACAGTATATATGGGAACATAAAAAGACAATTTCTTAAATGAATGTAGCGTAGCGGTAGTGCATTCGACTGCTACGACAGGGGGCGCGGGTTCGATTCCCGTCAGTGCAAATATTTGTAAGCATGTCTATTTGCATTGGTCTGGGTGTTTCTATGTATAATATGTATGTATTTACAAAAAATAAAAGTATATAAGTATATTTATCCGCATTCTGGAACCCATAACACAAGCTGGTTAAACTATGCGTACTTTGGGTCTAGAAAGCGCTGCGTAGAATGTCGCAGAATAATTATTATTTATTTATTTAATTTCTTAAGTATTTCTTTGTCCAGTTCTGTTCATTTAAAGAATGATCGTGAGAAATTGCTTTAATCGATTGTGTCGCCCTTGAATTGAAAAAATTAATTATGAAAAAAAAAATGAAAGAATGAAATGCCCGATTGATGGCACTAGTACCACCCTGCATTGTCAGGTACACATTATACCAGACGAAGTAGGGTGCAAACACACATACTAGTGGTAGAAATTTGATGACACAAATTTGTCACAAAATTCGGCCGGGTAGGTACCACCGTGCACGATTGCAAAAAACCCTCCATAGTAATCCAATTTCGGTTTGATTGCATTCAGGGGTCAGCAAGTGCATAGCCGGGCAGGGGGATTGTGGTCGCAGCACTAGTGGGACCGGTGGGTGTCACGCGGTGCTGCGACGACAATCCTCTTCTGATGAGGCCGTCAAGCTGAGTGCCACCATTGTTAACATGGTACGTGTATGTAATGGTGATCGTCTTTCCTGAGACTTTACCTTCAGCTTACCATCAGGTGAGGTGAAGTCAAATTGACGTGTCCTAAATATAAAAAAAAACATACTATATGTTTAAATGTTTGCCTATCGCTTTGGGGATAACATAATTTAACAGTATTGTTCTGAAGCCTGATTTAAGCAGATCCCAGTAACTAAGGCGTCGGTCTTGCAATCCAGAGGTCGCAGACTCACTCCTAATACAAGCAATTTGGCTTAGCTGATGAGTTTAAGGGCATTACTAGTAATTTCAGTAACAAAATACATACATTCGTCAGTCTTCATTTTAATATTTACTAAAATATAATATAAAATTGTACACGACTAAGGTGAATGGAGAAGTTCACAATTTAGTAGCAATATCTGTGTGACCGAGCTTTGCTGGGAATTAATTTTCGACTTTCTCTAAAAATGAAACCTAGCTAGATTGATTTAGCTCCCCCTTGTGTACTTAATTTCATGCAAATCGTTGGAGCCATTTTCGAGCTTTAGATTTTTTTTTTTTATACCACTCAGTTGGCAGACAAGCTCACGGCCCACCTGATGGGAAGCGATTTCCGTGGTCTATGGACGTGCGCAACACCAGGGGCGTCACACTAGCGCTGCCGACCCTGCAAAAACCTTCTAATGCCCTTCTAGAAGAACCCCATATTGTAGTCGCTTGGGAAAACCACAGTAGGGAGATCATTCCACAGCCTGCGGGTGCGCGGAATAAAGTGCCTTTCATACCTAACTGTACACACAGTTTCCGGTCGCAACGTGTGAGGATGAATTCCCTGTCTGTGGCGAGCGGTGCGATGATAGAATGTGGCCGTGGGCATCATATCATATAATTCCTTTGAACACACCCCATTATAAAGGCAGTAGAAAACGCAACAACAACAACATAAATATAAGCATACACATATGCTTATATTTATGTTGTTTATGCAAGAATTGCTCGTTCAAAGGTATTAGATAAGTGGCGAACTTCCCTCAGTGACTAGGCAATGGAACTCGTGCCAGCTGTCGTGTAGATGCAATAACTCAATGTGAGGTCTAACGTGACATCGTGTAGTCGTGTCCTTAGCAAGTATACACGTACGAGGGTGTCGTGTCGTGGCGTGTCGTGTCGTGTCGTGTCGCGGTGCGGCCACGACCGAGGGCCAACTTTACTGTTGTATTGCTGTTTGCTGTATCTTTCTGCGTCCCTGCGATTATACAATTATACGTATTTCATCTAAACAATGTACTCAATATATACCATACTATTTCAAATATATTACTAATAATTATGAAGAATATTTCCAATTAGTTTCTTCTTATCTATTTATAAATACTATTATACTACTGTAAATTAGTTATGTCTGTGTACGGACTGCTGAGACGAGGTCTCGAGTTCGATCCCCAGTCGCCCCGGGTACACACCTCTGACTTTTCGTAGTTATGTGTGCATTAATAAATGTTAATTATCGCTCGCTTAACAATGTGCCCGGTAAATGGCAATATACTCGCCCCCTATTACATTGGGACCTTAACATAACTGGCGAATCGTGGGTGTG
The DNA here is from genome assembly GCA_946251805.1 of Cybosia mesomella. Lineage (NCBI taxonomy): Eukaryota > Metazoa > Arthropoda > Insecta > Lepidoptera > Erebidae > Cybosia > Cybosia mesomella. Next base: position 29,999,826 of record OX276404.1, read on the forward strand.
TAATACACCTCTGCCTACCCCTTCGGGGATACAGGCGTGAAGTTATGTTATGTTATGTATATTGAAATCAATAAAACCAATAAAAACCATTTTTTTTTGGAATTCTTGTCTGTTTGTTTGTATGTCAATTTGTCCGATTGTCTGTTTGTGCGCGATTGATGCAAAAAACTAGTGAACGGATTGTGATGCGGTATGACCAAACAAGTTGAATTCCTGAGATGAGCTCAGCCGAATACAAGGGATTTTCGATTTTGCGTTTTTTTTTTTTGCGATTTTTTGCGATTTTTTTTTATCTTGCAATGGTTCACCCCATTCATCTAAAAACGACGCCGACATTCGCGTGGGCGGAGACGTGGGCGTCAGCTAGTAACAAAGTAAAACACTTAAGCTCGTCTCAGGAATTCAACTTGTTAAGTCGATACTTCAAAAATCATCATCATGCTTGAAGCAATTACAAAATGCTGTATACCTCGATGGTTTTTGCGCTTTAGAAGCTTGATTTTTGTATACTGACGGGACCGCCTTCAATATCTTTACATCCACGACTGTACAAAATCCATCTGCACGTGTAAATTTGACTGAACCGTATGTGTGTATGAGCCGGTCCCTCATTGGCTTAGATTTACAATTGCATCTGTGGGTAGCGCTACAATTGGGCTGTGGGATTTTTTTTATAATTGCACTACGCCAAATTGCAGCGAAGAGCATATACATAGCGAGTTAGAATAGATTCCTATATGGTTTGTATTTACAACTATGCCCGATAGTTGGCGCTGCAATCAACTTTCAGACAGGACATCGCCCGTTGAATCCACCAGTGAAATCAACACTCAGTTCAATTAAATACTTAAACAATCAGTGTGCTTACTTTTCCATCAGATTTAGATTGGAAATCGAGAACATCTAGGACATTGTGTCTAGGTGGCTCAGTTGGTCAGAGCATTCCCCCTGTAAGGGACTGGTCGCGAGTTCAAGTCCCGTCCTAGAAGTTCTATATATCCGATCTAAATTTAATTTAAAAAAATCAAACCTTACTAAAAACAACCTAAAGAACAACCCAGTCGTCGTTCTATGAGGGCTTAGTTTTTCTTTTTCAGTTACAGTACCCTAAAACTTCATGCTTTCCTTAGCGATACTCAACTTCATGAACAAAAAAAATTTCACTAAATCTTATAATAAATAACGTTCCTGGCTAGTACTTTTGTCCAGCTGACACAATTTTTGTCGTAATTGTGCGGAGTTGAAAAACCGTCACTTCTCCCTCAAGAAAATGTTTTTATTCGTTTTCATTTTAACGAGAGACCAGTTTTCGGTCGAAGGCACCAGCCATCGCTCACAATAGCATTCTTTAATCAAATAAACTGTATTGTAATAGCACCCATTTACATTTTTTTCATAATAAATAATAAGTATTCCAAGTTATTACATAATATATTTTCTGTTCTATTGCGGGGTGTGGAACCCGACTCCTAAGCAACATCGCGACCCGTACCTTTTTTTTTTTCGTGCGGAAATCCCTTCGGATACCCCCCCGCCGGCCAGCGGGGGCAGTTATGTCGGGTTTGAACCGACTAAAACCGCACGCCGTCTCGGGTCTACAGACGCCGGGGTGTAAGGTTGCCCATAGAGCATATCCCTCCTCGGATGTCCGTACCTTTTTTTTTTTTTCGTGTGGAAATCCCTTCGGATACCCCCCCACGTGCCAGCGGGGGCGGTTATGTCGGGCTTGAACCGACTAAAACCGCACGCCGTCTCGGGTCTACAGACGCCGGGGTGTAAGGTTGCCCATAGAGCATATCCCTCGCACCCCGACTGACCCTGGGCCATCTCCGGTTTCGACGGATGTCCGTACCTAAATGTTAATAATGAAATTTACTTGTACGAACACCTTGGAACTTAATTCCTTGCTTGATTCAGCATAAGCGATAAATAAAACTATTCCAATTATTAATTTACTCATTAGTTAGCAGTGAACAGGAGCAGCGGGATCGCACGCACTCCGGTGGACACATTTCCCAAAGTGAACATGAACAGCCCACTACAAGTAACCGCGTGTACAATTACCATAAACATACAATCACCAGAACGCGCTGCGTCACCGCGTGTTACACGTTGAGAGTTGTTGTGATATTAAAACTCACTACTACCTACCAACATTGGATGTTTATTACTCAATCACGCTCAAACGGCTAAACGAATCTGGCTTAATTTTGGTAAGGGATAGATAATAATTTAGTATAACACATAACCTTTTTATTTCTAGTATAGGTTCCCATGGGTTACGGGAACGGGATCAAAATTTCACATGGGCGTAGCCGCGGGTAACAGCTAGTTATGAATAAATTTCAGTATCCACAATTTTTCTTTTGTAAATACCTCTTAGTCTATCTTGATACAAAATATCAAGTTTCTAAGTCTTCTAAAAGTGGGATTATGTTTTTGATCTTATAGATCAAAAACATAACAGTCAGTGAGTCAGTCGTATAAATGAAGGCTTTTAAACGTTAATAAATCAATAAATATGTAAGCAACATTTATAAAATTTTAAATTCTAGACAATCCAATTCCTTAGCATAGTTTCCCATGCGTTATGGGAAACCGTTCAAAATTTCAGGCGGGCGGAGCCGCGGGCTACAGCTAGTTATCAATAGTGTTCCGATTTTTTCCTTTGGATATGCTTCTTAGTCTACCTTGATGACAAATGTCAAGTTTCGCGGTCATCTGGAAGTGAGTTAGGTTTTTGATCTATAAGTCTCATCCCTCACAGACTTATTAATCAAAAACGTCGTCTTATATATCAAAAAATACGGGTTTTTAAACGTTAATATATCAGTAACTGAGCAACATTTATTACATTTTAGATTCTCGACAAGCTAAAGGACTTTAATAAATGCGCCAAATTTTATATGTGTAGATTAAATAGTTTTCGAGTTGTAGCAGTAGCTCGAAATGGTTCGTGTAAATATACAAATGGCTGCTGCGTCGCCATTTCATTTGATTGATTGATTGATCTTGGCTGTATACACTGCCGCGTGGCTAAATAACATAATTTTATTTCATTTATTTTTCATTATTTGCTTCATTATAGTTCTGTAGTTTCATTACATAATTATTTATTTCTTTTAATAATTCATAGTTTTAATAGATCCTATCGCAATTTATTGCACTACTCCCGACGATCTATTTTGGTTATAATCGTGAGGTTACTGAAATATAAAATCCTCGTTTCATAAAGATTTGAATGCACTCAGCCTGGCATCCAGTTATTCACTTATTCAAATCCAAGAAACATTTATGACACTTCGAGACATGAAACTACCACCTTCTTAGTCTCGCCGTGTCCATGATGCTGGAAAACAACAGAAACGTCGGGAATAGGGTGTATAATAGATTAACACATAATAAATAGCGATACTAGAATCACTATAACAACCGCTTTTGTTAGGCTATTATTGTATGACTCAGTTTTCAGACTGAGAGGGCATACCTTACCAGGTGTATCGCTTGTATTTCAACAGAGGTTTGCTATGTTTGCTCTCTCACTATGCTACTCAAACCAAATATTGTAATTTTTTTTTTTTTTTTTTATACCACTATGGTGGCAGACACGGCCCACCTGATGGGAAGCAGTTACCGCGGCCTATGGACATGTGCAACACCAGTGGCGTCACACTCGCGCTGCCGACCCTGTAAAGGAAAGGGGATGGGGAAGAAGTTTGGGAAGGGATGGGAAATGAGTTTGGGAAGGGATGGGAAAGGAGTTTGGGCTCCGGCACTCTCACTCACCAAACGGAACGCAACAGTTCAAATACTGTTACTTGGCGTCGATATTCTGTGAGAGGGTGGTGCTTCCCCGGTCGAGTCGGCCCATTCATGCAACGGCCAAAATGACTGTTGCTTGACTCTACCACTACAACTACTACATTTAGTAAACATGTTTGTAAATAGACCAAAAAAAAAACAGCTCGCTGAGTTTCTGGCCGGAGTCTTCTCAGGACAGGGCCGCGTTTCGAACCCTTGGTCCATTTGCCAAACATTAGTTTAAATTTTTTATGACGTTTGTAAGTGCCGTATTAATGGTCTATACAGAATAAATGGTTTTTGACTTTGACTTTGTTACTAATAAACGAACTCCCAACGCACTAAGTGAAGCCCAAACTGACTAACAACCGCCGAGCCACCTGGACCAAGTGGCGGGCGCTTGTCACACTCATTTATGCGGAGAGCGTTTACATCGACGATTTGTGATGTAAAGCGTGGGCGCAAATTTGGAACTTAAAACAAGACTTTTTTGTAACGATTTTTGACTTCACATAATTTTAGAATATGTTTATGATGAACATAGTATGTCATTGTATCTATACACCAAACCATTGCGCTATTATCTATATTGAATGTAGAAAAAAAAGCAAAAGGATTACCAACTCGTCAGCTGACGGCACACTTACTTTTTCCATAAACATGGTATTCATCTCCTGGGAGTACACACTGAATGAAAAATATAATTAACGGTAGAAAAATTATCGGTTGCATGTGGAAGGACCTGATTTTATATTACGACCGCGGCTAGGCAAAACAGTATACTGATTAATTAAAGCATAAAGCTTCACTAGAACAAAAAGTACTTCCTACATTCCAAGCTCCTCCCAAAATGTACCTTCTACTTTATTTGATTCCTGTGATTATGTTTCCGACAGTATAATTATAAAGAAGTTTTCTAAGTTTCTTTCACTAATTTGTTCAGCATATAGAATAAATATTTAATCATTCGTTTGAATGAAGCTTCCGAACTAATTGGTTTGGGAATGTCACTCAAAGGAACCGAAATAAATTTCATGTTTTAAATAAAAATGTCATTTAAATGAGGAAAGTGAAGCTAATTTAGCTGTGTGTTTAGAAAGCCAGTGATGTATTTTGAGAGTCGAATCTATGAACAGACCGCCACGTGCCGGCAATACATCAGAGGGACTATTACGCCGAGGTGCGGTGTCCCTCCACCCGGCACACACAGGTAATGCACACAATACTCGAGCTCAGCCACGCTGCTATATACGGCCAGCAATGAATGTACATACACACGACTAGACCGCACTCAGACTTCACGTAATAGGTATTCATTCACACACAGACAAGTTGTCGTATTTCAACCATTTGCTACATCCTGCTGTGATTGTTGGGTACACGGATATGCCGGATATCTGCGACGAAATTGACTATACCTATATTGCAGTTATTCCATAATATTCAATATTATTCACGTAGAATAAGATAGCGTTAAATATAAAACTTAACATGGGAAGTCAAAGATATATATTAACATCCGCACATCGCTAATTACGAGTATGTCTTTTGATCCCACGCAATGAGGGCAAGTCTATTGCCGTCAGCCGGGCACTAACGTCATCTCTTAGTCACTTTATACGAAACTCACGAGAAGACATTGGTTGGCTCTTGTATTTTAATTCGTCAAGAGTCAGTATTGGTAGCTTAGTGATTAAAGAGTCGGCCTTACGATCGAGAGGTCCCGGGTTCGAATCCTGGCCATTATGAAAATTCCCGGTAGCAATACGGAATTCGGAAATCTGGCCGTTTGCGGCAGGTAATTCACCCTCCATTATTATTACAAACTAAGGTATTATCTCATTCATTTGAGATATCAATGCACAAGTTAACGTCTGTTCAATATTCAACATCTATATGCAGAGATAATATATTGATGTATAGACAAGAAATTGCTAGTATAATAATTGTAGCGTCATATTGGTGATAGTGTGCTGGTTATAAGACACGTACAGTGCGCATATATCATTCCTTATCATTATTAATGGTATTTAACATAAGGTATCCTAAACTTCCACCATCAAGCACATTGTGGAAATACATAGTTCTTTAAATACTTGAAAAGACTTAGATATCATTAATTAGTAATTACATTTTTTAAATATACATTACATATTTACTGGTTTCGTTGTGTATGTATTTTCGGACTTTCAAAAGTTAATTTTATTATTAAATATTGCTATTATTTACATTATATAATAATGCTATTTCAATATTTTCCACTTCAAAAATGTCACTTATTCAACTTATTTAGACTACCACATTTGTCAATCAAATGTTAATTTTATTATTAATACATATACTCAAGCCTTTTTCCCTCCGGGGTAGGCAGAGACAACAGATCACCATCTGATCTGCTTCTGCCCTTTTTTTTTACTTGTGGAAATCCCTTTGGATACCCCCCCGCCGGCCAGCGGGGGTGGTTATGTCGTGTATCGACTAAAACGTCATACTTCACGAGCTTCCTTCAATGTCATTAAACCTTTCATGCAAGCCCGCCTCTCATTATTTTGATCAGTGTATGTCCTACGAGGTCGACCCCGGCTTGCCTGCCCACTTACATCTGCCTTATATACTTGGTGTGTCATTCGCTCAGTACTCATTCGTTCCAAGTGCCCAAACCACCTTAGCACAACCTTTTCAATTTTTGTTACAACATTCTCTTTCAGGCCACACCATTCTCGTATATCTGTATTCCTGTTCCTATCAGTTCGACCTTACTCCACACATACTACGCAATAACCACATCTCCACTGCATTCACTCTACTTTCATTATTTTTCTGCCATACCCAAATTTCACTTCCATACATTAATTAATTCCATTAATTTTATTATTAAATATTGCTATTATATTTATATTATAAAATAAATGCTATTTCAATATTTTTCATTTCAAAAATGTCACCTATTCAACTTATTTGGACTACCACATTTGTCAATATATTCTTCGATATCGATACCATTCAGACTTAATTGAATATCACTTTTGTTAATATACCCTTTTATATTATTTGGTACATTCAAACTTCATCGACTTACCTGTATTGTTGATACACCTTTGTATATTATTTGGTACAGTTCTCACTACTGCTACTAAATTACTATACTCGTACGTATCTCATGTGGTTGTTTTTTCCCCGATTCATTTGTCATGGCGTCTCGTATGTATGATGATATTACCTTACTTGGTATTTATCTTTGAGCGCAATAACACAATTTATTAAACTGTTATAATAATATGATTATTCGATTCTCCCTCAGTGCAAATATTTGTATGCATAATATGACTATTCGCATTAGTTTGGTGTTTCTATGTATAATTATATAAGTAAAATTCTATCATCAAGCACATTGTGGAACTACATAGTTCTTTAAATCTTGAAGAGACTTTGACATCATTGGTTACATAAAAAAAAAATACATGAAATTAGTTGCTTGTTATATCCATTATCAGACTTTTAAACATTAATTTTATTTTCACATAATAAATGCTATTTCAATATTTTTCTTTCGCACATGCTTTGTATTTTAAAATATATTTTCACGCTTAAAATCTGTATTATAAAATGAAGAAAATATCGAAATCGAATCGCGAACAGTGCGGTCTACCCATGTCATGTAACATGCTGAAACTATTTAAGCTCAGTCAGTAAGAAGGCCCGCCGAAGGCCATCACTCGGGTGCGGCAATTCAAAGCAGTAGTTTCATTGTAGAAAGACATCATATTCACAAAGTAACCCTTCAGACGCCAGGCTGCACAGCGTTTGCATTTGCTGCTTGAGTCACAATACGACTTCGCATGTTATAGGTAGAACTTATAGGTGTAATCTTAGTTTTATTTGTATGTCTTTATTGGAGAAACTTTCTTACTATGACATAGTCGATTGTTTATTCATGAAGGTAACTCTAACGAAACTATTGAAAGCAAAGTTTCTGTGTAGAAATACTTTTATTACTTTTGAGCCTTTGATTTAACGGCATTAAAATTATGAAGTGTTTTGTAGATACATTCTGAAACAATTAAATCATTGTTGGACTACTTATGTTCTTCCCAGCGCGAGCGCAGCTGTGCACCGTTGGGAAGGCCTCTCCTTTTATGTTTTCTGCCTAGTCTTCTCCTACAGTTTTCTGCCCCTTTCCCATTGATAGGCAGTGTAAGTAATGCCTTTAATAGCACAAACTTTCATATGCCAAGGTAATCACCTATCATCAGGTGGGCTGCCAGCTTATTTGGTAGTAAAAAAGCTCGTAGATTTGTAAATACATTATACAAAACGCAATAATGACTATTTAGTTGGGGATTCAAGACTGATTCAAATATTATTTCTGTAAAGCCTCTAGCGGTGTGATTTTCTTTTTATTGCAAACTTTATTTAACATGCACTGTTCGTATATAAGCTGTCCGTCAAAATTTACAAGCCTTTTTTCGACCATTTGTCGACATTCGATTGACCTGAAATTTTGCAGACGCGTTCAGTTTGGATGAAAATTGAATAAAAGTTATAATAAAAAGAGTTATTTTACTAACATCAATTGGTTATTGCATTAATATCAAAACTATTAAATTTTGGAAGGTATTCGAACCAAAATGTTTTTAGTATTTTTTTAGCAAGTGAATTTAAATTTTGCACGATTTATTTGCAAAGGTTACGATAGCGTTGACATTGTACTACGTAATACTTTGTACCTAGCTTTGAACTATGAAATAAGTTCTTGAAACCGTTGGAGCGGTACGCATTGCTGAACACAATATATTATCAGCTATCACTCTGGTGCGCATTAATATCAAAACTATTAAAGGAAATAAAACATATATTGTTGGTACCACTACCTAAATGGGTCAATGAGTACTTGAAAGTCCTGTTGGACCCCTTAGTGAAACCAACAGTCCGGAAGGAAATTTTTGGAACTTAGCAGTGGAACCAACAGTCCGGAAAGAAATTTTGGACGGTATTCGAACCAAAATGCTTTTAGTATTCTTTTAGCAAGTGAATTTAAATTTTGAACGATTTATTTGCAAAGGTTACGATAGCGTTGACACTGTACTACGTAATACTTTGTACCTAGCTTTGAACTATGAAATAGGTTCTTGAAACCGGTGGAGCGGTACGCATTGCTGAACGCAATATCAGCTATCACTCTAGTACGCAGATGGAACTGACGCGAATATTTATGCACTCAGGAGATAATAAAGTTCGACAGTTGATAGACAGACAACTTTCTGTTGCGCGAATTGATAATTATATTGATCTATTGTAGGAAAAAATAATCAATCAGGTTGTGTGTCTGAAATATAAAGTATAAATAAAATGAAGGGATTAAATCCGTACCTCATTTGTACCTACTACGTGCTCCGTGTATGCATATGCTCTTATCGAGCTGGGCGATCCCACTACACTGCACTTGTGGCTAGTATTTTAATTTTAAAAGTGGGACTTGATGCGTGGTCTTTATGCCATGAATATATTGAATGGATACCGGTATATAAAATAAATGGCTTGTTTTGTTTTATTTAAGTTTTGCAGAATCGTTAAAAGCAAGCTGCCGTAATAATTGCGTAAGTGGTTGGCGAGAATAGGTGGTCTGCAGCACCCGCTAGTCATAATACAATGCGTTCGTTGAATAGCTAATTTTGCGTTATAAGTCCGCGATGAATGAAAGCTTTTGATGTCCCTCGCTTATTGCCCCGGCGCGTCTCCGCCGATTCAATATTAGTTGCTTCCCTCCCTAGCGTAGCGAGATGACTGATTTATCGACTCTACGTGATATTTTAGTGGCCCGTAATGAATGTATAGAGTGCGACTTCTCTTTTACGACTGAACTCATAAAATTCAATCTGAATAAAAATTGGATTACAGAATCATGTTGACTTCATCTAATTTGTGTAACATAATTGTTACATAAAGTGTATTGTTGAGCGCAATATTGATAATTAGTTAAATGTAATAAAATATAAAATTAGCGGGATAGCCCAGTGGTGTACGTAACGGACTGCCGAGACGAGGTCTCGAGTTCGATCCCCAGTCGCCCCGGGCACACACCTCTGACTTTTCGTAGTTATGTGTGTATATAAATGTTGATTATCGCTCGCTTAGTAATGTGCCCGGTAGATAGCAATAGGCTCGCCCCCTATTACATTGGGACCCAAACATAACTGGCGAATCGTGGGTGTACTATACACCTCTGCCTACCCCTTCGGGGATACAGGCGTGAAGTTATGTTATGTTGTTATGTAATAAAATGTTAATTTATGCTTGTTATGCTACTTTTTTTTGAGATAAAAGGAGTGAAAATATAAATATAATACCTTTTCCATTAAAACAACTTAAGTGTGCCAACATACCTATATTATAAGGTATTATTCCTTGTTCAATCCGCGCTACTATAGTTAGTTTAGATTGTGAGTCGTTACAAATCTTTATGAAGATTATCTCTAACATAACATAAACTCACACCTATATCCCCGAAGGGGTAGGCAGAGGTGCTAGCACCTACATTTCGCCAGTTTATGTTTAGGTCCCAATGTAATAGGTGGCGAGCCTATTGCCATTAACCGGGCACTTATAAACCTGCGATAAATACACACATAACTTCGAAAAGCATCGAAAAGTCATTGGTGTGTGCCATGGTAAAACCTGGGATCGAACCCGAGACCTCGTCTCAGCAGTCCATTACCCATACCACTAGGCTACCGCGGCTTTTTTATCTCTAACTTTAGGTTATAGTAATAAAAAACATCTGTTGATATGTTCAGTCTATCGGGCATTTTCGTTTCAATTGTAAGGTATTATATACTTAATCAAAATCACGTGACAAGAAAAAAGCCGGCCAAATGCAAGTCGGACTCGCCCATGAGGGGTTCCGTAGCAGCAAGTAAAATGTTTATATATGAGTTGATTGAAATAAAGGTAAATTGCGGTTTCCGGTTTATGACGTATTAAAAAAAAAACTACTTACTAGATCTCGTTCAAACCAATTTTCGGTGAAAGTTTACATGGTAATGTACATTATATATCTTTTTTAGTTTTATCATTCTTTTATTTTAGTAGTTACATGGGGGGACATTCTTTTTACCACTTTGGAAGTGTCTCTCGCGCAAACTATTCAGTTTAGTTTTTTTTTTATTAGAAACCTCAATATCATTTTTCAAGACCTATTCATAGATAACATACACGTATGGGATTGATGCAAAAAAAAATTTTGAGTTTCAGTTTCAGTTCTAACCCCCAATTTTTTTTTTCTATTTTTGTGTGAAAATCTTATAGCGATTCACAGAATACAGCTACTTACCAAGTTTCAACAGCCATACATACGGACGGACAGACAGACAGACATGACGAATCTATAAGGGTTCCGTTTTTTGCCCTTTTGCAACGGGACCCTAAAAATGAGCTATTTAAGTTGACTTTTATTGCTGTGCTTAACAATTAAGATTATCCCGTGAGTACTTTTTCTTTTCCACTTCGTCTTGTAGGTGCTCGTTAAATAACCATTCATTTAATTGCACAACACAAACTATCACTAAAACACAAGACTAACACAATAGGTATGTACATATATGTTGAGCGTGGATAACATCCGCCGGGCGCTCGCTCACGCACGCTGTTCGCCGAGGAAAAACATACAAGAGAAAATACATACCCAAGTTTGGTTTATAATAAGTAGCTGGTCTCGGCTTCATGGTTATTGGCTGCTTTCACGAGTGTACAGTCCGGTACAAAAGTGTTGTGGCATAGTATATTTAAAAAATTGCTAGGGTAACGTTTCAAACGGTAAATCCCCACATCACAAGAAATTTATCAACAGCATCGTCAACCTATTTTTATCGAAATCTCAGGGCACGAGTACGACTCACACTTTATTAGGGTTCCGTTAAAAAACGGAACCCTTATAGATTCGTCATGTCTGTCTGTCTGTCCGTCCGTATGGCACTGTGTATTGTGTAGATGTATTCTGTGAACCGCATTAAGATTTTCACACAAAAACAGAAAAAAAACATATTTTTTTTATCTAACCAATACGGGTGAGATATCTATGGATATGTCTTCAAAAATGATATTGAGGTTTCTAATATAATTTTTCTGTAAACTGAATAGTTTGCGCGAGAGATACTTCCAAAGTGGTAAAATATATGTCCCCCCCCGCGCCCCTGTAAGTTCTAAAATAAGAGAATGATAAAACTAAAAAAAATATATGATGTACATTACCATGTAAACTATCACCGAAAATTGGTTTGAATAAGATCTAGTAAGTAGTTTATTTTAATACGTCATAAATCGTAAAACGCAATTTACCTTTCATTCAATCAACTCAAATATAAAAATTTAAAAAAAATATTATTACTGCTACGGAACCCTTCATGGGCGAGTCCAACTCGCACTTGGCTGCTTTTTTAATTTGAGAAACGTATAACCACTAATCATACAAATTAACGGAGTTGTAGAAGAATATAAATTATTTCTAAACATCTTTTTTTTTTTTTTTATCGTGCGGAAATCCCTTCGGATACCCCCCCGCCGGCCAGCGGGGGCGGTTATGTCGGGCTTGCACCGACTAAAACCGCACGCCGTCTCGGGTCTTCAGGCGCCGGGGTGTAAGGTTACCCATAGAGCATATCCCTCGCACCCCGGCTGACCCTGGGCCATCTCACCACTAACAGCATCGCTCATCCTGTCTCCTCTGAAAGCAGAGGAGTACGGAGAGCGATGTGTTCCCGCCACGTTGGGTATTGGCCGACGATCAATGCCAACCCTATGAAGGGGTGAAGGGGAAGCCATTGACCGCCGCCCAGGGTGTACCGGCCGCTCCGATTCCGTTCCCCCCGGACTGCAGCGGGATCGGAATCGGAGCGACACTCGAGGAGGTTACCCAACAAACACCCCTATTTCTAAACATCTAAGGCTTGTTGCAAAAAAGAGCGTCAATAGTAACTTAAATAACTTTTGTCGCTGTCAGTACTTTTAGGGTATATTTATGGATATTAATGATAAAAAGACGCGCCCGGTGCTCGGGAAATGGAAAACAAACAGTACATAAACTATGAGAGCCGACTTTATCGGCCGGAAGACGGCGCACGTCTGCTCAGTCAAGGTCCCGCCGTGGATCCAGTTCAGTTTCGCAAGTATGTGACATCAGTGCTCAAGACGCAATGAACTAGACTACGTCACATCGACTATATCCTTTGAAGGGTTGTTCAGTTGTAACTTTTACTTTCACTTGACATGTGCCAACACGCTCCACGGCGCCGTCGCTGTGAGCAGTCATTTGTCTCTCTTAATTTGCAGATTTAAGTAGACAGGTAAAAAGCTTCCTGTTATAAGAAACCTGTTAGTGAAGTTCCTTCGTCATCAGTTTTACAAGGAGAGTTAGAAGTGAAAAGTGAAGAGCTATTGTCAGACTTTTAATGACTACTCGTTGATGTTTCTCGTTTGAACATTCCCGAAAGGGTAGGCAAAGATGTATTATGTCACTGTGTAATATTAGTATTTTACGTTTGGATGTAATAATGATTATTATCATTCGTAATTCTCACGAACTACGGAACAGTATTTCGTTTATTGCTACAATGTGTATAGCTCAGTTGGAAGAGTAAAATTTCCGTAAAAAAACTTCAGTTCCGTCTTGAATATTGATTTTTAGGGTTCCGTTGCCAAATGGCAAAAAACGGAACCCTTATAGATTCGTCATTTCTGTCTATCTGTCCGTCAGTATGTCACAGCCACTTTTTTCCGAAACTATAAGAACTATGCTGTTGAAACTTGGTAAGTAAATGTATTCTGTGAACCGCATTAAGATTTTCACACAAAAATAGAAAAAAACAATAAATTTTGGGGGCTCCCGATACTTAGAACTGAAACACAAACTTTTTTTTCATCTAACCCTAACCGTGTGAGGTATCTATGGATAGGTCTTCAAAAATGATATTGAGGTTTCTAATATAATTTTTCTCTAAACTGAATAGTTTGCTCGAGAGATACTTCTAAAGTGGTAAAATGTGTGTCCCCTCTATAAAATTAAAAATAAGCAATATTATGTTACTTACTGCTACGGAACCCTTCATGGGCGAGTACGACTCGCACTTGGCCCTTTTTTTTCTTAATTGTCATGTAGCATAATGTATGTGTAAAAGCTCATTCATTGAATGCTGCATGTTAAGCAACATATAGTTTCAGCATAATTGTAAACCATACACTCAACGTACCGAAATGAGTTTGCGGCCAGTTCTACAAGTATATATTTTCATATAATACACTTCCACAGTTCTGTTATATTATTCGAGTAAGTGAGGTGCGAGGTGGCCCTCGAGTGTGCCGACCGCGGTGTTGCATTACAAATGGTCACTTGCTTTTCAATAATTATGTACTTTTTAGTGTTTATGTCACTAATTGTGTGATCATTCTCCAAGCTCAATGTTATTCGTGGTTCTTCAAAAAATTTAATATCCTTGCAAACCCACGACATTTTAGAAATAGGCAGTGTGTCTTTATAGTGGTCTACAATTTAGGATGGATGAAAAATAGGCTGTGTAGGAGAACGTAAGACATCAATTTGTCAATTTGATAACTATACACGTGGCGTCGGTCGTTCGTTAGAGAAAATTATTTTATTTATTGTCTTGCCGTGTATTGCTACCTAATTGAAAAGTAATTGACTACTTACGAATGCACGATTGTATTTACCGTCTAGAAATCAATTAATATGTAATTATGAAACAGCATTTCATATGGTTTGTAAAAGAGTCAGAGGCTTAACTGCCTTCAATTCTTTTTCCAATCTCCTACCCCTCTTTGTTGCAGATTCATAGGCCATAGTAACTGCTTATCATCAGGTGGACCGCGCGTTTGTTTACTACTTTAATGGTATAGATAAAAATCTTCAAAAATCTGATCGATCTGAAAGTGCCTGCGTATTGGTTTCTATTTTATTGGCTGAACAGTTATCGATGGTAGCGTGGAACAAAAGCACATTTCGATATCGTTGATTCATGTTTCTGTCGAAGATTCCTTTTTTAGTCGGTTCAGTTTTTATTCGACAAAGAACAAAAACTGTACGCAGAGGCTGTCACAAAATGCCAGAACAAATAACTTTGCGGACTTAGTGCAACACAATGCTCCTGGTTTTAGTTTTCCAAAACAACAAAACAAAATATACGATTTTATAGGCCGAGGTTTCGATGCGGAATTCACGGCCTCGAGTCTCAAGTTAGGACATCCGGCACTACGGGTGGCTTATGCGTACTTGAGCCTTTGTTTATTGCTAAAACTATGACAGTCCCTTTGAAATCCCACGTCGGAACTTACTTGAGCTCCACTTGCTCTTTGTAGGTATAAAACGTTGTACATACATCGGGAATGTGCTCGTAGCCCGAGTACTCGTTATGTACTTACGACGGTTGTTCTCAAAGAGCGGCATGTCACAAAACGGTGCGGTCCGCGGCGGGCGGGTCGTGTCTAGCGGCAGCTGCAAGACGAATATGACTCGTTATGGCGGACGATTTTTATTCTGCGTGTGGCGCGGGATTGCCTTATACAATTTCAGGGCTATTTCTATCTGTGACCGTAAAAGTGACCGCTATAACTCTTCGTCCACTACTACCGACGCTCGAACTATTTCGACGCATGTTTTAGTTCAGTAAATGGATGGTCGTCGTAAATTGTAGCCCTCGTAAATTTCTCCAAGTCATATTGTTAAACATTTCGCTACAATTTTTCCGATGTGCCATCCTTTTTCGGAGCTCGGTTGTCCTAAATGACCGATCCAACACAGCCGACGGCGGCGGTGCGAGGTGTCCACTGTCGTATATTTGCGTCGTCGCTCGCCGCATGCACTTTATTTCGTCCATTACTGTAATGAACCGTGAAATAGCGCCTTCGCTGAAATATAGCGCAATTATTTTTTTGCGAGGCGGCATGATTGCGCCGAGACGCGGCCCTATATCACGTTGAGCGACAACCCCGTCCCCCACCCCCTGGCTCGGCCCCGCGGCGTGTCCCTGGTCCTAACATATGCGCCTACACCGTACATTAAATGACTCGAATGCGAACTGTTTCGCTTCACAAGCGAAAAATATAAACCCATTATTCAGCGAACGTTAGTTTAGGTTCTATAGAGAATGCGAGCGTTGGACCAACACGCATGTGAAACAATAGGAGCGCTCCGCACGATCCGTCAAGTTCTTGCCTTTTGTGTTAGAAAGGGTTCGACTCGGTTCGAGTTTCAAGATGTAATGGCGGGCCCCGGAGTCGACTCGACAAAAACCGTTTTCGCGAACGTCGTCTCACCCGCGGACCTAGACGCGGCCGATGCAGAATAATCTCGCTAAGTTATTTTTGATGGACACTATCGCAGCAAGATTAATAGGGCCCTTTGTCACGACAGTGGGACCTTAACAGTGATGTGTCTCAATTTATATTCTTTTTATGGAGCTGAGTCGGAGAGTTGTAAAGTTTAGTGAGGAAACAAAAACAAGTTTAGGGTAGGGTCCGTGTGGGGAGGGTCACTCGCGCCCGCCGCGTGTTCGCCTCGGGTCCGCTGCGTCTCCCTTGAGTTAGCGCTGACAACTTGGGTGTCGGCGAAACTTGTAGTCCTTAACATAGAATAGAGAAAAATAAACATGTATCATTATAGCGCTCTACGCAAATCTCTTGTAACTTACGTTGTAGATATTATGTGCCGATAGAACCACGGGATATTATAGTTAAATGTTTATTGGCATGTTTTTGGGATGAAATTGCCCTTGTTTAAGGCGGTGTTAACAAACTTCAAGCAAAAAACTGAAATCTACTGCAACCCATTTACATTTTTCGTACTCACTTGTTCAATGTGTCCCAAAGTAATAATTAATTATTGAAATTAATAGTAATAAAATTACTTCTAATAAATTATATCGGGAATTTTGACATGTGAAAATTGTATTTACACTTTTCCTGATCTAGATATTGTTACTAAAAAGCATCTTAGTGCTCCGAGTTCTAGACTATGGTGAAGGTCGTCCCATGTCTTGAAGTGTTTCGTTTTATCTATACAATTTTTCAACTGGGCGTAGATTACTAAATCCGAAATTATGGAGATATTTTTTTTTATATACCACTCAGGTGACAGACAAACTCACGGCCCACCTGATGGGAAGCGGTTACCGTGGCCTATGGACGTGCGCAATACCAGGGGCATCACAGCAATAGCGAAAAATGATCATAGGAGTCTCGGAACCGATTTGATGCAAAAAAAACTGCATCAATGAATTTACAAAAAGCAATACTCTTAGTCACGAATCAATTTTTTTTATTTTGGAAAAAAAGCACATACTGTATTATTACACCATTCAATAGTGCCACTAATAAGAAACTAATTCTGGGAACTAATAACATACGACAAGCTCAAGGACAGATCTCATTTTCAATTCCTCAGTCAAGAATTTTAGTTTTTGTTTTTATTATTGTTGGTTTTGTCTAAGAAAATTATAAACAGCAGCCTATATACAGGTCCTGTTTATAATTTTCTACGACAATTTTCTGAGTCTATGCTCTGATCGTGCCTGATAGACGAACTCCCGTTACGTGTAACCAACACTATATCTGTAAAAAATTTGTTGCTGTACACCCCCGCATTACCCTTTCGAGCATAAAAAAGCGTGATGTTAACACTCCAGCTTGTTCTCGTGTTGTTTCATCGCAAGATGAAAGGGAATCAAAATGAATGTGTACCCACTTTTTTTTTTTTTTTTTTTTACGTGCGGAAATCCCTTCGGATACCCCCCCGCTGGCCAGCGGGGGTGGTTATGTCGTGTCTCGACTAAAACCGCACGGTGTCCTCCCCAAGTGTCCGTTGCCGGGCACCCCGGGTAAGCCCTCGAAAGGATAACCCCAGGGTTGCCGGCGGACTTTGGCCGCCACTGCGGCCTCGCCTGGTGGAATGTGTACCCACTCGGTTTGCCTAATTGTTTAACAGTTTACCGTCGAGTAGAACATAATTATAACAAGTATCGAATAGATTTGAATTTCAATATTTAATCACATAACAGAACAAAACACCTCCGAGATAAGTAAATCGCTTTCTGATCGAGAAGGGCTTCAGCCGATATCGTGTGGCTGTAGTGAAGGCGGTGACGTCACAAGATGGTGGCACCGCACCCTTGTGCGAACGACAAACTTCTTGTTGTTGTAGAGCTGACAAACTTACCGAACAAACATGAACTAACTTCAATCAGTCGCAAGATCAAGGCCTCATCCTGCGTTGGTTTGGCTCTAGAGACTGATAACTTTAGAGAAAATTATCACTGTCTCAATGGCACAGTATTTTTTTTTATATATATTTAGGACACGTCAGTAGTAGGGTCACCATTACATACACGTACCATGTTAACAATGGTGGCACTCAGCTTGACGGCCTCATCAGAAGAGGATTGTCGTCGCAGCACCGCGTGACACCCACCGGTCCCTCTAGTGCTGCGACCACAATCTCCCTGCCCGGCTGTGCACTTGCTGACCCCTGAAGGCTTTTCGCAATCGTGCACGGTGGTACCCACCCGGCCGAATTTTGTGACAAATTTGTGTCATCAAATTTCTACCACCAGTAAAAAAAAGTGACTGCAGGTGCCACTGCTAAGCATGAAGTTTGAGGTACAATTCCTGAGTTGCATAAAATATCATTGGAGTTTCTATTGGGAAGTTTTAAATAGTAGCGTAGATCATGAGAATCATGGGGACCTAAGAGGATTACTGGTGAATATGGTTATATTGGGTATTTTTGATGCCTTTGCGTATCCCTTAGAGAACATGTAGGTGTTACGATTCAAAAGGAATAAAAAGTCATGTGTCGTTGAAATTTGCTCAGGACTGTAACAATAGTGCGGGTCAATGGTTAAAAGAGATTTAAATGGGTATTACTAAGGCAATTCAGGCAATACTGTCTTGCCTTAGGAAGTACCTAAGGTTCTACATCGCAATACTTACATAACTACGTAGAACTGATATATATGAATCAAGCTGTTCTTACAAATAATGTCTGTGACAGCTACGCCGTAGCCATCGTAACACTAAGCAAGGTAGCAATCGTAGCAATCGGATTGGAACAATTTTATCACATTTAAAAGAATTGTTCGTGAAATAAACAAGCTATGTCAGATGTCCTGGGTTCGATTTCCGCTCAGTGCAAATATTTGTATGCTTAAGTATGATCGATTGTACGCAGTTTAACCGCTAGTATTATGCTTCTTAATAGGAAGGGGTATTTATTTCCGGAGGGGTTTATTTCACTAATTTCTTTTAGTCGCACTTAATAAAAAAGACGTCGATCGTCAATTTTTTCAGATCGAGCTACCTGGCAGTGTAAACTATGCCACAGAGTACAGTTTTATAACTAAATATTCAAAAACAACTTTATTACTGGCTTTCAGAGCGTAATTTCAGTGTTGATGTCACACGGTGAATAGCCCTCGGGCTGGGAGGTGTTATTTGTTAACGCGTAACACGAACGAGTGGTTCGTGTTAACTCCGTGATGGACACCACGCGGGGGCTAGGCGGCATGACACGACAGAGGATTTTGTTCGTGGCAATATGAAATAGACCATTAAGTTGTTCATTGGAAATTGAAATTTCGATGACACAAAAACCAAGTTTTAGTATGATCATCCTTGAAATTCCAATTTTGTCTTCGACATGTTAAACTCTATTTCGATTCGTCACATTACAATCCTTTGCCGTGCCGTATCGGCAGTCAACGCTGGCCCTAATGCAAGTGCGATTAGCCGCCGGCCTCTGCGAGAAGCGACATACTACTGTAATGGATTCGCATTTAACTGTTATGTTGGCTTGCCCTAGTACTGGCTGGTTTTATCACTGCTGTTAGTAACTATGAATTTTTAGTCACAAGAACTGATGGTAGAAATTTGATGACACAAATTTGTCACAAAGTTCGGCCGGGTAGGTACCACCGTGCACGAATGCAAAAAACCCTCCATAGTAATCCAATTTCGGTTTGATTGCGTTCAGGGGTCAGCAAGTGCATAGCTGGGCAGGGGGATTGTGGTCGCAGCACTAGTGGGGGACCGGTGGGTGTCACGCGGTGCTGCGACGACAATTCTCTTCTGATGAGGCCGTCAAGCTAAATGCCACCATTGTTAACATGGTACGTGTATGTAATGGTGACCCTCTTTCCTGAGACTTTACCTTCAGCTTACCATCAGGCGAGGTGAAGTCAAATTGACGTGTCCTAAATATAAAAAAAGAACGTTAGTGTATACTTACACATTTGGATATACATACATCGAATACAATATGATTGCTTTAGTGGTGCAACGATAGTGAATGCGGGCTTCATGAGGGCTTGGATTTGGTGCCCGAATTGAGCACAGTATATTTAGGTTGTTCTGTTAGGAAATGTCCAGTAGCAGCACAGAAAGTCAACAAATCATTATTGTATCAACATAACAACATCTGTAGCAAAATGTGGATGTACAACCAATACACCTGTGCTTATCCCACTGGTCTCTGTCTGTAATATCTTTACATACAAGTTAGAATATAAGTTTTGTGAAAATGTTATATCTATCAGTTCAAAAGCACTCGAAATAAGCGGGTTTGTATGAAAGCTTTAGTGACACTAGAAGAAGCTCGTAAAGTGTGTAAGAAGATGGTGAGCCATGGTCTCTGCCTACTTAATCCATCTATTATGTATGTATGTAATGTGTAGCTAGACAGCCTTGACAATAAATGTGTCATTTCTGAACCACAAAAGTGAACAAACGTATTTCGAGGCTCACTGATATCTATTTAACCTAATATTACGGTAGTGAGTCTAAAATGATGTCACATGATAAGTACTATCTCCAAAACTAATCTTTTTTACTTTATTTTTTGACGCAGATGTTATTGAAGGAAAGTTTTTTTATCACCTCTAACAAATACTTATACGCTTCTAGCTGCAAAATACAGCAACGAGACTTCTGAGGTGGCACTTTTAAACCGATAACTGTACTACAGAACTAGCTAGTACTGTACATACTGCCTAGTTATGTAGTGGCCCTCCCCCGGCAGCGCGGTGCCAAGTTCTAACAACACATCTACGCACTATTCCGACGTATTCCTTTGAACGAATATAAATTACGTCCTGATTTGAATAACAAACAAGACCGCGGGCCCCACTTGTAACATTAGTCCCCGGGCGCAACAAATACACACACAATTAATTATCGCTCCGCCGCCGAAATACTACAAACAGAGACATTTTTACTATCCCAACGTTTATTTTTGTTAAAATAAATGAGGCGCGTTATGGCCGGTGACGCCTAAAGCCACAGATTGGAAATAACCAAATAGATGTTCGAAAATAGAAAACTACAATATTATGGAGCTCTTTATATTTAAGTTTATTGCGTGAGTGCCCAAAAATGGAGTAGGTACCTACCTATAGCCCGGCGTGGGAGGTGCCGAGGCGTGACCTCGTGGCAGCCATCGGGGTGGGAGTCCTCTCGCTCGGCAGCATGATTGCGGCAATGGTGCGGAGCGCGAGCGCGTGGGCCGCCGCCACCTCCTTCTGCGAGCATGTGATGCTCGTGAAGGAGATGGCGGAGCGCGCCCGGGAGAGGTTCAGAACTCTCCCGGCCCGCCGAGCCCGCAACATGCTCGCCGCGCGTCGCAGGCGACTCAGGCGCCGGAGGTCGCTTAACGACCTCCGTCCTCCATGAGCGCAGGCCTGGGGGTGGCAGGTGAGGCCGCCTGTCACCCTAGCAGAAGCAGGCCGGGACGGTGGGGCGACTAGCGCCCCTCCCCCAAACCGGGGCAGGACGGGGACACCGTGGTTCCCAAACTCGAGGGGGCCATCTCGAAACCGGAGATGGCCCAGGGTCAGTCGGGGTGCGAGGGATATGCTCTATGGGCAACCTTCCACCCCGGCGTCTGCAGACCCGAGACGGCGTGCGGTTTTAGTCGGTTCAAGCCCGACATAACTATGGTACCTACCTATAATATTTTGACTTTCATCGTGCTCCACCGTACCATAACTTCTAAATACCTGAACAGATTTGCAGGTATAGGGTATCGATAGATTCCTTACATCTTGTGAGCACTGAGTGTCGCTGGCCACTTCATAGTTATTTTTTTAGCCGCGCATCCAGTCCTGCGACCATCAGGTGTCTTTGAAATCGTTGTATTGTTCCTCGCAGCTTCCGAAAGCCAAACCGAGAGCCAAATGCATAAGCAACGAGCATGGCCACAGAAACTGTAACCTTTTTAGGGTTCCGTTGCCAAATGGCAAAAAACGGAACCCTTATACATATATTCGTCATGTCTGTCTGTCTGTCTGTCTGTTTTTCGAAACTATAAGAACTTAGCTGTTGAAACTTAATAAGTAGATGTATTCTGTGAACCGCAATAAGATTTTCACACAAAAATAGAAAAAAAGAACAATAATATTGAGGTTTTTAATATCATTTTTTGATTTAATTAATTTTTTTTTTAAATAATTACATTTTATGAAAAGGAATGTTGCATTTGGGAATAACAATATAAGGTCCATTTATAAAAGTGTGGCAGCCACCGCTCCAGCCAACTTTAAGACAAGATTTAAATAAGATTTTATTTAGTTTGATACAACCAAATTGGTGGTTAGTACTCGGAATTTGTTATTTCGACGAAGTTAATGTTTTTACTTCACGATAATGCCATGTTATTGAAATCCTAGTCAACTATTAATAACACAACTATTAAGTCGAAGTCTTTCAGCTCTATACTTAAACTAACTTCGGTCAAGTGCTTCGATAAGTCAACGAATATAAACTGGGACCACAAGGTTAAAACTTTATCATCAAGTGGTCAGTAGCTCGAGGTCGCTCATACGTTACCTTGCCCAACAGCTATAATTACTTTATAAGTGAACTAGCTGTGCCTTGCGGCCTCATCCACTGACTATTCCGTCATCAACCGCCATTCCATCATAGAGTAATGAAAACTGTTAGTAGTGAGTTACATGTGCCACTCGCGTCGTGTCTACCTGGTATAGCCGCGAGCACATGTGATCACATGCAGCTTTTGAGATTTAGCTGATTGACTTATGTCTTTAGAATTATAAAATTAGCTTACTTTATGAAGTGACGTCACGTGGCACACAAAAGCCTTCTTTGTTACCCGATGAGCTTCGTTAGTGCCGCTTCTGAGAGTCGACACAAATAATTTGCGACAGCTAAGGGTAACCATTAGACAGCCTAGTCATCTCGAGGTGAAATACACACTTTGTGTAGCCGCAGTTCGTAAGTTCACATATGTTTATGAAGGATTAGGGCTTTAATGAGGCGACGTGCGACAGCTCCGGAACGCTGTTTATTGTGTTTACCTAGCCTCAGTTGTTAGTGACGGGTGTGCAATATTTGTGCTGAGAATACTATTGATTTTTCGTGAACTCCCTCATTTCTAACATTTTTCATTTTAATGCTCATTAATACTCAGCTCTAGAAGAACAGGTAAGTCTTTCTCGTCTTCTCATAAGACTCGTGCTTTTAGCATTATTTTAATCTCTATTGTCAGTCTCAAATGATCATTAGATGTCTTAAATGAAGTAGAAATAGAATTGGATTTCATGTATTACAACATAAGCTCACAATTTGTAAACAGAAATAGGTAACCATAGTATATTATCATGCGATTTTAATGTCTTGCCTCAGAAAAGCCGCGTAACTCTACAATTTTCATTGTACTTGCGACTGGCCCGTACCACCCAGCGGCTACAGCGCATCACGCCCGCGGCCAAAGTTACCAAGACACGGCCCCCATACGTTACGCTAAACCCACTAGCGAATGCTCAGAACATTGTGGGAGAGCCTACCAGCCCGCTTTGTTCAGCGATGGCTCATGTTTTAAATATCTCACACTACGTTTATAACTTCATAATTACAAGTAAGTAGGTATGAACATTGTATTCAGTTTGAATGACATGGTAAATATCCCGTTTATCATTCTAATTTTAATGTAAATGACCATGTCAATCTAAAATCATGTGTAATATTATGAATGCTGAAAATGATCCTATTTCTTACGTTTCACTCATTAGCTACTCAACCGATTGTTGTATTTTGATAGAAGTAAATCATACAATTAGGTATACATGCTAGTTTTTATAGGTACAGAAAAGGATATACCCTATGTTCAGGGTGATATGGGATGTACATCATGTGTTGGTGGAGGGTGTCCGAACACGGGTATTATGAGTGGCTTTATTGAAAGTGGCTGATATACGATCGATGGATGTTGAAAGGTTCATTAGCATTCTGGCCAAACCTCTCTCTGAAGCTGCCATTCAAATTTATAAAATGACATATGAGATTTTAAAAGCGTAGTGTACATGTACATTAGATAATTATAAGTCATATGTAAGCTCAGGGTACGATGGAGCTAGCATGGCCTCTTAGGCCAAAACCTCCTAAATTAATAAAGATTATAAAAAAAGTTATTACATGAATATATGTGAACATCAGGTATACATACAATTTGTATGAATCCATCCAAAGATCAAAAAAGATCTTAGGTAGAAAAATAATTTTCCTTTTGTTATCATTTCTGAAAGTTTCAAAAAAAAACAAATCTATGTCACCAAACTGTGGCATAGTGTCATCTATGTATAATATGTATGTATTTACAAAAAAAAAAGAAGTATATAAGTATATTTATCCGCATTCTGGATCCCATAACACAAGCTAGTTAAACTATGCTTACTTTGGGACTAGAAAGCGCTGTGTAGAATGTCGTAGAATATTTATTATTTATTATTATTATAGTGTTAGTTTAACCTCCATCGTCTAGTACATACACGCCGCACGCGTAAGTCTTTACAATAGTACCATAATATGATGGCCAGTCTAAACTACTGCGGATCCACTGGCGCGAGTCGTACCTTGGGGAGCATACAATAAATTCCAGTTCCGTGCGAATAACTTACCTTTAGTGCGTAATTCCACGCAGCGGTGTGCGATGTACGGTGGCATCGCGCGTCTGGAGGCGCGTGCCGTTTGACTCACCAATGAGGCAACGCGATATTTCTCTCAGACGTCTCCGTCTCCATGTTTCTATTTTGTAGAAATTGTGTCTTACTTTGGTTAAAACACATCGTTTCTCGAATATTTAAGTAGCAAGCGGCAGGCGTCACGACAATTACATTTTATTTGCGTGATACTTTGATCTGTATATACTCGTATAACCAAAACGTTTAGGTACATAGTTTTATCATAAGTATTTAGTTATTTATGCTTTTGTTGCCCTGTATGTTACACTTATTTGTATTGATGTTAAGTTCAATTACATTGTACATTGAGGTAAGTACCAGTTTAATTCGGTTGTTATAGACATGATGATTAACGTCCAATTAAAATCCAATTTATTTGGTTCAGTGTAATATTTTGATGATGAAATCCATTCAGTAACCAATGACAACAAGTACGAGTATATTAACAAGTTACGACAGGCATGTCGCATGTCGGGGTGTGTGTTGGGTAACCTCCTCGAGTGTCGCTCCGATTCCGATCCCGCTGCAGTCCGGGGGGAACGGAATCAGAGCGGCCGGTACACCCTGGGCGGTGGTCAATGGCTTCCCCTTCATAGGGTTGGCATTGATCGTTGGCCAATACCCAACGTGGCGGGAACACATCGCTCTCCGTACTTCTCTGGTTTCAGAGGAGACAGGATGAGCGATGCTGTTAGTGGTGAGATGGCCCAGGGTCAGTCGGGGTGCGAGGGATATGCTCTATGGGTAACCTTACACCCCGGCGTCTGAAGACCCGAGACGGCGTGCGGTTTTAGTCGGTGCAAGCCCGACATAACCGCCCCCGCTAACCGGCGAGGGGGTATCCGAAGAGATTTCCGCACGAAAAAATAAAAAATAAAAAAGGTATGTCGCATGTCAGAAGCAGGCCGGGGCGGTGGGGCGACTTGCGCCCTTCCCCCAAACGGGGGCAAGACGGGGACACCGTGGTTCCCAAACCCGAGGGGGACATCTCGAAACCAGAGATGGCCCAGGGTCAGTCGGGGTTTGAGGGATATACTCTATGGGCAACCTTATACCCCGGCGTCTTAAGACCCGAGACGGTGTGCGGTTTTAGTCGGTTCAAGCCCGATATAACCACCCCGCTGGCCGGCGGGGGGGTATCCGAAGGGGTTGCCGCACGAAAAAAAAAATCAAAAAAAATTGTATGTCACATTTAAATACCTTTTTTTTATCAATGTCTCAAGTATTTTATTCATTTCAGTGACAAAGTAACGGTTATGAACGTCAAAATAAAATGTTGCGTCTGTTCATTGGACATATTTAACATAACCCAAGTATTCTACTTGGGTTATGTTAAATGAACGATTCTGAACACATTTTTTTTAGTTCTTGACTGTTTATCTCTTTGTTCGCGATGGATGCAAAAATACCGAACGGATTCCGATGCAGTTGGTTAAGTGCAACCGGAGATAATATGACCAAAAAAAAATAACCAACCTCTGCGCAGGCGGAGCCGCGGGCATCAGATAGAAAGTTCACAATACAGCTCAAAAATACTGTAACCGTATCCATAACATTTTACCGCCGGTGTACCACTTGACACCGTGATAGGCGTCCCACCGATTAACTATCGACACAGAATATTTAACATCCTATAATTAATTCCAAGTTTAAATAACGTAACATGTCGTTCATTGTGTTTTAGTGGAGGTGAGTTGAGTTTATAAGTTAGCGAAAGACCTCATTTTAGTGAAATTTCTCCTACTTTCTACATAGAAAAACATAGTATACATATTATACACATGCAATGATCTATTTTTATTCGCTGAAAGTAAAAAATTACGTTTATGATTCATGAATATTATGCAGTGCGGGTAAATAACGTGCTTCACCAATTACCGCTGTAATCGTGTGTAAGATTCACAAAAGAATTCTGAATCTCTATAATCACATCTACTTTACGCCATTAATTATATATTTGTGAAGCTAACTGGAAGAACTGTACACCTAGTTTATTTTATAAATGAAAGCTATCTTTTAATTATTTTTGACAAAGTATTTCGGTGAAATGTTACATTAGCTAATTAAATGGGGTTATCCTTTCGAGGGCTTACCCGGGGTGCCCGGCAATGGACACATGGGGAGGACACCATGTGGTTTTAGTCTGTCCGATTCCGACACGCTACGCCCGTGGGGGATTCCACGCGCTAAAAAAAAAGGTAATTAAATTTATATTATTTTATGAAAATTTATAAATTTATATTCGTTTGTAGTCATTTATGCGGGAGGCATTTATAATAACAGTACTTACTGAGTTCCAGATACATACCCAGGAGAGAATACTATTATCTGAAAATCCACAACTCTGACGGCGTCGCTCGTCGCTCGTACTCCAAAGCAGTTATTGTTTTCACAAAGATCATTAAAACATATCAACAAGTTTTCAGTGGCCATTACGCTGCGCTTCAATTAGCATTTAAATGAAAATCTTTAAAAATACATTGTAAAATCTCCATTTACATGCATGAAGGCATGTAAAAATAAAATTCACATTGCATCAATTTGATTACATGGACGTTATAATAACCGGCCGGCGTGAAATTGACAATATGTTAATTTTTACGATAATCCCCACGCACTGGTCGTTGCCAGCAACCGTACGCGTTATTTATGTGCGGGCGCGGCCGAGCGCCGATTGAGTCGCGCTAACTGGACGTTAACCGGCTGATTGCGGCTGCGGCTGCCCACTGCTGATAAGCACCTTGTTTAGTACACATTTTCTTAACGATAGGCGTATATATTATATTTATGTTCCCAACTGTACTTTATTTACTTATATAATTATACTTTAGTTTTATAAACTCGCTAAGTGGAACTGTAGTGAATTAAAAATAAATATACTAGCAAATATTTTTAAGCTTATTCAAAATAGGTCTTTATTTGGAATTTGTTTTCCTTTCATTTTCGCTATACAATATAACCATGAACTTAAAGAGACTTCGTGTTTCAATATGCGTGTTGATGCGGAAACAACGCGTCTCGTACCGCACGCAATAACAATGATTTACAGCCCTTTCTTTTCATGAACAAACACCCCAGTAGATGGTAGATCACACACACTGAAAACAGAAAAACAGAAACAGTAAACATGGCAAAGCCGTGTGAGGAAGTTTTGGCCGACCTTCATTTTAATGCTGCGCACTGTACGTGCAATCCTTTATGAATCTTTGAAAATATTTTATTGCTCAGTCTCGACCACGGTCGTGACAGTCTTTGAACAAATACAACAGGCTGTAAACTCGGCTGGGTTGTGTTGATACATTTATAGTAATTATTTAAAAAAAATATTTTACAAAACTAGCTTTTATTCGAAAATGTAGGTGCAGCCTATAACGAAAATAGTAATTTGATCCTTGCATGAAACTGTTGAGCTGATTTCCAAAGCTTGTATCACACAAGTCTGTCAGTCAATCTGTATTCTATTTGCGCTACTGTCTTCCTCATCTCGGCCTCAATGAGTCGAGCTCATCGTAGCCGGTACCAGATAGGGTTACAAACCTTATTGTCAGTTCATTATTAATAAACCATTATTAATAGTAATTAATAAAAAACTACGGTAGCCTAGTGGTATGGGTAAAGGACTGCTGAGACGAGGTCTCGGGTTCGATCCCAGGTATTACCATGGCACACAACAATGACTTTTCGATGCTTTTCGAAGTTATGTGTGTATTTATCGCAGGTTTATAAGTGCCCGGTTAATGGCAATAGGCTCGCCACCTATTACATTGGGACCTAAAACATAAACTGGCGAAACGTGGGTGCTAGCACCTGCCTACCCTTTCGGGGATATAGGCGTGAGTTTAGACAGTTTGAAGTAGTGTAGACAGCTGTCAAGTAAACACTAATTAAATTCAGCTCCGTAATAAAATTCATCCAAAATTAATATACTTCCAAAACAGTACTCAATAGTGAAGTGAAAATGCTAATCCACCCTGGAACTGTGTGCGACATTGTTATCTAGTGAAACAAAATAGTTTTAGTTCTGTTTTTGACTGTGTTAACAACTGTGCAACAAATCAGTGTAAACAAACAAATATACTTACTCTTTCCATCCCCTACCAAAATAAACTGCAGTGCTGAAATGTAACAAGCAATTTTACCACTAAATATCACAGACAAACAACTACAAAGAGACTAAAAAGTAAATAATAATAAAAAAAAAACGACTGATTTTGTTTATGAACGTGGAGGGTAATAATATTTACTTATCAACAACTTTATGTTATGACCGCCATCTACAGCAAATCTCTTAAAATCATAAACTCAAACAGGGGCTAATAACAGAAGACTAATTTTGAACACTAGTCTTGTATGTACAGTTGGTCTAGTGGTTTAACTACACTGCTCCACCATCACGCTAACAAAAGGTCTTGAGATCGATCCCAACGGCCGACAAACAGCTTTTTGAAGTTCATTAAATTTCTAATATGAATTTCTTTGAAAACATAACGTTTAGGAAAAGACATTCTAAATCAATGTCAGAGGAGCTGCTGTCTTGTGATGAAAGTAGCAACAATAGCTTGAAGCTAGATGGCAGCACTAGTAGTATACCAAACATATCAGCTGATGAAAATAATCAACAGATAGCTGATTTGCAGGAACAAATAGAACAACTCACGATACAGTTAAACTCGGCTCAAAAGAAAATCGGTGCTTTGACAATTGAAAACAGTAAACTAAAGACAACTATTCAAGAATTGACAACATCAAAACAAAAGGTACTAAACAACACTAGTAAACAAAAACATGATTCCGCAAATACAAACATTAGAAGGTCAACTCCTTGCAATAAGCTTACTAATAAAACTCTAACACAAAACTGCGTCATAGAACTCAAGAACAGACGTTTAAATACAGATAGGACTGTGATCTGTGACAGGACGAAATTATGTATTATAAGTTCAAATAAAACGAACAAGGTTCTATCTATCGCTCAAAAAAATTTCAAGAATACCGAAATATGCCACTATATCTCACCTCAGTGTGGGATCACTCATCTTATCAAAAGTCTGAGCAACAAATTATCTGATTATTCAAGAGATGACCACTGCATAATACTAATAGGAGAAGATGACTTTTTTAAAACAAAGAACTACTATAATATAATTCAAGAAATAAGAACTACTCTGCAACAATTTCAACACACTAATATTATACTCTGCCTGCCAACATATATCTATAGTGACTATTCTACTTTATTTAACTGGAGAGTAGAAAAGTTTAATAACCTACTGAGTGTAGATGTTCAGACATACAACTACGCTACTTTAGTGGATTCAAATCTGGAACTAAGCAATGACCACACCATGTTTCTACGGTACAACGGTAAAGTAAACAATCATGGAATGGAAAATATTATGTTGAATGTTCATCACTGTGTAAGATATAATCAAGCATTAAACAAGACGACGACTATGTCGAAAACTAATGTAATAGTTAATGATGAGGTCCCAGTTCTGGAGGACTCTCCCAAGTCTGGAAACTCTGACTTTTTTCGTTTTTGACCACTTAAATATAATGCATTTAAATATTGCCGGGCTACTAAACAAAGCAGATAGGTTAACGGTACATATTCAGAATCTTTTGCTAAGTAAAAAAATAAATATTGACGTTTTGTGTATTACGGAGCATTTCATTATGTCTGGTCACGAATCCTTATTACAACTACCTAACTATAGGCTAGCAGCATGTTATTCAAGAAATGATAGCAATCGGGGTGGAGTTTGCATTTTGGTTAAGAACAGTCTCGAATACTGTGAATTAACAGACATGAGGAGATGCAGTGTGAAAGGAATGTTTGAATGCTGTGCTGTAAAGTTAACTAGACAAAACATTATAATTGTTTGTATATATAGAACTCCTTACCAATGTAACATAGATATTTTCTATCAAAAGCTAAACCTAATCTAAAAACAACTTGGTGGTAACATGAAAAATAAAATAATTATGTGCGGTGACTTTAACATAGATAGATTAATAAGAAATAAGCTTGCTATGGAATTTGAATGTTTTCTCTTGGCCTTCAACCTTAAACTGCAAGTCGGCAAGCCCACTAGATTAACTAGTGGTACATGCATAGACAATTTTGCTCATAACTTACGACAGACAACAAATTGTGAAGTAATTGACTTGGCCCTCTCAGACCACACAGCCCAAATTTTAACAATAAAAGTAAATAGGTCTTACCACCTAAAATCTTGGAGGAAAAAGGTACGGGATATTTCGATTGATAACTTAAATAAATTCAACGATTACCTTCGAAGTTTAACTTTCGCAGATGTATACCAAACTGAGAACCCTAACATAGCATACCAAAATTTCATGGACCTATTCAAACTTCTTTATGACTTATGCTTTCCCTTTAAGATGATTACAGTCAAACCCGAAAAATCTATTAAGTGGGTATCAAGTGGAATCCGTGCGTGTAGTAAAAAACAGCGGTATTTACTGTGGAAACAAAGACTGTACCCGACTGCACAAAATAAAAAGAACTTTCAGGCATATTCTCAACGATACCGAAAAATTATAAGATTGACACAAAGAGCACAAAATAATCATTTAATTCAAAACTCAAATAATAAATCAAAAACATCGTGGCAAATAATAAAAAATTCTAAAACAATTATAGAACCCATTGCCAAAATACAAACTCAAAGTTCGTCTATTACCGATCCCAAAGAAATAGCCGAATCCTTCAACAACTATTATGTTGACAAGATAACAGAAATTCCAAAAATTAGTTTACTGGAAAGACTAAAGCCAATAGATTATAACCTGCATTCCATTTTTATGTCTCCAGTTGCACCCGAAGATATAATAAATGCTATAAAATCTTTGAAAAACAAAAAAAGTGTTGGATACGATTGCATATCAACAAAGGTTGTAAAATTTGTGTGTGGTTGTATTGCTAATCCCCTAACTCACATTATTAATGCCAGCATAACGTCAGGAATATTTCCTGAAGTTTTAAAAACTGTGATTATCAGGCCCATACATAAAAGAAACAGTAAAGAAGAAATGTCTAACTATCGTCCAATAGCCCTAATTTCGGTCTTTTCCAAAATAATAGAAAAAATAATCTATGCGTCAATTTATAGTTTTCTAACCAAATATAATATACTTTGTCACGAACAGTATGGTTTTAGGAAAAATAAAAACATAAATATGGCTATTTTTAATTTATTAAAAATGACAATGTCAAATATTGATACCAAAACTCCTGTATGTGCCGTATATACGGATATGTCCAGTGCTTTTGATTACGTAAAACATGAGCTATTATTAGATAAATTAGAGGCTTACGGTATCAGAGGAAATGCTTTAAACTTAATTAAATCTTATTTAAAAGGTCGGATTCAGGTCACAGAAATTGATAGGATATGCCTAAAGACTAAACGGGAAGAAAAATATGTATCCTCTACCCGTACTATTGAATATGGCGTCCCACAAGGAAGTGTTATCGGGCCTCTTTTATTTATTCTGTATATAAATGACTTTCCCCTCCAAATAAATCACCCTATGGTTCTATTTGCAGATGACAGTACGGCATTAATTAAATGTACAGACAAAGAAAAATATGAAAGTGATATAAACAAAACGATTGGTACTATGATAAACTGGCTGAATAAAAATAATCTTCAAATTAACATAAATAAAACAAAATTAATGCATTTTCATCAGAGACTACGTCCTGACGACCTAAATATACAGTATAATAATCAAACAGTAGAAAGAGTTGACATTACAAAATTTTTAGGAATCATCATTGACTCTCAGTTGACCTGGCGTGCTCAAGCTGAGGACATATGTCATAAACTGAGCAAATCTGCCTATGTACTTTTCAATTTAACAAAAAAAGTAAATATTGATACTGTACTGTCAGCATACCATGGGCTCGTCCTATCTACTTTAAGGTTTGGCATCATATTTTGGGGTAACTGTGGTCAGAGAGAAGCCATTTTTAAATCTCAAAAACGCTGCATAAGGTCTATGTTCAATTTGAAAACTACAGACAGTTGTGAGCCAATGTTTAGGGCTAATGGGCTGTTGACTTTTCCATGCCTGTATATTCTGGAAATTTCCCTGTTCGTAAAAAACAACCCTGATCTGTTTAGAAAAGTCAGCGAAACTAGAATAAGAACTGTACCCATGAGATCTCAACACCAGAATCGACTATGCACTGGGGGTTTTAATACTGCGTTATTACAAAAAGGTGTTATTGGCATGGCTCCTGTGATTTACAACAAGTTACCAAGCAGTATGAGAGAACATCCGTTAAAAATATTCAAAAAGAATTTAACCGCTATGTTACTAAACAAATGTTATTACTCGGTATCGGACTTTTTGGATGACAAGCTGATACCAACCTAGAATAATGTACCTTATTTTTGTGACACAAACTTAAATGCAAATAACCAAATAATTTATCTGTAATTCTGAACTGACATTTAACTATATTTTGACTGTACTTTGAACTTATAATCGGACTTTATTTGACTATGTATTGACTAAATTCTTTGTTTTAAGTGCATGATTAACATGTTTTTAATATTTGTATGCCTAAATGGTAGAATGTATCAGGAACCTCATTGTTAAAATGTAACACCTCATGTAATACCTACATTCCATGCAAATAAATAAATATTATTATTATTATTATTATTATTATTATTATTTATGTTATGTTATTATTAATAAACATATTTTATGATGATGACTTAGCACTTTTGCGACTACGATAATCGCAGAACCTTCTTCAGTAAACTCAGCTCATAAATTCAAAGCAGCGGTGCAGGTCGTGCTTCCATTGATGGCTCAGCGTTATCCAACCAAGTGGAAGTAAAACATTGTCGTAAATATGATCAAAGATTTACGAGCCAAAATCCAGTAAATATCGGTAAATGTATATGACATTAGGGTGGAATGGGTCGGCTCGGCCGGAGAAGTACTGTCTTCTGTACTGTAATGTAGGCGCCATGTAAGTGGCATATGCTACTCAACCAACATCGCAAATGGTACAATTGACTCAACTGAGCTTCTATCAACAATAGGATTACGTACAAACCAGATTGGACTTAGGCTACGGCCATTGCTCAATATACCATTTGTAACCACCAATTACAGGTGTCAAAGTCAAAAACCATTTATTCTGTATAGACCATTAATACGGCACTTTCAAAACGTCATAAAAAATTTAATCTAATGTTTGGAAAATGGACCACCGGTTCGAAACGCGGCCCTGTCCTGAGAAGACTCCGGCAAGAAACTCAGCGGGTTGTTTTTTTTGGTCTATTTACGTAACATGTATTTGCGTAACTCTTTTAGACTACGGATTGCTCGCGGCTTCACCTAACCTAAAACCCCAACCTTACCTAAAATTAGTAGGTCTGTACTTAAGTGCCTACTTATGTATAATTACATACCACTACATTTTTTTTTCGTGCGGAAATCACTTCTGATAAGAACCTTTTTTTTTTTTTTTTTTCGTGCGGAAATCTCTTCAGATACCCCCCCGCGTGCCAGCGGGGGTGGTTATGTCGGGCTTGAACCGACTAAAACCGCACGCCGTCTTGGGTCTACAGACGCCGGGGTGTAAGGTTGCCCATAGAGCATATCCCTCGTACTCCGACTGACCCTGGGCCATTCGCAGTGTCCCCTCTGATAACAGCAGAGGGGTACCTGGAGCGACCACCCCCCTCCGCGGGCCTTGCAGGCCCGCCATACCCCGACCCCCTCGTGCATAGGGGTCAGCTGGCCCTGAAAAGGGCCGGTTGGTCAGACTCTTGGCCGTTGATGTTGACGCCAACTACTCCAGAGGAGCAATCAATGATGCGTCATCGCCCACGTTGCCCAGGGTGCACCAAACTTGGAGGTGATCCAACCAGTCGCACCCCTGTACTTAAGTGCCTACTTATGTATAATTACATACAACTACTTTTTTTTTCGTGCGGAAATCACTTCGGATATCTACCTACTGCATTGTTATTTCTTTGTAAATAGTTAATGTTATTAATGCCTAAATTGTTATCTAGCTATGGAGGCTTGTTATTAGCAATATTGTTACATATTTGTTGTAACCATATAATTTTTCATTAGTCTGTAACCCTTCTTCAAAAGTTAAAAAATTCAAAACAAATAATATAAATCTCCCCACGAATTTTAGCACCTGTATACATATTGTACTTTTGTAAGAATACCCTTCCTTTTCCTGGTTCTTCTCTTTTCTCTGCCAGTGGCAGTGGTGGTATGTGACACCTCTGGTGTTTCTCAACGTCATAGGTAATCGTCTACCATCAGAAGAACCGTGTGCACGGTACATATAAATAGTAAACTCCGATGCGAGGGATATAACGCATTGAATGAAAGAAAGAAAAAACAATGCAAAGAAACATAGGTAGGTGCTTGGAAAATTCTGATTTTAGTTTATTCCTACAGTAGGTCGAAATAGGAACTGCGGAGCGCGAGCGCGTGGGCCGCCGCCACCTCCTTCTGCGAGCATGTAATGCTCGCGAAGGAGATGGCGGAGTGCGCCCGGGAGAGATTTAGAACTCTCCCGGCCCGCCGAGCCCTTAACTTGCTCGCCGCGCGTCGCAGGCGACTCAGGCGCCGGAGTTCGCTTAACGACCTCCGTCCTCCATGAGCGCAGGCCTGGAGGTGACAGGTAAGGCCGCCTGTCACCCCAGCAGAAGCAGGCCGGGACTATGGGGCGACTAGCGTCCCTCCCCCAAACCGGGGCAAGACGGGGACACCGTGGTTCCCAAACCCAAGGGGGCCATCTCGAAACCGGAGATGGCCCAGGGTCAGTCGGGGTGCGAGGGAATATGCTCTATGGGGGGGGGGGGGTATCCGAAGGGATTTCCGCACGAAAAAAAAAAAACAAAGGTCGAAATAGGAACAAAAGATTTCTTCAACAACTTGTCTTATATCGATGACAAGCTCATAGACGAGTGCAAGCAACGACATCTAAGAGACGAAAACTTCCATTTTGTTTTCACTCAAAATCGGAAGCACACGGGCGACGCTGCGCTGTTTTCTGTTTCAGTCGTATAAAAAAGAAAAAAGTAACATTATCAAACCAATATAATTATAACTGTAAGCGGTCTCCTTAAACGAAAGAGCGTTGTCAAAGCTCGGAATTTAATCCACAGCGGAGTAGGTGCTTGAGATAAAATGGTTTACGGTTTACGAGCGCAGCGACGGTGCGGGCGCGGCCTCCGCTGACCCACTAGTTATAACATTTAGCTTTAAAATTGTGTCACGAATTGCTCAGGGAGCGAACTGAGCGTTGCCTGAACTGTGATGTCAAACTATTGCTCTAACTACGACAACTAAAATCGCATTGTACTAAAATAATGTCTTACAATAGCAGTACATCCGTGATTATAGTGCTCGTATGGCGTATCGGAAACTCGAGAAAATAATAATAAATAAATATTCTTCGACATTCTACACAGCGCTCTCTAGACCCAAAGTAAGCATAGTATGATATGGTATCACGGGCTGGTATCCGCAACTCCACGACAAGGCGTGGTTTTTGCGTGAGGAGGAATAGTTTAACTAGCTTGTGTTATGTGTTCTAGAATGCGGATAAACATACTTAAATACTTCTTTTTTTGTAAATACCTACATATTATATATAGAAACACAGACCAATGCAAATAGACATATTCAAGCATACAAATATTTGCACTGAGCGGGAATCGAACCCACGCCCTCTGTCGTAGCAGTCGAATACACTACCGCTACGCCATTAAGGCCGTCAAAGCACATAAATATGGTAAATACCCCGATAATATTTACTTTAGTAGGTATATATTTATCGTTTTTTAACTAATTTCAATCCGTACCGCTGGATATATTTTCTTTTGGCTTCTATAAAGCAGCAGATAAGAGATAAGCACATAATTCTAAAAGACATTTTGCAAACCCCTAGTTAAAAATAGCTTCGACTCAATTCAATGTTAGACGCAGGCTTCACAATAGTTTGTAAAGCATATTGAAATAAATGTCTCACTTGTACTTTTCCACTTTTATATTTAATAAATTACACCTGACCGGTTTCGCCTCACGGCATTTTCAAAGGTTTTTATATTTACAAATATAAAAAACCTTTGAAAATGCAGTGAGGCGAAACCGGTCAGGTTTTTTATATTTACAAATATAAAAAACCTTTGAAAATGCCGTGAGGCGAAACCGGTCGGGTTTTTTATATTTACAAATATAAAAAACCTTTGAAAATGCCGTGAGGCGAAACCGGTCAGGTGTAATTTATTAAATAATATAATAGTGGAAAAGAACAAGTGAGACATTTATTTCAATATGTGTAGCAAGTTCCACCAAGTGCCATCTATCAACAGTATAAATAGTTTGTAAAGGTGTTCTAAAAAAAAGGTAATATTAATATTTATCTAGCCGGTTACCCGCAACTAATGTTCGAGGTATCAGTGGCAGTATACTTCAGTAGCTGATAGTCAGCGTTACCGGTGCAAAACACACTGTTGAAGATCGGTTTTAGATAACGAATGCCTCCATCCGAAATGGCGTGACAATAGTAGACGGACCTCCAGGGCCGTTGTTGGCGGCGACAACGCCCCCCCCCCCCCCCCCCGCCCCC
Source organism: Cybosia mesomella (assembly GCA_946251805.1). Classification (NCBI taxonomy): domain Eukaryota; kingdom Metazoa; phylum Arthropoda; class Insecta; order Lepidoptera; family Erebidae; genus Cybosia; species Cybosia mesomella. The sequence continues at coordinate 30,037,308 of OX276404.1, forward strand.
GAAGTCTTTCTATATCTGCCGCCATTGTTCTGTCTAATGCGACGACGTCTTAGATATCGGGTTTATCTCTCTCGTTGAGATAGTTGATTACGAGCGAATACATTTTATAAGTCTTTGTCAAGCTATGTTGAATATGCAAATTTTTTGGCTTATTCTAAAGATTTAGATCGGAAAAAGAGAACATCTAGAACGGAACTTGAACCCGTGACCAGTCCCTTACAGGGGGAATGCACTGACCAGCTGAGCTATCTAGACACGTCCCAGATATTCGAAATTCTCCGATACATTATATACGTCTTAAGGCGACGCTGGAGCCATCTGCCGTAATTCTTGCGAACTACGGAAACAATGAATAACTTTACCGTCATTTTTAAACATTGTTTTTTGATGACTCCAATCTAAATCTTTAGAAAAAGTAAGCATACAAAATGCCTAAAAATTTAATTGAATTTTTTGGCTTATTTTAAGGTATAAGTAATTAAATACATAGTACTTTATTTGTATTGTAATTAAAGCTCCTTTTCCTAGGGTAAAATGCTTGTATTGATAGTGGGTTCACAAAACCGTAGTAAAAGGTTCTTTAGGTGACGTTAGCAAAGTCAAAATTTGTAAATACTTTTATTTTCACTTCATTTTCTTGCTGCTAATGTAGCTTGACATATAACCCTGGTGACAGCGCAGCTTCTATATCTGCAAAACTGTGACGCATTCCTCGCAGTTGCAAACAATCTTTAAATACTATTGGATTATGGCCTTTACATCTTTGGTTATAGTGCGCTTTTGGATTAACTTCATGCTAGCAGTATATACAGTGCACATGGTCTACTTTACAGTAAAGACAGGGAGGTGCGACGACCAGCACTCTCTCCACGTAGTATATTTTAATTAGTCGATATTTGGTGAGAGCCTGGTGCCTACTTACTGGAGTGGAACGTCCTGCCTGACTCTGTGTTTCTGCAAAGTTATAACCTGGGAGTCTGGAGTCAGCAGGTTACTTCTAGGCACATATGCGTCTTCGTCGACCACATCATCAATTACCAATAGGTGAGATAGTGGCCAAACACGGGCCAATCGATTATATACAAAAAACTCACTGGTCGAAAAGTTCTGCCAGGTGCTACATATAACTAAAAGTAATTAATGGTATTCAAGTGTGGTTCCCTGAAGGGCACGGCACTTCCCCAGGCGGGCGGGGCGCGGCGCGAATAGGAAATGAGCACATCAATGAATGTCACAGCCGCAGTAGCTGTACTCACTCACCGTTCGTGTTAAAACACCCCGTTTTCTTCATAATTAACTAATCAAGATTATAAATTAAACGTGAAACGTCTTTGATCACGCAATTAGGCATCCGCTGGGGTGATTACACTGAAAACCGAGTGACGCCGTTCCTCAGCCGTGAGCAGACCCTCCTCCGCCACCCCTACATCCTTTAACACCTTCGCCTGATTTAAGCCACTACCCGGTAGTGGCCAAAGAACGACAAAACACTTAATAACACCTCACTAATTATTGCCCGCAACTTTGTACGCGTTAAGTTCAGAATAGATGTATGTTTATTACTGCAGTCTCGATACTAACACGTAAGAATTAAGTTATTTTATTTAACGGGCCGGATGAGGTGATGCGGTGCACTCGTTTTATATTGACAAATAGGTAGAGAAATATCTGCTGCCCAATTTCTTAATATAATAGCGTGAATATATTCATTATGAAATGTTTATGCGTCTCTAATCAACTATTTTTTAAAACGTGGGTAAATCTATGGAATTTCGAGTCTAATACATTTTACGGCTCACTACCTTTCAAGTATAGCGTGATGAGTTATAGTCCAAATTTTGACCTTGTCTGAGTTCTGCTGAACTACAATTTCAATTTCCTAAAGATCTAACTTGTTATAATAAAGGTGTCATCAATAATAGTTTGGACCGATTTTGCCCTACTACTCCTATCATACCTTATATAGCGTGATGATATATAGCGCAGTTTATGACCATGCCCTAGAAGAATTTTATGTAAAATTTCAGCCAAATTGGTTCAGCAATTTTCAAGTGATGTTCGGACATCGATAATAAAAAGGAAACTACTTGCTACTCATGCGTTACCCATGTTACCCTTCGCCCTAGGGAGTTTTAGTAACCCTAGTCACAATGAGTACCGTATCCATATAACCGCCCTCGAATGAGATCTTCTATCCACCCAAACGTTGATATGAAAAGGTACGTACGTACGTGCACTTTGTTCTGAGTAAAATCAAGGACGGTAATTCACGTGAATGTTAATTTATTAAGTGGTCGTGACCTTTAGTCATTCGGTAGCACAATCCGAGCAGGTCCCGGGCGGTTAGTTCTGTAATGTTTCACGATAATCCAAACTATGCACCTACTAATCGAATCCATCGCGTGTTTACCTTCAATATTGGTAAATTGAACTAACGTTGGACGGTGTCTCACATACATCGCCACCTCTTTGTGTACATCTAATACCAATCCTGGCACTACGAAAGCTTTTATTAAAATTGAATTAAGAACAAAAAGATTAAAATATGAATTCAAAAACACTTTTTAAAAGCAAGCTTTCTAGTAAGTGCATAAAAAGGCAAATCAAATGAACCCAAACATGAAGGTTGTACTTTTTTTAGTTCTTTGACCCATACTAACTAACAAACTAACAAAGGAAGTTTTTTTTTTTTTTTTTGCTGACCCCTGAACGTAATCAAAATCAAATCGAAATTGGATCACTATGGAGGGTTTTTCGCAATCGTGCAAAGTTAAATAAAAGCTTGTAAGAACGGAACCCTGATACGGATCGGATCACTTCGTTGTCCGCTTGTATGTCTGTGTATCAAGATCTTTTTCTTAGGACCATGTGAAGATATCCAATTGAAATGCGCGTGCGTGCCGAGTCCGACTCGCAAAAGACCGGTTTTTTTTTCATGTATGTACAACTGACCTCAACGGTATCGTTTACCAAGAACCCTTCAACTGTCAGTTCTCCAGACTCTCAATCTTTCTCATCAGATCTGCTATTTATCAGATACTTTTGTTCTTATGCAGATTCTTTGCAGAGAAACACCAAATGTTAATGAATTTATAGCCTAGCAACATCTTGTTGGGAAGGTTTAACAATTAGTGTAACTACTTTGTAGTAACAAACTGAGGCAAGACAAACATTGTGTTATGTGTAAGCCCTCGAGACGTATGTAACATGCGTGAATATTTACTTACAGACATTGAGTAGTGCTGTACCCCGGTCTTAACAAAAAATATCATTCTTTCAGTTAAACTTCGTATTATACGAAGGGACTATCATATGGGAAATTAATATTAAGAAAAACAGCGGCGATAGCCCTGTGGCGTACGTAACGGACTGCCGAGACGAGGTCGATCCCCAGTTATGATATCAGTTATATATCCGTAGTTAAGTGTGTATTAAAATTTTTAATTATCACTCGCTTAGTAATGTGCCCGATAGATGGCAATAGGCTCGGCCCCTATTACGTTGGGACCTAAACATAACTGGCGAATCGTGGGTGTGTAATACACCTCTGCCTACCCCTTCGGGGTACAGGCGAGAAGTTATGATATGTAATATTTATATGATAAACAAAAATAGGTCCAGTTGCTTGCTTATCCCTTTTTTTTAATATATATTTAGGACACGTTAATTTGACTTCACCTCGCCTGATGGTATGCTGAAGGTAAAGTCTCAGGAAAGTGGGTCACCATTACATACACGTACCAAGTTAAGAATGTTGGCACTCAGCTTGACGGCCTCATCCGAAGAGGATTGTCGTCGCAGCACCGCGTGACACCCACCGGTTCCACTAGTGCCGGAACCACAATCCCCCTGCCCGGCTATGCACTTGCTGACCCCTGAACGCAGTCAAATCGAAATAGGATTACTATGGAGGGTTTTACGCAATCGTGCACGGTGGTACCCACCCGGCCGAATTTTGTGACAAATTTGTGTCATCAAATTTCTACCACCAGTAAACCACCTTGTCCATGTTACGTGATTTCATGTGATACTAGGGACAACCCGAGGGGTCCAGCCGCGCAGAAATCTTTTAATGATAATAAAAAAAACTTATTGAGTTACTGTCGCATCACATCGATCACTTTTTTAAGATGAACCGTAAAACATTCATTCACCTGTGAATTAATTATATTACAAGCAAAGCGTTTGCGCACACAGGTGGTAGATGGCCTTCAGGTAATTTTATATTTATAAGAAGACCACAGATTGAACACTTCGCCGTCGTATGGTAGCTCATTAATAGTTAGCGCGCACTGATCGTTATTGTGATACTCTGTAGGTATTATAACATAACATAACGTAAACATAACTTCACGCCTGTATCCCCGAAGGGGTAGGCAGAGGTGTATTACACACCCACGATTCGCCAGTTATGTTAAGGGCCCAATGTAATAAGGGGCGAGCCTATTGCCATCTACCGGGCACATTATTAAGCGTGCGATAATTATCATATTTATTAATGCACACATAACTACGAAAAGTCAGAGGTGTGTATCCAGGGTGACTTGGGATCGAACTCGAGACCTCGTCTCAGCAGTCCGTTACGTATGCCACTAGACTAACGCCGCCATATACTGCTTGCAATTTATTGCTTGTGTGCGATTTGTATAGTAACACACTGTACTTTGGCAAATGAAAAAAGCTGATAGTGGATTTTATTGCTTTTTAAAGCGTGTATTAAACACAAATTTAAAGCCAGACCAACATTCCCATTGCCACTAATCGAACATTATGGTTAAGGCATAAAAGAACAAAATACATAACATAAACATAAACTCACGCCTATATGGGGATATATGTTACTACTTTACTTTACTTTGTTATCTTAATAAATAAACTTATTATTATAATATTAAATGTTTGCCTGTTGTTTGGGGGATGACATAATTTAATATTATTGTTCTAAAGCATGATTTAAGCAGTAACTAAGGCGTCGGTCTTGCAATCCAGAGGGCGCAGACTCACTCCTAATACAAGAAATTTGGCTTAGCTGATGAGTCTAAGGGGATTACTAGTAATTTCAGTAACAAAATACATACATTCGTCAGTCTTAACATAACATAAACTCACGCCTATATTCCCCGAAGGGGTAGGCAGAAGTGCTAGCACCCACATTTCGCCAGTTTATGTTTAGGTCCCAATGTAACAGGTGGCGAGCCTATTGCCATTAACCGGGCACTTATAAACCTGCGATAGATACACACATAACTTCGAAAAGCATCGAAAAGTCATTGGTGTGTGCCATGGTAAAACCTGGGATCGAACCCGAGACCTCGTCTCAGCAGTCCATTACCCATACCACTAGGCTACCGCGGCTTAAATACAAAATAAATTCATTCAATTAAAGTTTTAGGCAATTAGTATGCTTACTTTTTCTATAGATTTAGACAGGAAAAAGAAAACATCTAGGACATGAAACAAACATTTTTATTAAAAGAAAAAAAAATTGAATTAATGTGGTGGAGTAATCAACAAAAACAAAAAAAAAACAATGTTTAAAAATGATTGTAAAGTCATTCTTGTTTTCGTAGTTTTCAAGAATTACCGTAGATGGCTCTGGCGTCGCCTTGAGACGTATATTATATATCGGAGAATTTCGAATATCTGGGGCGTGTCTAGGGTGGCTTGGTTAGTCAGAGCCTTTGTGAGGGACTGGTCGCGGGTTCAAGTCCCGTCCTAGATGTTCTCTTTTTCCGATCTAAATTTCATATCAATCGTCGATAATTTATCAAAAGAAACTCCTTTTAAGTTGTTCAAAGAACTAAATCATATATATTTGATGAAACACAAGTGAATACAAAGTGCACTCGCTTCGGCGGAGAGCGAGCGTACCCGAAGTTCTCTTAAGAGCTGAACATATGCTTCGGCGGAGAATAAAGTACTTTGTGTTCGTTTGGTACGAATTGTACGAAAATTTCCCTCTCAATAGTGAACAATACGACTGTTATGAAGGTGGCCACGAGGCACTAGGTCATGTCCCGCGTCAGTGCGCCCAAGCTCGAGCGCACTCCACTTTCTTTGTTTTGTAAAGAATGTTCTAGGAACTTGCTAATTTAACAACTTTATTTTCCATTGTTTGCTTATTAAACAAAACCTTTACCTAAGTATATCATACGAATAGTGACGAGCATTGCTACTAGAATGAAGTACAAATCAGGACACATGTACCACTGCGTTGCAAACTTTGCAGTAGAGTGCGCCCGACATAAATGGCTCGATCAAGGCGTAAGCCGCAAAAGTACCGCTCTCTCACTTTAAATAGACTTCAGTAGACGGAGACATCGTGCCGGTAGCCATATCTGTCGTATTCACTTTTTATTAGTAACCAACATTATTGCTTGTAGTGTAATGGCCAGGATTCGAACCCGGGACCTCTCGATCGTAGAGTCGTCTCCTCAACCACTAAGCTACCGAGGCTTATTTCCTACGCTTCTCTTCTCCATCCTACTTCTGGTAGAGACATACATAATTATAAGGAAATTGAAATATGAAGTTATCGCAAACGATGTTAATAATAATAATAATAAGCAACCCATACCCATACCCTGGCAACCCTACAACATATAATGTCAGATTTATTTTGCTCTGAATAAATATATTTATTTTAATATTCCTACCGTATCTAGTATTAGCAGATTTTGAATACTATATTGGCATTGCTCACCATAACAGAAAGTGAATTAATTTCTTTGTAAAAATGTATCCTTTAATCATATTTATACCACAAACAAAAGTTCCGCAGCACTGACAGATGTCACTAATAAAATAAATAAGCAGAAACAGGCAAAATCAATGACGAAGACAATATGTTGACCCGCGCACAAGCTAGGAGAAACGCTAGTGCACCTGCTACACCTCCGGACTCGTCGCTAAGCTCCGCCGCGCAGCCCCCACCAATGGAACCAGCGGCGTCGAGCTCCTCTTCGAGCGACGAGTTCTTCTCCCCGCCGACGTCGCCAACACCTGTACGTCGGCCGGGGAGAGGCCGGCCACCGATATGCTTGGGACCCCGACGCCCTCCGGCTTCGAACAGGGCCCCCGCTGCCGGTGGTGATGTGCACCGCATGCGATGGACACAATCAATAAACGAAAATGTCATGCGGGCATATTTTGCGGCTACAGAGGGGGGAACTAACCTCAGTGCGTACCGTACCCGAATGCTTCCTTTGTTTCAGGCGCTTGAACCTTCCGTCAACACATCGTCACAACGACTGTCGGACCAAGTGCGGGTCATTCAACGCAATCGCATGTTGAATGAAACCGTACTTGAGACTCTACGGCAAGAATGCTTGCGAAATATCTGTGTCACCCCCGCCCCGGCTCCTGCTTCAACACCTGCACCAGTGCCTGTGAGTCAAATGAATGAAGAGACAGGGGATGACACACTTATTCCAGTAAGTATTCAGTACAATGAACAGATTAAGGAGGCTTTGGAATGTGCGTTGCGGGAATATCGATCGATGCCCCTGAATAACAGGCCACGTCTGCCTCGTTTGCCTATACACAGACGAAATATGGCTCTGGTGGGCGCCCTTGATTCGCTATTACCTAGTTATCTAGATAATAGCGAAAATCTCGGGGACACTCATTCAATCCTGTATTGTACTGCTGTAGCGGCATGTCGTATGGCAGGTGTTAAATTCTCTAATAAAGATCCTGCCATACGACCTAAGTCTACCATACCAGCATGGCAATGCAGGATTGAGCGACGTGTGGCCGAGGCAAGGGTGCTCATCAGTAAGCTAATCTGCTTCAGGTCGGGTAATACTCGCCCGAGAGTGATGCGCTATGTGACCCGAGCATTTGCGGGAACTGGTATCAGTCCCCAAGAATATACATCTCGGATCACAGAGCGCATTGATTTCCTGAAGCAGAAAGTCTGTGCATGGGCAAACCGTATTCGCAGATACAGAAAACGCGTCGATCGATTTACCGTTAATCGCATGTTCCGAAGAGACCAGAGGTGGGTATATAGAAGCTGGGAGCAACCAGATGAAAGTGTGGACGACGTGCGACGGCCGGAGGCTGCAGCCACAAATGCGTTTTGGCGCAGCATCTGGTCGGTGCCCGTTAGTCACATTGAAGGTGATTGGATGTGTGAGGTAGAGAGAGCGTGCGAGTCCATTCCTGAAATGGAAGATATATATATCGATGCCATTGATGTAGATTGTGCGGTCCGTCCGCTGTCTAATTGGAAATCCCCGGGACCGGACGGATTGCACAATTTCTGGCTTAAATGGCTACGGAGTTCGCACGCTCTTTTGGCTTCACAGTTTCAATCTGCTGTAGAATCTGGGACGCTACCAGCTTTTATGACAACCGGGGTTACCCACCTGCTCCATAAAACAGGTAGTACTCTGGAGCCCAATAATTATAGACCGATTACATGTCTGCCAACGGTTTATAAACTTCTTACATCCATTCTGAGAGCTAAAATTAACAATCATATAAATAATAATTCTATTATGTGTGCCTCTCAGAATGGATGTAATTCCGATTCCAATAGGATGTGAGACCGGGATGAAAAAAATGTTACAGGAACGTTTCTTTGGCCGCCTGAAAAAGGTACTTAACAGTCTTTTGTCAGGTGGTAACAAGGTTCGTGCCTGTAATAGTTGGGTCATGCCACTCTTGATGTACTCCTTTGGCATACTCAAGTGGACTCAGACTGAACTCGATGCCATTGATAGGAAAGTCCGGACTCAGTTGACTGCATTTCGAATGCATCATCCGCGGTCGTCAGTCATGAGATTGTACATCCCGCGGAAATGTGGGGGTCGGGGATTTTTAAATGCAAAGACCCTTCATAATCGCGAGGTGTGCAATCTCAGAGATTATTTTCTTAAGTCGAAAGTGGATATGCACCGTGATGTAGTCAACGTAGATACCGGGCTCACCCCGCTCGGTTTGGCTAAGGAGAACTGGCACAGACCTATAGTAGTCGGCACTGACAGCCGAAGGGAGGTATGGCAGAGTAAGGAGCTACACGGTAGATTCTATCGGGCCCTCCACAGGCCCGAAGTAGACCTACTGGCATCCGTGTCCTGGCTGCGTTTCGGTGACCTTTTTGGGGAAACTGAAGGTTTTGTCTGTGCGATTGCGGACGAAGTTATCAAGACGAATAACTACCGGAAGTATATAATGAGGGATGGCACAATTGACATCTGTCGAGCGTGTCACCAGCCTGGTGAATCCCTCAGGCATATTACTTCCGGCTGTTCAATATAATATATTATATAATAATATATATAATAATACAACCTTGTGGAAGTTGAGGTGCCGTACTATAGGTATGTTCCTGAGCCGGTTCTAGAAAATAGTCATATCACATTGTACTGGGATCGATCTATCATCACTGATAGGACTGTTGTAGCCAACAAGCCTGACATTGTGGTGATAGACCGATCCGAACGCCGAGCTTTGATTGCTGATGTTACCATCCCTCATGACGAGAATCTCGTGAAAGCTGAGAAGGATAAACAAGTTAAGTACTTGGACTTGGCCCACGAGATTGTCGACATGTGGAGTGTTGACTCAGCAATCATTGTGCCGATAGTCGTGTCAGTGAACGGTTTAATAGCAAAGAGCCTCGACCTACACCTGAAGAGGCTCGGGTTAGACGGTTGGGTCAAGGGCCAGATGCAGAAGGCTGTGCTTCTTGATACGGCGCGCATCGTGAGGAAGTTCCTTTCTCTGGAGCCCTAACCACCGGTAGCTTGGTCCCTGTACCCGATACCGGTGGAGCACTGTTTTTTATATTTTTAAATAGATGTATGTATTGTTTTTGTATGTATTTAAAAATATAATTAATAAGTTTATGTATGGAAATAAAGGAAATAATAATAAATATTCTACGACATTCTACGCAGCGCTTTCTAGACCCAAAGTAAGCATAGTTTAACTAGCTTGTGTTATGGCTTCCAGAATGCGGATAAACATACTGATATACTTTCTTTTTGTAAATACATACATATTATACATAGAAACACCCAGACCAATGCAAATAGACATATTCATGCATACAAATATTTGCACTGAGCGGGAATCGAACCCGTTGTGAGCGACAATAGGGTTAAATACGATGAGAGTTGTATGACGTAGTACTGGTTGTTGCACCACCGCCAGGCTGGCGCGGCTGATGCTATTGTTCAATTCACTTAACATCGGAGCGCGCGACGTACGATGTGTTGTGAGCAGCACTTCGCTTATTGATACTATTTGTTCGATGACAAATTGAGTTGGGCGTTACGTGGCAGTAATCGAAATAATGATTGAAGAGGGACTAGCCACGCACCCCCGGTTACGAAACACCTTCAACGAATTGTAAGAGTTACCATTGTCATCCTCATGGCGATGGTGCAGTTGAGTCCAAAGGTTGCATTTTGAAGCCCGGGGTCCGCTTATCGCCGCCTGACCTCGCAAGCCCGACAGGAAAGCTTGTGCCAGTGCCTCGTCTGTAGTTTAGCGCTGAGCAGTAGGTAGCAGGGGACGTTTGTTTGAGCACCGAAGGGTCGGTAGCGCTCTGCATACTTGCAATATTGAAAAAATGCGATAGTGACCGACCGCTCCGATCTCCTACTTCCACTAGCGAGAAGTGAAACTTCGACACGAGGTATCCTCAACTTGGGGTGTGTGTTGGGTAACCTCCTCGAGTGTCGCTCCGATTCCGATCCCGCTGCAGTCCGGGGGGAACGGAATCGGAGCGGCCGGTACACCCTGGGCGGCGGTCAATGGCTTCCCCTTCACCCCTTCATAGGGTTGGCATTGATCGTCGGCCAATACCCAACGTGGCGGGAACACATCGCTCTCCGTACTCCTCTGCTTTCAGAGGAGACAGGATGAGCGATGCTGTTAGTGGTGAGATGGCCCAGGGTCAGCCAGGGTGCGAGGGATATGCTCTATGGGTAACCTTACACCCCGGCGTCTGAAGACCCGAGACGGCGTGCGGTTTTAGTCGGTGCAAGCCCGACATAACCACCCCCGCTGGCCGGCGGGGGGGTATCCGAAGGGATTTCCGCACGATAAAAAAAAAAAAAAAAAAAAAAAAAAAAGGTATCCTCAACTTGTTGGTTTGCTCATTCTTCATCGTGGAGTTGTTGCTATTTTGAGATGTCACAACCTCGTTGACTGTATCAATATATTGCAATGCAAACCTGGCATGTACTGCAAACACAGCTTTTTTCACATTCGTGAACGTTATTTGATGACCTATGTGAATAAATATATTTCATTTGATTTGATGCCAAGTGTCAACGTCTACGATATACATTACATAAAACGAACATTTCTAGGTTTGCACTAAAATCGAGCAATATTTATGAAGTGTCTAAAGGCTGACATCGTTAACTTGTAATTTTAAGGTGACTTGTTATCAAAAATGTGTATATGACTGTTTAGAATACGGTGGTATAAATTTGATGACACAAATTTGTCACAAAACTCGGCCGGGTGGGTACCACCGTGCACGATAGCGAAAAACCCTCCATAGTAATCCAATTTCGGTTTGATTGCGTTTAGGGGTCAGCAAGTGCATAGCCGGGCAGGGGATTGTGGTCGCAGCACTAGTGGGACCGGTGGGTGTCACGCGGTGCTGCGACGACAATCCTCTTCTGATGAGGCCGTCAAGCTGAGTGCCACCATTGTTAACATGGTACATGTATGTAATAGTGACCCTCTTTCCTGAGACTTTACCTTCAGCTTACCATCAGGCGAGGTGAAGTCAATTTGACGTGTCCTAAATATTAAAAAAATAAAAAAGAGGTCCATTGGTAAATAGTTTGATGCGCCGCTGATGAATAAGGAACAAATATTATGTTCCCCTTGATGTGTCCGCTTCACGAGTAGGTACTGTGCTGCGACGCCGACAAAGCCGACGGACAACAACAAACGAACGAAGGAACAATACAAATGTGCTACAGCTATGATTCGCTGTAGCGAGGACGTCCCTCCGCTGCGCGACTGAGAGGTCCTCAGGCCTATACAACAGCATGAGTAGTGAAGTGGTAGCAACTCGACCGACTTCTTGAACTAATTGCGGTGACCGTGGTTACGGGTGTCCACAAGGTTCATGACCCGTGACCACAATAAGTTACAACTAAAGTACCTATATTTTTTAAAGACTGGTTCACGTCGGTAGCATTCATTTTACAAATTCCCTTCTTCCGCCATCGCAACTGTGATTCGCAACCACCACCTCCGCACCATTGCCGCAATCATGCTGCCGAGGGAGAGGACTCCCACCCCGATGGCAAACTCGAAAACCCTGTAACATTTATAGTTCATACGTTTTCAGTTCAGTTTATAGATATAACCATTTAAAGATTTAAGTTCTTGCTAAAATGAACATAAAAAACAGCTTTATTTTGAGGAAGCCGCACTAATTTAATCAAAGTCGAAGATCATTTAATCTGTATAGACCACTAAAACGGCATTCCAACCGTACTGTAGTTAACCGTAAACGTAACCCGTAATACCGATCAAGGCAGTTTTCGAAAGTATTACAAGGGACGATTAAGTTTTTATGTGTATCTTCTATTATCTTTCGAGTGTGATCATTATAAAATAAAGCGAGTCCAACCGTTATCTGCCTCGTTTCCAGCTCCCAATAGAACGCCGCATAAGAAGCGCAGTGTTTATCTCCGCAAGGAGCGCTCACCGCCGCCGCCCTGTTGCGGCTGTTATTAACTATTATTAAGCTCTACACAAAATGTTCGTGTTGGCTCATATTTACGTCGTGATTTACTTGCTGCCATATTAAGACGCTCCGCTATGTGGCTGTGATTAGCGCTGGGCTCTGTACTGTGCGGTGTACATCAGAGCTTCCCGTGTCGAGCGGCGGCGTGCATTGTCCGTTCCAAACCTAAAACTGATATCTCTCTTCAAGACTAGTGCATTAATTCAAAACTATGCCCTCGAAGAATGATTTCGTCCACTACAGGCAGCACCGGATGGCGATATTGCAGACCTGCAGGGTGTTGCCCACACTAGTTTATTTTAAATTTACAATATTATTGTTGACATTAAAAATGTATTTGAGCAGATCATACCCGAAGGCTCGAGTTTGATTTTACTCAAAAGAATTTGTGAAATTATTGTAAATCATATTTCACTAAATAAATTTGTATAAATGATTGAAATATTGAGCGCGGAATGAGACCGGGGGATGTTATATCCCCCACACTATCCACCGACGCACGTCTTTACGACTCTGGATTGGACTGGGCGGGGTATAAAAACAGACGGTGAGTACATCTCGCATCTTCAGTTCACCGATGACATCGTCATAGATGTGGATTCGCTGGAACAGCTGGGCGAGATGCTGCACTCCATTTAAGCCTCTCGACATGTCGGTCTTGGTGTAACTTGGACAAAACCGAAGTTATGTTCAATGAACATTCACACTTTGACCGATTGTCATTGAAGAGTGGACACACGAAGTTGTTCAAGAATATACTTCTGGATAACTTGGCCAAGGTAGACCTTGGCCAGGTTATCCAGAAGTCACGAAAAGAAGTTACGTAGGGTTTTCTCCGCACTCTTAACGCGATGCCTGAAAAATAAATTTTTCGACCAGCGCGTCCTACCTGTTATGACATACGGTGCCGAAATGTGGACACTGGTAGTGTCCACATTTCGGCAGTTGCGCAGCGAGCTGTGGAGCGAGCTATACTCGGGATTTCTTTCAGGACAAGATGCGTAATGAAGTCATCCAACAAAGAACTAAAGTAACGACATAGCCCACAGAGTGAGCAAGCTGAAGAGCCAATGGGCTGGCCACATCTGCCAAAGTATCGATGGCCCGCGGATCGGCAAACGGAAGGTGGGATGCCCCGCAGCAAGATGGGCGAATGACCTGTAAAAGGTAGCTGGGATAGAATGGATTGGGAGAGGCCTATGTCCAGCAGTGATTGATGAAGATGTTAGCTTAGTTAAAAACATTCGTGGATTTTTATAGTAGCTGCATAATTTGCAAACATAAAATACGCCTATTTTAAAAAATCATTAAAGCATTTAAATCCATATAAACAATTAAGTACTTATAAATATTTATAAATTCCAGGTGTATAATCAAATGTTTTTCACTAAACTGATATCCATTTAAATGTCAGTCTAATAAAAAAGCTTCCATTAATATTTAATGAAACTAGTCTAGGTGTTCTGCCAGTCCGAATTCAAACTCGCCCGCATTAGCCCGTCTATAGAGAACTTGGTTTACTTGTATAATACAGTAATACAGTGGAGAGTCCACTGCGGAGTGTGAACTACAAGTGGACGTCTGCCTCACCTCGTTGAATGAAATGTAATGATATGAAGACTTAGTGCTCTAAGCTCGAGCTTGGCGCCGATGTTTTAAACGACTTGTAAATAATTTTAATCTGCTCCGGAAGCTTCATCCATAAGTTAGTTTAATTTAATATTTGATACTTTGCGCAGTACCTGCGGTATGTGTTATTTGCTCAACACACGAAGCTTTAGTACCGCTTACAATATAGTACAGTGTAATGTAATTAATACATGTACTTCATTATGTGTATTGTACGTAGTTTAGTGTTGACGTCGATATAAACTGGCGTAACATGTACTCGTAATCATCCAATTATTATTATTTACTTTTGACAGTTGTTACTGTTTCTATACAATACATTTTTAGTGTTTTTTTTTTACTAAAGTTGTAAATCAGTCCCTGATGGTACGTGGTTATGTACGCTCGCACTAGACATATTACGTGCATTGCCGCCTACAGAAGGGAAGGGGGTAGGGAAAGTAGATTGATAGATAGAGAATTTTGAGATACCTGTAGGTACACTTCAACCATGAGATGACCACCATCCAAATACCACCAATAATAATAGTTTTTGAAACTCTAAAATTTAAGTTTACCATTATTCTTTAATAAATGGTTATGGCAAAGTAATATATCTAATTCTTAAAGTCATTTCAGCCGTTACTCGTAAAGCTGCTATTATCGTAGCTCCATACATACATATACACACACACGGAAATATTTCGACGTAGAACAATTTTATAGATAAGTTAATTGTCTGTTATTCATAAGTTTTTTAATGTGCTGTGGTCATACACGTCGCGCGTCAGCTAGGGACGCACCAATCGAGACGTTAGCGTCACGTGCGTTCTGCTCCGGTTCTGCGCTGTTTCTAACAACTTGTTACCCGATACAAGCGATGCACTGCGAAGTGACGCACTATTGTTTGTGTCCTTTCGTGTTGTTCCGCAAGCCATTCGACGGCGCTAATGGCGTGGCGTTGTTGTTGCAGGAGGGCGGTGGCGCGCAGGATGTGCGCGTGGCGCCTGCACGTGTTCACCGCCGCCGTCGTGCTCGCCGCGCATCTCATTAAAGGTAAGCGCTCACCCACCGCTACAGAGTCACACGTCCACATAGGAGTGCTTTGTCAGAGGAATGTAGTAGCTAGTAATGTAATGTGATCATTTTAAAACTCTTGATAAAACCTCACAGGAACCTTTGGCTTCTGTTACGATTAATAATAGTGACCGACTACAATGCTGAGATTGCCACTCGACGCGACACTCCCAGTGAATGCTAAGATGTCTTGAAAACCCACAACGAAAATAACTCAGTAGTTAATTGGAGGAGTAGAAAATTTAAGAACTAAACTGCCCGCGTAAAGATTACTAATAAGAAAAACTTTAACCGTACTTTAGTATGCAATGTAATTGTAGGTAACAACCTTTATACGATAACAAAGTTACAAGTTAATTCGTAATCGATGGTTGAGTAAACTGTTCAGTCCCGAGTGTTATGTTTCTTTTAGAAGGCCTGCGGAAACCTTTGGAAGTACGCACTCGCACGTCGCAAGACTCTCACTAAACAAACCATTGTTGTAGTACGTTCAAGCTGCAACAACATTTAACCTCAAACTGCCATCTCTCGGTGCCTCGCCGTTACCGCTGCAGTCACGTTTATATTTCATTCGACTCCTCACTGTTGCCATGAACACCTACATTTCGCTATATATTCGGCACTACCTACCTACCTTATTACCATCAACCGAGCTAATTTTCTTTTCTGCATTTTGCTACTACGAATAGTGCCTTTTTTTTCGTGCAGAAATCCCTTCGGATACCCCCCGCACGCCGTCTTGGGTCTACAGACGCCGGGGTGTAAGGTTGCCCATAGAGCATATCCCTCGCACCCCGACTGACCCTGGGCCATCTCCGTTCTCGAGATGGCCCCCTCGGGTTTGGGAACCACGGTGTCCCCGTCTTGCCCAGGTTTGGGGGAGGGGCGCTAGTCGCCCCACCGTCCCGGCCTACTTCTGCTAGGGTGACAGGCGGCCTCAACTGCCACCCCCAGGCCTGCACTCATGGAGGACGGAGGTCGTTAAGCGACCTCCGGCGCCTGTGTCGCCTGCGACGCGCGGCGAGCATGTTGCGGGCTCGGCGGGCCGGGAGAGTTCTAAATCTCTCCCGGGCGCGCTCCGCCATCTCCTTCTCGAGCATTACTTGCTCGCAGAAGGAGGCGGCGGCGGCCAACGCACTCGCGCTCCTCACCATTGCCGCAATCATGCTGCCGAGCGAGAGAACTCCCACTCCAATGGCTGCCACGAGGTCACGCAGCGTGTTCAGCTCCGAGTCCTCGCTCGCGTCACAGTGATAGCACTCAGGTGTTGGCTCCTTCCTAATCCGATGCAGGTGGTCCCCGAAGCTTCCCTTCCCGGAGATCACCTGCGTCAGTCGGTACTAGAGGCTTCCGTGTCGCCTCCCTAGCCAATCCTCCATAATGGGCCTTACCGCCGCTATTGCGGCGTGCCCTGCGCTTGGTTGCCAAAGTCGTTCCTTCCACTCCACCGCGATGGCCTGGCGGAGCTGGGACTGCACGGCCTCGATTTCTCGAGGCTCGGGGTTCCGTCCCTGCTACCGCGCCTCCTGTCGCCACTGGTATAGTTGCGAAAGGGCTCTCGCCTCCAGGTCCCATGGTGGAGTTCCGGCAAGGAAACTCGCCGCCTCGAAGGAGATCGTGCGGTACCCGCGGATGACCCTGATGGCCATCACTCGCTACGGAGCGTGCAGCATCCGCACTCTTCTGGCCTTCAGGGCCTCCGCCCATATTGGGCGCCCATACAGGTCCATGGACCGCACGATCCCCACGTAGAGTCTCCTGCAGGAGTCATTGGGCCCCTTCATGCTGGGCAAGAGCCGCGCCAGAGCAAGAGCTGTGCCCTTCAACTTGTGGGCCAGACTTCGGATGTGCTCTCCGAAGTCCCATCGGCCGTTGAGCACGAGCCCCAAATGTTTCATTTGGGGTTTGATGCCGATGCGATTTCCTCCCACGATGAGACTGGATCCCTCGGGTGGCTTGCTCCGAGGCCCATGAAACAACAGGGCCTCGGTTTTATGCAGAGCCACCTCGAGACCCAGTCGCCAGATCCGCTCCACGACTTGGGCAACCGCGGTCGTGGAATACGAATAGTGCCTGCAGTGCCGTCGAGTTTGTAGAATATCATAAAGATAAAACATAACTTTACAAAGAATGCTATTACGTAGGTAAACAGTACCTACGCTAATTCTTTAGATCCTTTCTTTTAATGTGCTTATGACTTTGAAGGCAACAGACAATAGACTCGTTCTTCAATGGCGGAAAGATGTAGGTACAATTATTTTATTTATTTGTGGGAAACAATATCTGGCGCTCCAGATTAAAACAACATCATAACAGCGTCCGTGAGCGGCGCCATTAGCCGCGGGACCGGCCGCGCCGTTCCAGACCAAAGGCCGCCCATTGTGAGCATTTATTGTGTGTTATCAAAAGAAATGGCACAGTCGAGCCGTAATCTCGGCCTTCGGAGCCCTCGTGCCTGCGCCGACCGTGACGTCAGTTTTTTAATGAACTCTACATTATTGCGTGTTATGTAATCTTCTACTCTCGCATGTTTCAACTAGCTGCTGTACGGAGTTTATTGGTCATATCTCCGGTTCTGCTTAACCCATTTCATCAAAATCCGTTCCGTAGTTTTTGCATCCATCGTCGAAAAACAGAAATACAGACAAGAATTCAAAAAAAAATTGTTATTGGAACCGTTCATTTAACTTTTTTTTTAAATATCTCCAATGTACACACACAACAAATTTACAATTTTATAATAGTATAGACAAGAAAGTTGTTTTTTTTTTGTGAATGAATAAAGAAAAGTATTTCGAATGTAATACGTATAAACGCGAACTTGTACAATATAACTACAGCTGCATGTGAATGCGGAAATGTATAGTAAACAATGAATACTTATCGAGTCGATTATTACTTGTAATATGGATATTACGAGTAAGTGGAGTCTTGTGAACAACACGCGCGTACTCGGGACCACCTCGCACCGGAGAGCACTCGGCGCTGCTCGGCAACGCTCGGCAACGCTCGGGAGCGCTCGCAGCATCCACTCGAGCGCTCCAGTAGTTTTAATGAATTATTAAGCGTTCGCCGAGACATCAATTCGAAAGGTGAAAATTTACCGTCCTACTCGTGGGAAACTTGAACTTTGTTCGTTAACTTGTCGCCGGAATCATAAACAAGTTTAATGTGAATAAAAAGAAAAGTTTCAACGTAAAGAGTGGCGTCACAGCTCGGCGGACAAACATAGCAGTCGTCTGCATTACACTAATGAAGTTTTTTGCGTTTTCTTTTCACGAGGCTTGTGTTACGTGGGAAGTTTGCGTTAGCTCACGCAATTAACGAGCGGCCGGAAATGAACTTAAGCAATTTGAGTTCACGGATTCGCGTTAAACACTGAAAAGGGAAAGCTGAAAATCATTTCCGGTTAGGTGGACATTTTATACGAATGATCAGCTGTTGCCCGCAGCTTCACCCGCGTGGAATTCGGATCCCGTTCCCGCTACCCATGGGACCCTATTCTATCACCATAGCCTATATAAGATACATAATTCCACCATAATCATTTTGTTTAGGCCGCGTTTTCGTTGAAAGCTCCCAGATGGCTTATTTGTTCCCGACACCTTCAACAAAATATTTCAATATATTTTAAACTTTTCTTCCTCGAAAACTACTCTATCCATTCGTAAAAGCAGCATGAAAATCGGTGTAGTAGTTTTTGAGTTTATCGCGAATAGACAGGCAGATGCGGCGGAGGACCTTGTTTTATAATTGTAGTGAAATTGATTCCTGGCAAAGTTGGTTAACTCGTCTGCCTACCTCCACCCGCGGATGTTGCATCAGTAATAAAGAAACGGTTCATGTACAAGTGATATGTGGCAGTCAACTTACCCAACTCTGCTTCTTGGCATATGTTGATGGATATCTATGAAATGACAAACATCATTCACCGCGGTAGCCTAGTGGTATGGGTAATGGACTGCTGAGACGAGGTCTCGGGTTCGATCCCAGGGTTTACCATGGCACACACCAATGACTTTTCGATGCTTTTCGAAGTTATGTGTGTTTTTATCGCAGGTTTATAAGTGCCCGGTTAATGGCAATAGGCTCGCCACCTATTACATTGGGACCTAAACATAAACTGGCGAAATGTGGGTGCTAGCACCTCTGCCTACCCCTTCGGGGATATAGGCGTGAGTTTATGTTATGTTATGTTATGTTGTGACAAACATCATCATCATTGATTTGAACTAGGTATAGACATACGCCGGTGGGGCGACTAGCGCCCCTCCCCCAAACCGGGGCAAGACGGGGACACCGTGGTTCCCAAACCCGAGGGGGCCATCTCGAAACCGGAGATGGCCCAGGATCAGTCGGGGTGCGAGGGATATGCTCTATGGGCAACCTTACACCCCGGCGTCTGTAGACCCGAGACGACGTGCGGTTTTAGTCGATTCAAGCCTGACATAACCGCCCCCGCTGGCAGGCGGGGGGGTATCCGAAGGGATTTCCGCACGATAAAAAAAAAAAAAAAAGGTATAGACATACGTAAATACACGACGCAGGGAGGCTATACATGCTCTATATAATATACTCTGCGCAGCCTCTGTTAACAAATCAAACCGAGTGCAGGGGAGAAGTACATTAACTCCGCCTCGGTTATTTATGGTCGTATTACGTCACACCTGCCGGCGCCGCACCGCATCCAGTGTAACGATGCTTTAATGTGTAGTTTCGTGCCACTAAATACCGGGGCATCCTTTAGGTCGAATATCCCGCGAGGTACCGCACACGTGGGGTGTGTGTTGGGTAACCTCCTCGAGTGTCGCTCCGATTCCGATCCCGCTGCAGTCCGGGGGGAACGGAATCGGAGCGGCCGGTACACCCTGGGCGGCGGTCAATGGCTTCCCCTTCATAGGGTTGGCAATGAGCGTCGGCCAATACCCAACGTGGCGGGAACACATCGCTCTCCGTACTCCTCTGCTTTCAGAGGAGACAGGATGAGCGATGCTGTTAGTGGTGAGATGGCCCAGGGTCAGTCGGGGTGCGAGAGATATGCTCTATGGGTAACCTTACACCCCGGTGTCTGAAGACCCGAGACGGCGTGCGGTTTTAGACGGTGCAAGCCCGACATAACCGCCCCCGCTGGTCGGCGGGGGGGTATCCGAAGGGATTTCCGCACGAAAAACAAAAAAAAAAAGGTACCGCACACGTAGCGCTGCACTACAGCGACCTTCCCGCGTGAGGCGCCTACGAGTGCGCGCAGGCATACCTCTTATGAGTTAATACCTCATTAAGCCACTTCACATTACATCTTCACGCACTACGCTAAGTGATTTTTCCTCCTAAACTTATAAAGTAATTAACTTCATGCGTCATGACTTGCCTAAATAGTTGAATATGTTGTAATTTCGCCTATCGCATATCTATATGCTTGGTTAACATCCAAACTAAACCAAGTATAGTGAAACTCAGATGATCTGAGTTTCACTATACTTGGTGACTGTAAAGTATAAATAAATATAAAAAACCTTTGAGAATGCCGTGAGGCGAAACCGGTCAGATATAGATAGATATAATAGTGGAAAAGTACAAGTGAGACAATTATTTCAATATGTGTACCAAGTTCCACCAATTGCCATCAATCAGCAGTATAAATAGTATAAATCTTGCAGTTCGGTAGAACACCCCTCTCTCTTATGCTCTGTTAACATCCAAACTATAAATCTATTCGGATATTACATATCAAGCTCTTCTTTAGAGCCCGCGGTCCGCTCGCAGAAACGAAAAAAAAGAAAAGAAAGAGACACACAGAAAGAGTAGGATTCTCTTTTCCTTCATAATTAATTTGGCTTATCTTTAACGGGTGCGACTGCGGTCTGACTTCCTAACTCCGAGAGTAAAGCTTGCGGCAGAACCTCGTCCGTGTATCAGCAAGTGAGGTTGGTTGAGGATATTAGTAGGGTCTCTCATACATCCGGAAGTTTTCGTTCATAATGTTGAGGATATCAGTACTATCAGTGGATGCCACCTAAGTCGCCTGTTCCAATTCCGGTTCCAGCTATCAGTGTAATGTCTTGTCGTGACGCTCACCGGTTCAAGTCTCGTGCTGAGTGTTACCTTATGCAGCGAAAGCTTCACTTTATAATCATAATATTAAAACTGCCTCTCTGTTAATAATCACTGTTTTTAATAATGTTAAGGTTTAATTTTGTGCATTACGACAAATTAATGAAATACGTACAGTGTACTACTAACAGGTGTCGCGTAACTTGACATTAAAACTATTCGTGAACAAAGAGATATCTTGTTAATTTGTTATTTTCAAAATATTTTATACATCGGCCTTTCCAATTAGCCGCCTCACTGCAGGCGATGTCCTCAGAGATGTCCACAGTTGCAGGTCGAATAATTCTCATCTCGAAGTGAAATACGTCAAGATTGCTTTATTATTTCTGGTAACGAGCGCTTCACAGTACATCGAAGACCTCAAGGCTGTAACACGTACAGCCTTTCTTCATAGTTATGCAAACCTACTTGTATAATATAATATGTAGTATTTAATTTTATTGATTTAATGTTATAATGGTTACCCGATAATTGCTGTGGGTGTGACGTGGTACGCGATTATCAATTATTATTTGTGATTTAATTAGAACGGTTGCGTAGTGTGAGCACAGCCGCACGTTCGTTGCTAACCGCAATTGAAATGAGTTATTTGCTCCAAATATAAAGATGGCTGCCGATAAACAATAACCAATTTCATATTTAATAAAATGTTCAATAGTTATAATTGACATCAGTCAGATAACAAGGAATACATAACTCATTCGAGGGACATTCGCGAATGAAATAACTTAGAAATAATTGATTGGGGAGAGTTCATTCAGCACCATAACATGCTTTGAACGCAAGAGACGCTGGCGCACAGCATTCTGCCAGGAAGAAGTTAGCGTCGAACACGGGATACCTTTATTTATAGTCACAAGGTACTTCAGAACACCACTACTGATACTAAAGTCCGTCTACTAAGAGGACTCTCGTTGTAACTGCTTCCACAACCAGGTAATTATGATTGTCTCATTTGCTATGATGCTTTTCCTGAAGCTAACTATGTATATAGACAAATCTTGGTAGCAGAAGTTGTTGCATTTTGAAACTTTGTAAAAAAATGTGACATGTTGCTAACTGCACATTAATATGGCGCCCGCCAGCTGACCTAATATTTATCTAAAACGCACCACTCTTCACATCCGCGCCAGTCAAGCGCCAGATTTTAGAAAATTCCTGGACACGAAGGTACGATGCCTAAGTACGCCTAAGATTATTTTTTTGTTTAAAGCATACACTGCTTTTTCGTACATTATATTGACGTGTAAATTGAATGAAGGTAACGGGCCCAGCTCTGTCGCTCGCCCCCCACGGGCGCGCCCCTCGTGTGTCTACTCGCCCGGTAAACACGAATCTTTTGATGTAAGCTTTTAACTGTAGCTTTTTAAAACCCCTAGGTTGTCTCCCCGCACCTCCCCCACGTGGCCCTCGATCATCACCCACGGATGTAAAATATTTAATTGCCAGCTATTTTCAACTGCACGAACTACGAAAAATTTTTTGTAGCGATCGCCTTATTAAAACGTGACTTCAATACAAAGGTCAAAAGTTCGGTAATTCGTAATTGAATATTCAATGAGTACACCACAGTACGCACTGCTTCAATATTAAGTAGGTGTACAGCTTCGTCGCCCAAAGTAAATAATAAGCTGCTAATAAGAACTTCGAGTTCAATTTGTTTTGTGCTGTAATTACTCTGAATGTGGAATCAACGTGAGGAAGTGGAGTAGGAAAATGTGGCATGTGACTAATGATACGTATGAATCATATGATGAGTACTAAGGAATGTTTGTTGCTCAATTACGCTATAACGGCTGAACGGATTTGGCTGAAATTTGGTACACGGATAGATTATGATCTGGAATAAAACATAGGCTACTTTTTATACCTGAAATAGGTTCTAGCTATAACGATAAATAGACAGCTAGCTAATAAAATAATATATCTAGTTACATATAAGTTAGTTTTTAATTATTTTGATACTCTGGATCCTTTACTGCCTCGGTGGCGGGGTGGCGGGGTGGCGGGGTGGCAGTGAGGTGGTGAAAGTGAGCGGTTGATGGAAATAGGCTCATTTTTTCATTTTCATTTTTTTTTTCATTTTTTTTTTAGCCTCAATTATAACACTGTTATTTACCAACCCCCGTGTTCCTATCTTCTTATAATCCCGGGTCCTGTAAGCGGAGTGTGAAAAGAGTACTTGATGAGGCCATCAAGCTGAAGGCCATCATTGTAGCATTTTTGGTGTCCATAATTGTGACCCTCATTCCTAAGAATGAGCAGTTTAAAGTTTAGCGTACCATCGGGCGAGGTGAAGTATTATTCACGTTCCCTACAAAAAATAAAATTGGCGTCCAAAAACGTAATTTTGGCTTTCCATTAACATTTTTTTTTCTTGAATTAATAAAACTCTGCAAATTTTAAAACATCTGTAATCCGCTAACCGTTCAAATCTACACCAATAAGCTGTAATTATAGCACATTTGACTCGGAGCTTGTATCGAGTATTGCGTACAGTAATTACATAATGTTATGACGTCACGAGCACTCGCGCGCGTTCACGGCCCTTGATGAGCACTAACGCGGTGCTTAGCGCGACCGAATGTTCCACAGCGGGTGTAGTTCAAATGCTTTACATTGTAGTAAACACTGGCACTTATTAGCTCCATGTTTACCGCCGAGTAAAGTCGGTCGGTCGTTCTCTATATACAAAATAGGTATATTGTTTATACGTAACTTAGCTAACCAGTCAGATAAGCTAGCTGCTCCAGGCTGTATACTGGTATCCTTAAAAAGAAAATTAGTTAATTACCAAGGCAGGTGCCGATGGCACTGATTTTTTAAATTTCGCGTTCCATAACATAACATAACATAACTTCACGCCTGTATCCCCGAAGAGGTAGGCTGAGGTATATTGCACACCCACGATTCGCCAGTTATGTTAGGGTCCCAATGTAATAGGGGGCGAGCCTATTGCCATTTACCGGGCACATTACTAAGCGAGCGATAATCAACATTTTTAATACACACATCTTTCTGCGAAAAGTCAGAGGTGTGTGCCCGGGGCGGCTGAGGATCGAACTCGAGATCTCGTCTCGGCAGTCCGTTACGTACACCACTGGGCTATCGCCGTTCCATGATATACAATAATGTTAACGGGAATTAACGCGATCATGTATAGGTATATATGTATATACTTTGGATTGACTGACCTCAGCCTGTGACCACGGCCAGTGTAAGCTGGTCGAAACGTCAGGCAATCCAAAGGTATGTATATACCTATATATGATCACCTTAATTCCCGTTTCCGTGAAAAATCTTTCAACTCGGCTATCAACAAAATTTGAGAACGGAATGAGTTTTGAAACAATGCCAACAGTGATCGGGGACAGCTCAGAAGTTAAATGTTCGCTAGTTCAGCGACACGCCGTACCAGCTGCATTGACAGTTGCACAGTTGGGCGGCTGGCCGTCGTTGTTTGTTGCTCTTGCTTAGCAGGTCGAGAGGCAGCCCGCAACGCCTGAAATACTTTATGGAATCTTAAACCAGCGTTATCAAAACCTTATT
This sequence comes from Cybosia mesomella, assembly GCA_946251805.1. NCBI lineage: Eukaryota > Metazoa > Arthropoda > Insecta > Lepidoptera > Erebidae > Cybosia > Cybosia mesomella. The sequence continues at coordinate 30,062,386 of OX276404.1, forward strand.
CGACCTCCTTACTAACGATCCAGATGATTTGTGTTTGCAAGGGTTGGTGGTTTGTATCCCGTTTTCTATTCCTATCCTACTAATATCATAAACTAACTGCGCGCCCTGGCTTCGCAATAATACCACCTTACCCGAGGGCTTTCGTAAATTTTTCCTTTATACAAATCTTGTCCTGAGAATAAAAAAACTTGGTGCGATACATTTTTATTCATATAAATAGATGAGAAAATTTCTGTGAAGATGTTATTACGGAATGAAGTATGTTTGGATGTTTGTTTCTCAATCACACACTAATGGCTGAACGGATCTGGCTGAAATCTGGTACAGGGATAGATTATAGTCTTGAATAACACGTAGGCTTTTTATCTCTGGAATAGGTTCCCATGGGTAACGGAATCGGGATCAGATTTCCACGCGGGCGAAGCCGCGGGTAAGAGCTCCTCATATAATTCAAAAAGAACGGAATACAAGTAGCACCTGTTCACTAGTTTCTTACAAATTACACATGTTTTTATTTTCATACAATTTTTTTTCTTCAACATAGGTAATGGTTTTTTATATACTCACGTTCAAATGTCTTCAATCAATGCAGTTTTTCTTTTACAAAACCACACCGATGATAATCTACACCACGTCCGGCCACCCCCCGAGGGGGGCCGCGCAGGGCTCTCCCGCTTAAACACATGGCTGCAACAACGGATACTTTGTGGGCAATAAAACACAAGTAGGCGCTTATCTCCCGCCTCCTCACAACTCTATTATCATGGCATCGTTAATTTATTTCCGCTCGTCGCTGTCGCTGGCTGCCGAGGCAGCACACGGAGCGGGGCGGCCCGCCGCTAAGCACGCAACTTTAACACGCACTGTGGCGAAGTTAATTACCCCGCACTATACACACTGGAGTAATGGTTATACGACTTTCGCGATGGGCTGCCAAGATGTAGCCCGAGACAACATTTTACGTGAGTAGCTCGCACCTTACCGCCACGTTTGTCTCTCTGAGTTCACAATGATGTGTAGCCTACAAACTACTTGCGTCTTACATTTTTACTAATTGTGACTTACGAATGTATCTTCAATTGGCCTATCGCAGTCCACTGCTGGACATAGGCCTCTCCCAATGTGCGCCTCACCTCTCGCATCCAGTCTATCCCAGCTACTCTTCAAGTCTTCAATCACACCCATGTAACTAAGTTATCATTATTACCTATTTGGGTACAGGAAACTTATGGTTGGTATAATGATGTACAGAAGTCGTTAGCATTAGAAGAGCAGTTAAAAGTTTTCACATGATGGGCAAAGCTATCCAATATTGACTAGCAAACTACGAATAGCGAACTAACCATACAAATTTGAGAAATTCATTATTTCTGCAGCGTCTCCAAAAAAAACAGATCACAGTAGAGCTTTTTAACTTGTTACATTACAGCACACTGCTAAGGACTAGAGGTCGCGGGTTCGATTTCCGCCCAACGTGTCTAAGTATGTTTATCCGTTTTCTAGAACCCATAATACACGCTAGTTACTTTAGATCTAGATAGCGCTTTAAGAATATCCCAGAATGTTTATTTTTATGCATATATCTCTCAATAAGCCTACTGCAGTTGATTGCTGCAAATGGGTCCCTCCCAATGTGCATCATAGTACCCGAAGTAGCTGAGAGATATGCTTTGGCCGTATTTACATTTTGTTTATTCGTTGTTCCATCCATCCAAAAGTGGCCAGGAGGAGATCGCTCTTAGCGATAAGGCCGCCCATTTTATATGTATTGTTCTTGTATAAGTATTTAGAAAGCTGTGTTATTAATGCGTACAATAAAGAATACTTATATTAACTAAGGATTAAAAGCCTTTCTGTTCTTTCGGAGCCACCAACTCGAGAATTGACTTCGTCTTTTTGATAACTGCCACTAACTTTTTAGCATCTCCGTGGAGAAAAGCTCATGTTGGTAACGTGCTAGTGACACTTCTGGTACTACAAGTGGGTATGGAGTTACTTTAAAGCTTAGTATAAAAATTGCTCCAAATTTGTATGTACCACTAAGGTTAGTCTCCTAATACCCTAAGTATAAGAAGATTTTACAGGGTCGTCAGTGCGAGTGTGCCGCTCCTAGTGTTGCACACGTCCATAGGCCGCGGTAACTGCTTTGTTCAGATGGGCCGTGTGCTTGTCTGACACCCAAGTGGAAAGAAACCAGAGGGAGAACGATTAGCTTTTACCCGAAAATATAAACGTTATTACGTTACTTACTAGCTTGTTGATACAATTGTACGCTGTTATGCGTCTTCACTTACTTTATTGAAAAGATTCTTCACAGTAAGTAGAAAACTGTATCTAAATTAAAATAGTAACTTAAATAACGATAAACTCAAGCAAATACTTCTGTATATTCTCGCGACTGCAAGTTCCCGATCGTATAAGGCAACCTCTGGGCTATGTGTGTGTCACACAGCTCGGAGGTTGCCGTGTTGTTACACCACAAAACGGAGCGGCGCGACTATAACCATCTAAACAACACGGATATTTTAACGGAAAAACACAATATTATCCCTTTCTCCTACCCGGAATCCCACGTTTCCCACAATCTGGAGACTAACTAGCCAGTCAAAGCCAAGCGATAGTAAACGGATGCAATTATGAAGCTTTTATTAGCTTGTCGTGTTTGTAGAAGAGCTTTGCTTTACTATTAGCCGGCGGCTGATAGCGAGCCCTTCAGAAACCTTTAAATGGCGTCTTGTTTGCGCGTGTCGCTGGGGGGGGGGGCTTCAATATAAATAACCTCCTAACCAATCTTGCACCAAAATACGCTATTGACTACCAAATTATTGATTTTGTTTAAAAAAAATAGATTTAGTCAAAAATAAATAACAAAACCATGCGAATGGCTAAAAGCCGAACAGCGGACTCCGGGTTCCGAGGTGAAGGTCTCCGATGCAAACGGGACACAACGCTGAGATGATGATGATGAAGAGATCTTCAGTTTCCACTCTTCCATCAGCGATGTACATGTCAGTTGAAGAAAGTAACACACTAAGGGCAACGAACTCTTACGAGAGACGATTCGACTCTCTTTAAAAAAAATACTGTTTACTACACGATTGTTTATTAAGAAAACTGTTCATAAACTTGTAATAACTGGTTATAAAACTGGTACAAAAACTTGTGAGACTTATCAAATCAAAAAAAAACAGAGAGACGCGAGAATTGGCAAGTAGTAGAAATGGTGGATGTATTCGCCACGAAAGATAGGATGCGACTGAAGCTAAACTCAGGCTGAGCTGGGGAGTGGACAGATTGCTGATCTGGCACTTTGTGTAGGACAGCAAGATTCGGGCTGACTGGGGACTTTCACTAGCAGGAGGGAACCGTAACAGAACGAACAAACCCGCTTTCACATTTAAAATATTAGTTAGAATTATGAAGGATTTGTATAACACATGTTTCATAATATTTGAGCATTACACAAAAAGCTGGAGTATGTGTGTTGTTCGTCACTAACGCCACCTCGCGGCGGCGCGCGTTATCGGGGGACTAGTGGTATCATTTCACGCTCGTTGTTATACTGTAATCGCTTATAGTATATCAGATTACAGATGCTGTTTCAATTAAAGTGTAAATAACTTTTGAAATATCAATATGCTAAAGTCTTTTGTGAATCTAAATTTTTGAAATTGTAGATATTTAAGAATCTAGGCCTTGAGATGATCTGAATCGAATGGCTAGCGCCTAGTATTTACTAACTCAGCAGTTAGTACGTGAATTATCCAGTGGGCTCTGCGATTGACGCGTGATGGCCCTAGCTGGTGCGTTGGAGACATAACAGTATTTAAGTTTCACCAGAAACTATAATCCAACTATTTGCCTGAATGTGAATGACATCAGCGGCAAAAGTCCAGTAATAAAATAAAGTAAAACTTACAGATCATCTCAGCTGTAGTAGTGCTTGATGCTGACTGTATACTGTTGGTCAAGGGCAACACGCAACTCTAAGAATTTTGAGAACGGTAAAAGTGCTAACTTTCTGCATTAACACTATACTTACTGTATTCAGTGCCGCAGTCAGTCGCAACAACAAATAGATGATTCGCGAGTGACACCCGGGCTGGCTCGTCGTGGACAGCCAAAAAAACAGTATTACAATTTAAATCTTTTTGTTTGGGTGTGTTGTTGCGGATCGTTTTATTCTTGGATCTGTTTGTCAGCAATTTGAAATACAGTGGAATTCATAATCCTTTTCATAAAAATGAGCCTACCCTTGCTCTCCTCGCCCAGGGCGGGGTCGCTACGTGCGCGTAATACGTACAGGCGTGTTCGTTCACGTTAGGATTAACAACACTAAGCCTTTACGATCATGAGAGTTACAGAACACTTGCTATTACATCCATGTAATGCTGCCTTTCTCCACGACTCGGCACGCGCTCCAGGTATTCGCGAATGTTTCGAATGCAACAGCCTATTTTGGAAAGTTACAGGAACAATAGTGAAAGGTTTTTATAGTGTAGGAGTCAACGGCGCGGAGGAACCGCGGCCGGGATTACCGCCTTTGTTCGGGCGGGCGGGCCCGGGGCGGCCGGCGCAGGGCGCGCTTTGTTTCTAATTAAACGCGAGCCCGGCGCTCGGTGGTCCACATTGTGTTTCTTTTCTGTTTCGTACGCGCGCCGGAGTGGGTAAGGACGCGAGTGTATACGCTAGCTCGCAAGCCTGCCGAGCCCTCCCGAGCCACGCCGCGACTGCTAAGAGCGCCGCACTGTATTGGGTTTTATTTCAGTGTAAACAGTAGCCACTCGTCCACTGTTATTGGAGCATTCATAATCTTGTGAATATATGAATTTAGTTCACACCACACGTATCGCCGCGGTTCACTTGCATGGTGTTTGTAGCGCATATTTAATTAGCATCCGTTGTTTATGCGAATAATTATGAACAACATTAAGCTAGCGCACTTTAGCTGCTACAGTGCACAGCATTTTGTAAAAGACTTCATTGGTACAGGAACACAAGGTGATGTATCGCAATTTACTTTACCGGGAGAGTGCCGTCCACGACTGAATTAAGAGAAAAATTTAACGTTACTCTTAGCAAAATGTATTTGCCAATATAACGAGGCTGGCGACATCTACCGAAGACCTGATGGCTGCATACGAGTCCTTGAATGGAGACCGCGAATCGGTGAATGGACTGTAGCGCAAGCACCTATGTCCAACAGTAGACTGCCATTTTTATTTATTTTTTTACGTGAGGAAATCCCTTCGCGGATACCCCCCGCCGGCCAGCGGGGGTGGTTATGTCATGTCTCGACTAAAACCGCACGGTGTCCTCCCCAAGTGTCCGTTGCCGGGCACCCCGGGTAAGCCCTCGAAAGGATAACCCCAGGGTTGCCGGCGGACTTTGGCCGCCACCGCCTCGCCTGGTGGGGTCGGGTTTTATCCCGCTTCGGTGAGTTGGCAGGTGTGTGTAGGGCACACACGACACGCCTCCGCCACGGCCTGCTTCTGTAAAGACGGCGAGTCGGCCAACTGCCGTCCTCAGGCCCCGATCATGGAGGTCGGTAGTCCCGGGCCTAGATGAGTCTGCGGCGTCCTCGCCGCAGACTGCGAAACTCGGGGGGCAGGGTTCACTCACGCTCCCTCTCCGCCGTCTCTTTCGCGCGCATTACCAGCTCGCAGAAAGAGGCGGCGGCATGCCACTTGCTCCCGTCGGAAACCACGGCCCTCACCATGGTCTCCAACGAGAGAACGTCCACGCCCAGGACCGCAACGAGATCCCGGCGTTGACTCGCCCACGCAGGGCACTCCACCAACGTGTGGAGCGCCGTGTCTTCGCCAGGATCCTCGCAGTGCTGGCACTGCGGCGTTGTCTCCCGGTGGATGCGCCACAGATACTTACCGAAATACCCGTGTCCTGTCCCCATAGTCCCTCTCCAACCACTCCTTCATGATCGGTCTCACCGCCGCAATGGTGGATTCCCCCCACCTTGGGTGCTTAAGTCGCACCCTCCATGTCTCCATGAGTTCCCGGTGGAGCCCTGATTTCTCGGGGCTCCGGCCTATGGCCCCGCTCCAGCGCCTCCTTGCGCCACAGCAGCGCAAGGGCTCTCGCTTCCAGGTCCCATGGAGCGGTCCCGGCTAGGAGACATGCCGCCTCGACGGAGATCGTGCGATACCCCCTGATGACTCTGACGGCCATCGCTTTTAACGGGCTGTTTAATACAGCCACGTTGCGGGCCGCCAGAGTCTCCGCCCATACGGGGGCCCCGTATAGGGCCGTGCTTCGCACGATCCCCAGGTACAGTCTCCTAGTGGGGGCGTTGGGTTCCTTAACGTTGGGCATCAGCCGCGATAGCGCGGCCGCAGCCCCCCTCAGTTTCGGGACCAGACTTCGGAGATGAGGTCCGAAGTCCCATCGGCTATCGAGTACGAGCCCAAGGTACTCGTGGGCTCGATGCCGATGCTCACGCCCCCTACGGTTATGCTGGTTCCCGCAGGTGGCCCCCTCCGAGGCCCGTGAAAGCACATAGCCTCGGATTTGTGGAGAGCCACCTCGAGTCCCAGCCGCCGTATTCGACCCACTACTTGAGCAACCCCTGCCGTGGCCTTCAGTGCCGCGCTTCGGTACGTTGCTCCCCGCGCGATAACGAGGGTGTCGTCAGCATAGCACACTATGCTGACACCCTCGAGCAACGTACCGCGCAGCACCCAGTCGTATCCGATGTTCCACAGAAGTGGCCCTAGGACCGACCCCTGCGGAACACCGCACGACACTTCTCGCCGCCAGCCAGCTCGGGTAAACTATGGCCCTCTCGGATAGGTATGCCTCGACAATGCGGCGGAGGTAAGGAGGCACTCCGTGATACGCGAGCGCCTCCCTAACACAGCTGCAGGGGAGGGTGTTGAAGGCGTTGGCGATGTCCAGAGACACCGCCACCACCACCCCACCCCGCGAGACTACTTCCTCCGCCAGGCGCCTAACGCGCATGATCGCTTCCACGGTGGAGCGCCCCACGTTCGTGAGATGCTCGACGAGGCGCTCTGCAATAATCCGCTCAAAGAGCTTGCACACCTCGTCGAGCAACCAGATCGGCCGGTAACCGGATGGCTGATCCGCCGGCCGCCCCGTCTTCCGGATAAGGACCAGTTTCCCCGTCTTCCACGCCTTTGGAAACTGGCCCCTTTCGAGGCATGCGCTAAAGAGCGCCACCAGTCGAGACCCTAGCTCCTCAAGGGCCAGTACCCATGCTCGGCCTGGAATGCCGTCGGGTCCGGGGGCAGTGCTTTTCCGAGCTTTAAGCCGAAGCACTGCTACTCCTAGTTCACTCTCCCTGACTTCGGGCACATCGCTCTCGCTATTATCAGCGTCAGGCGCCTGAGGCGGAGCCATACGCGGAGGAACATGCTCCTTCGCTCTCGCTGGGAACAGGGAGCCCAGGATCCCCTCCAGCCGCTCTGGCTGGAGGCTCTGGGTCAGTAAGGGCGTCCTTGGGCGGATTTTGCCCCTGACCGCAAGGTAAGGGCGCCCCCATGGGTTCTGCTCCAGAGACTCTAACAGCTCGCCGTTTGACCTGCTTTATTGCTACCTGGAGGGTCCTCTTGGCCCCCTTGTACGCCTCATATAGCTCCACCTCTCGGGCTGCCGCGTCATCTGGGCGGCGACGCCTCCGGCGACAGTAGACTGCCATAGGCTAAGATTGATTAATTGAAATAATCTTTTTTGTGACGTAGATAGCTACATGTTACCGGTTTTCGGACGTTACCATTCACCCTTTCCTTGACCTAACCTCCTGCTAAATTTCATGATTCTAGCTCAACGGGAAGTAACTTTTTTTTACGTGCGGAAATCCCCTCGGATACCCCCCCGCCGGTCAACGGGGGCCGTTATGTCAGGCTTGAACCGACTAAAATCGCACGCCGTCGTCAGATGCCGGGGTGTAAGGTAGCCCATAAAGCATATTCCTCGCACCCCGACTGACCCTGAGACATCTCCGGTTTCGAGATAGCCCCTTCGGATTTGGGAACCACGGTGGCCCCGTCTTGCCCCGGTTTGGGGTAGGGGCGCTAGTCGCCCCGCCGTCCATTGGGAAGTACCTTATAGGTTTTGATTCCCTTGCAATTGTTTAAATATGGTGCATTAACATCTGTATCCTTAGATTGCGTCGACTTAGAAATTTGGTTGCAAGGATTTTTTATCAACATACGTGTTCCTTCTTCTTACGCCGTCAGTAAGTGGTGACCCTCCACCGCCAGGAATGAAGTTCACCATTGCAGTCACCGATATTGCTACATTATCGAAGTCTGTAATGGTGACCCTCATTCCTGAGACCTTACCTTTAGCTTTAGAGGTGAAGTCAATACGACTTCTGCTACTACGTCTATGTGACCCTTATAACAAAAAACAAAATGTCTCTTAGCTCGGAGGCCGGGTCCGGACTTACCTTTTTTTTTCGTGCGGAAATCCCACTACGTTTCCTTTTATGTTTTGATCAGATCGCATCAAATAAAGTGTTGAGTAAGAAACCGTCAGTCATATCTATAAGAACAAATTATGGTGAACTAACGTATACACACACATTAGTGTAACTAGTTTAAAGATATCTTCCTAATACTAGGTACGTTTTTTTTTTTTTTTTTTTTTTATCGTGCGGAAATCCCTTCGGATACCCCCCCGCCGGCCAGCGGGGGTGGTTATGTCGGGCTTGCACCGACTAAAACCCGCCAAACTCAACTTATTCACAAACAGTAGCTAATCTTGTAGAATAATCTCATGACAATAAATATTAACTATTATTATACTATTTACTCCGTAACAAGCTTAAATAGGCTCGAGTTATTGCCCTAGTTGACCGAGATCCTTGGCATGAGATAATGGCGGTGCTTACAAGTTCAATCACCTAGAAGCTTACCAAAATATAAACATTTCGTTTTTGAGCATTACTAAATCAGTATTTTTTTTCAAACGAACAGGTGATTAATCAGCCGCCAGCGAAGATTAGACCCTCGTTACGGCAACACTAAAAATACACGTTTGTAGGTTGAAATGGTTCTAATATTTTTTCGCATCGTCTTAACAGAAAAACGATAAGAAAGGTGTGTACCATCCGTTTGTAAGTAACTATACCGTTTCTTAATGGCAATTGCAAGAGAACACATTACAACTCGCCACTAATACAGTAACGGCCGCTAATCGCAGCCGCGTGCTAAGCCGCTGGGCGTTCGGTGCGCGTCGGGCGACACCCGCGACATTATCAGATAATGGCACTTGCGAACATTGTCCATTCCGAGCTCACCGCTATTAGCTTAACTTACACGAAGCTATCAAAAGTAAAGTCACCTGCGGATATCGTCCGCTCTCCGTACTACTAAATACCTACTACGTACGGTTACTACAATATCGGCTCACGTACTAATACTGTACAATTCCGAATTTTAGAAGAATACACACAAAACTAGCCTTTAATTCCACGTCCATAAGATTGCGGCTTCTCGAAATATGTTCCGTTATCGTATATGGAATAAAGCTCCCTATCACAGACCCTCCTAAGTGAACACTGATACCGCTAGGTCGCAAAAGTAGTTGGCTCGTTGGGACGGACTACGCACAGAGCTCGGACGTGGCACGGTAACGGACCCCGGACACTAAACTCATTTAACTCGTGTTTAGACTAACACTTTACCCGGAGTGAGAGTTTAGTTCGTATAGTTTTGTCCCTACGCTATGAGCAAGGACGTGTTTTTAAGGTGAAGCTGTATTCATCCGAAAGTGACTATCTGATCAAATATGTAACTATTTATTGCTAAGACTAAACTAATTATATCGCAAATTAAGCATTACAAATTAACTATTTACGTATTCAAAGATGCAAGCGCCTGGAAATCTTAATTCGATTATATATTTCTCATACGATCATTTGGCGCTCAGTAAACACGTGTCGCCTAAAATACTGCGAAAAGGTTCTCGCGGACAAGATATCGAAATGAAATAAAAAGATTCATGAATACGGAGTAGCGCTGTCTAGCGCTTTGGTGATACTTGGACGAATAAACACAGAACTAGCTCAAAGTGAAGAAGTGAATATTGTCGCCCATACGGATGCTATATTTATTCATTTCATGTTATCTCTAAGACGTCATATGAAAACCATTACTTTTAAAATATAACATTTAGTTCTCGCGTTTCCTTACCTTCGCCGACCTAATATCGTTTTCTTGCTAGTCTTCAACCTCATTTTGTCTAACAAAACTCAACCTTACGTCTTATGAACACGGTTCAACATCTTTCGGCTGCTAGTAACAAGTAGAGAATATGTGTAATGTTGGCCGCACAAGTCATAGGCACAATGGGCGCACTTTACGAGCGGCCGCTGTGGCCGCACTTTACATATTTACACCATAAACACGACGAGAACCCATAACTAGCTATCTGCCGACAATCAACCTTACCCTCCTGAATATAAAGCTCACGCTTAGCGCTGCAATAGAGCACTTGGTTAGTAGTACAAGGCGAACCGAGTTTAATTTATTATTTTACAAGATTTTTTCGTTCAGTAGCGCACTTGGTTCAGCTAGACAACCTTCGGGCGATCCACCCGTGTTATGTTACCTGCGCACTTTTTACGGCGCGCAGTAAAAGTATTATCAGGTAGGTTAACGTGAATGTGATTACTATAAATTGAACCATTTCAACAAAAACGTTTGACCTGTAGTTTTTGCTATATCGATCAAAATATGAGCCATCAGAGTACGCTTGGCAAACACGACTTTCTTTTATATTATATAGATTAGATTGATTTTAATTTGGGCCGTAAGTGGAGCCAACAATAGATATACAACTTGGCGACAACATGTAAATAAGATCACCTGAGCAAATCAGCGCGAGCCGCTGACACTGAATATTCATAGCAGTGTTTAGTGCAATGTTGACGTAGCTCCTGTGTACAAATACTAATTAGCCCTGCGCTTGCCTACGAGACCGCTACAGCGCTACGTGCCGTAGCACGGTGGAACAAAGATTGACTGAAGATCAAGTCGCGAACTACGCTAAGACGAGCTAACCTTTACATCTAACGAAGTAACTGGTGATTGTTCTACCAGATCAGGATCAAGATCAAGTCACTTTCTTGAATTTTCAAAAATTGCATGACAAGTTTTTTGGTAAGGGTGAGACATGAAGTACGTGCTAAGTGTCGCCACTAAGGAGGCCAGAGCTCCATGGTGAGGATCGCAATGTGAGTGTGTTATGTCTGATGTATCAACGGTTAAGAATCACTGCCAGCTTAACAATACCAAAGCAGACAAACCGCCTATTTGGAGAAAAATCTTCATTATAACCTCCAAAACTAAATATATTCACTAAAGCCTTTGTCCTTCTTCCGTAAGCGGCCTTCGTGTACCAAAGTTCAGTTAAAGTGAGCAATGAGCACTAAGTTGTCACAAGTCCCGAGATGGCGCGATATGATACGTGGTTGGGCCCAGCCGCCTCTTGGCGGCGCGGATGTACGACTCGCTTTCTACCAATGAAATTATCGTTACGAATGAATTATGTTTGTTCATTCGAGCAAGTGACGTGCCGAGTGTTGGGATAACTCAATTTGTTGCTTTCACCTCTAGTTGGTGTCATCGCATTCATCCACTCGAAAGTGCAGATTTTGTATCCTCAGCCATGGGACTGTGGGGACATATAAATAAATAAATAAATAAATATTGTAGGACAAAGTATACAACGCCTTCTAGACCCAAACTAAGCACAGCCTGTCATATGGGTTCTAGAATGCGGATAAACATACTTAAATACTTTTTTTTGAAAATAAATAATACATATTATAAATAGAAACACCCAGACCATGGCAAATATACATATTTGCAGTGAGCGGGAATCAAACCCGCGACCTCTGGCTTAGCAGTCGAACGCACTACCGCTATGCCACAGAGGTTATATATATATGGATGTCCTTGGGGGAAAATGTGCCTTAACACCCAAATTTCGCTATGTTTCTGGTCCCACGTAACAGAAGTCGAGTCTATTGTCGTCTACCGGGCACTCCTCTCCGAGTCCGTGTTATTGCTGGGTATTTACTAACAGCAAACCAAATAGGTACTTTACCTAAAAAACCTGAAAGAACGAAAACATTCCGTCACATCTACACATCTACATTCCGGCGCTGTGGGTTGCACCACGCTGTATATATGTTTAGCCGCCTTAGTCACACATGGCATTTATTAGTACCCATGTGATTAAATATAATAAATTCAATGAACATGGCAAGTGCACATACATAAGTAAATAAGAACAGCTAATCCCTGCGACATCAACGTAGTAGAACCTGGCCGCGACGGGGGGTCTCCCTGCAGACGGTTCGGAGCCAGGCCTTTGTAGCAACACGCCGCAGTGTGGACGATTCAATTTTTGGCTGGCTTTGTTGTGTAATCGAATAACTCTTGTTTAGTCGCCGGCACCGTAATTAAATAACAGCAAAAGAGAACAAAGGCCCGCGGCCTATACCCACGCACACACACACACACAGCGGCCGGTTAGATGAAAGCCAGCCGCGCGCGGTGGAACTCATACTGAAGTTTCATTAATTTGGCCACGATTCCCAAGTGCATTGTATTCGGTCCAGCCAGTCAGTATCCTTATAACATGACCTTGTCCCTATTTCTATCAAATTACTTTTGCATTCACAAGTAACAAGGAGGTGCATGTGATTCTAATATAGATAGGTTTAATTAGTCCAAGGTCCCTAACTAAGGCACACCTGGTTCTCCGACAGCGCAGGCAGACGTGAAGGGACACCGTGTGGTTCAAGTCCCGTCTATATCAGTAATGTCCACCACATTGTGGTAAGGTGAAGTCGGATGGATTTCGTGCGCGGTTAAAAACATTGTAGGGCACTAAGTTGCAAAATTAGCACAGATTACAAATAATGCGGAGCCGGTGCCTATAAACGCTTACAACACTATATTTCATGGGGCTCACGTGTTCCTGTCTCTAATTCCTCTGCCCATTATTGTTGTTTAACCGCGAGGTTTTGTATGTAACAGGTACCACCTCCGTCCTCCATGAGCGCAGGCCTGGGGTGGCAGGTGAGGCCGCCTGTCACCCCAGCAGAAGCAGACCGGGACCGGGGTGGGGTGACTAGCGCCCCTCCCCCAAACCGGGGCAAAACGGGGACACCGTGGTTTCCAAACCCGAAGGGGCCATCTCGAAACCGGAGATGGCCCAGAGTCAGTCGGGGTGCGAGGGATATGCTCTATGGGCAACCTTACACCCCGGCGTCTGTGGACCCGAGACGGCGTGCGGTTTTAGTCGGTTCAAGCCCGACATAACCACCCCCGCTGGCCGGCGGGGGGGGGGGGTATCCGAAGGGATTTCCGCACGGAAAAAAAAAAAGGTACTTCCCTTGTCAGGCTTGACACACAAGAACCCGAGACAAACAAATGGCCACTTATTGGACCGAAACGAACAAATGGTCTTAAACACTCGACTTTCGAGCAACAGCACGAGCTCGGAACTTGATTTCTCTAAAACTCTTTACATTTGAAATACATGTTCTTCATTATCCTTTTAATTATGAATACTGTCTTACAAACCGTACAGTGTGACAAATAACCAAGATTAGCTGGCAGCGAGGGACGCTTGGTCCTCTCGCGAGCAAGCGCAGGCTTTACGTAGTACGGCATAAGGGAAATATTCCTGTCCCAGAGTCGCATTTCACACTTGATTGTTTATTATAATTCTAATATTCTACGACATTCTTCACTGCGCTTTCTAGACCCAAAGTAAGTATAGTTTAACTAGCGTGTATAATGTGTTCCAGAATGCAGATAAACCTGGTTATATACTTTTTTTTGTAAATAAATACATATTATACATATAGTAGTCATCTAAACATTAGTCGAATAGCCATCTTTTTCCGTGTACCTATATCAGGTATAGCGTTAGGTAACTATGGACATATGCAGTGCTCGCTGTGAAGTAATACAGATTCGCTGTTATACGCACACGCTCGTAACAATAAACCAAATGTGAAGTTAGGATTGTTCGCATGCAATCTTGTTTGATCGCCGCGGAGCCTGATGAATGCGTTTCATATTTTATTTGTTATAAATACGTCACTCGTGCAAATACAAATAGCGCGTTGGTAGCGCTTGGTCTTATATAGAGCATATTATAGGTGTAACATAGAGTAAGTAGGTAGATTCTTACATTTGTGTTTTCTTTTGCACACATAGTCTGACTCAACCGGAGAAGTACCACCGTCTCACTTCATATCGATCTTGGTATGGGGCGCAGTTGGTACCCGCTTGGTGGGGTGCTTGGTTGGGGACCTCCACGCGTTGCACCCTGGGCAACGAAGACGGCAGCGCCTCTCTCCTAGGGTGGGAGAGACGCTGCCGCCTACGGCCAACTCCGACCAAAGCGGGGACGGCCCTGTTGAGGACTGTTCGGAAGCTTTCCACGTGTCCCTCTGATTAGCAGATGGTACAGTGGAGAGCAAGTAAGTGGGCCATCTCGAAACCGGAAATAGCCCAGGGTCAGTCGGGGTGCGAGGGATATGCTCTTTGGGTAACCTTACAACCCGGCGTCTTAAGACCCTAGACGGAGTGCGGTTTTAGTCGGTGCAAGCCCCGCTGACCGGCGGGGGGGTATCCGAAGGGATTTCCGTACGAAAAAAAAAAAAAAAAGGTACCCGCTTGGTTTTAGTCGGTTCAAGCCCGACATAACCACCCCCGCTGGCAAGCAGGGGGGGTATTCGAAGAGATTTTCGCAGGAAAAATAAAAAAAAGAAAGGTACCCGCTTGGCGTTAGGTGGGCCATGCGCTTGTTTACTAATTTATCATCACAGAAAACATATGGTAGCGATCGTTGTTATATGATTGATAGCGGAGGATTCTTTGCGTAACGTTTTGAAAGATAGTAGTCATCAATCATTTACTTTTACTTTCAACAAATTGAGTGATGGCCACTTCGCTTACCATGGCTTTATTTGTATTTGTCGAACAAATTTTCTTATTCAATTTTATCAGCAGAGCTGCACAACATGGGATCTGTAAGGAATGTAAAGGGCTGTTCTAACTGTGGCCGGCGCGGCTGGTATTCATACGGCGCGTATCCCTAGAGCTCATTTATGTGTGCAATAAGCAATAACAGCGGCCCGGCACTAGGCGGCCACTCCCGCCGCTCTCGCCTCTAACCTTCCGCCGCACGACACTAAAAGTACCCAATTGCGGCGCGTGACGCGAATCTCTATAGCGGCTCGCGCCGGACCCGAACTCCCACCCACATACACTATTTGCATACACACCAACCTCATTACTGAAAATAGCACAGTATCACAGAATTAGCCTCCAATATACAACACACGTCCTTCACCAGAAGCTACTTGCGAAGGTATTTTTGCTATGAAATATATATTGCTAAATCGAGATAAACGTAGGTATCTTCAGTTGAATTGTTCTTTCAAGCTACACTTTAAAGTTTTCCGAAGAATTTTGTGAAAATAGATATTTTATCAAACTGATCTCGTGCGGGCAGAGATAAACTTTACACGTAAAGGATACGATCAATCGAAAATGATAGCAAATGTTTGCGGAGCGGCACAAATGTTACAAACTGCTATGTAACTTACGTTTAACTGCACACGATTATTTGGAAACGTCAGTTTAAGTAGTGTTCGGTGATCAAGTGCCGCTCGCAGCGACCGTGGAAGTACCACACTCTCGCCTAATGTTGCAGTCGCAGTAGGTGCGAGCGCTACACATTTGTTCTCCTTTACTCTCACTTTCCCTTTCTTCTTTTTTACTCTTTATGCAAATAGCGCGACGACGCCACTGCTGTTACAGGCGTCAAAGGGTTGGTTTATTTCCTATTTTAACAGTTGTTGTTGTTACCCCAGAAAATCACTCCGTATCGTAACAGAGGTGGAGCTAGACCATGGTAGGCTATTATTAGTGCATCCCTATTAACAATGCTGGAGAGCGTATGTAAAACATAGGCAGAACTACATATTATCTTACAGAACTGATCCATGTGTGATTTCCAGTTAATCTGTTCATCAATTGTTAACCCAAGAAATTTTGTCGTGCTGACGCTTTCATTTATATTATTTTGATATTGTATATCTATTCCATGTGAAGTTCCTCTTTGGTTAAAATGCATGATTTTAGTTTTTTTTCGGTTAATTTTAAATTATAGTTGTCAAAGTGCCAAAGTTATGTATGTATGTAGTTGTCAAAGTGTTATGTATGTCAGTTTTATATTTTATAAAGTCATTATTATCAAGCTCGGTAGCTTAGTGGTTAAGGAGTCGACCTTACGATCGAGAGGTCCCGGGTTCGAATCCTGGCCATTACACTACCGACGTGAACCCACTCCTAACACAAGCAATTTAGCTTAGCTGGAGGGGTTAGGGGGAATATTAGTAATTTCGGTTGCTAATATTCTTTTTATAAAAAAAAAAAAAAAAAAAATTAGAAATTGTCAATGTACTGTGATCTGCAAATAATGTCATGTCATGTCGAGTAGATTTCTTTAAGTCATTTATATAGAGTGTAAAGAGCAACGGGCCCAGTGGACTGCCCTGAGGAACACCAAAAATGACATTTCACTGTCCTGAATGATTTATTTCTTCATGTTTAGTCACTGTATTTATTCTAGGGGGCGTAAGCATTGACATCGAGGCCACGATGAAGTACCTTGGACTTGTACTCGATAGCCGATGGGACTTCTGTCCTCATCTCCGAAGTCTGGTCCCGAAACTGAGGGGGGCTACGGCCGCGCTATCGCGGCTGATGCCCAACGTTAAGGGACCCAACGCCCAAACTAGGAGACTGTACCTGGGGATCGTGCGAAGCATGGCCCTGTACGGGGTCCCCGTATGGGCGAAGACTCTGGCGGCCCGCAACGTGGCTGTTCTAAACAGCCCGTTTAAGGCGATGGCCGTCAGAGTCATCAGGGGGTATCGCACGATGTCCGTTGAGGTGGCATGTCTCCTAGCCGGGACCCCTTCATGGGACCTGGAAACGAGAGCCCTTGCGTCATTGGTACAATGCACTGTACAGGCACTGGAGCGGGGCCATACGCCGGAGCGCCGAGAAATTAAAGCTCAGCGGTCTCAGCTCCGCCGGGAACTCATGGAGACATGGAGGGTGCGACTTGAGCAACCAAGGTGGGGGGAATCCACCATTTTGGCGGTGAGGCCGATCATGAAGGAGTGGTTGGAGAAGCACCACGGTGACCTCTCCT
Organism: Cybosia mesomella; assembly: GCA_946251805.1. NCBI lineage: Eukaryota > Metazoa > Arthropoda > Insecta > Lepidoptera > Erebidae > Cybosia > Cybosia mesomella. Next base: position 30,079,621 of record OX276404.1, read on the forward strand.
ACCGGATGTGCCAGATATTTACCGGAGACGGGTGCTTCGGTAAGTATCTATGGCGCATCCACCGGGAGACAACGCCGCAATGCCAGCACTGCGAGGATCCTGGCGCAGACACGGCGCTTCACACGTTGGTGGAGTGCCCTGCGTGCTCGAGTCAACGCCGGGATCTCGTTGCGGTCCTGGGCGTGGACGTTCTCTCGTTGGAGACCATAGTGAGGGCCGTGGTCTCCGACGGGAGCAAGTGGTACGCCGCCGCCTCTTTCTGCGAGCAAGTAATGCACGCGAAAGAGTCTACGCCCGAGACTACCGACCTCCATGATCGGGGCCTGAGAACGGCAGTTAGCCGACTCGCCGTCCTTGCAGAAGCAGGCCGTGGCGGAGGCGTGTCGTGTGTGTCCTACACACGCCTGCCTACTCACCGACGTGGGATAAAACTCGACCCCACCAGGCAAGGCCGCGCTGGCGGTCAAGGTCCGCCAGTAGCCCTGGGGTTATCCTTTCAATAGCTTACCCGGGGTGCCCGGTAATGGACACTTGGGCAGGACACTGTGCGGTTTTAGTCGGTTCATGCACGACATAACCGCCCCCGCTGGCCGGCGGCGGGGTATCCGAAGGGATTTCCGCACGTAAAAAAAAAACAAAAGCTATCTCTGTGTACTGTTTTCTTTTATTCAGATAAGATATCAATAGATCTAACACATTTACACCATCTCCACCACCTCTTACACCACTTCTCACCATCATCCACCTCTTACACCATATGGCTCAAGCTTTTTAAAAAGAATATCATGTTTAACATAGTCAAATGCTTGCGCCATGTCGCAGTAGATTGCACATACAGGTGTTCTTTTATCGACGTTTAACATTACCTCATACAAAAACTCATAAATAGCCAGATTAATAGTTTTCTTTTCGCGAAACCCTTTTTGTTCATTACACAGTATATCATTTTCTCCCAAATAGTTATACAATTCTTTATGTATATATTTTTCTAAAATTTTGTAAATAACAGGTAAGTGATATTGGTCTATAGTATTCCATGATTTTCTTATCATCTTTCTAGAATAATGGCTTTATAATAGATATTTTAAGGGGATCTGGAAATATGCCTTGATAAATACACATGTTAAGAGTGTAGCTCAATGCTGTATTTTTTCAACAAAGTAATTATTGAATTCATTTCTAATTTGTTTTGCGATTGTAACTATGGTATTATAGAATTTTATATTATGAATATAATTTTTGGGTATATTAAATTTAGATTGCTTAATTGTTTGCCAAGTCGTCTTAGATGTATTATTTAAGGTTATAATTTTATAATTATTTTGTGATCTTTGTGTTAATGATATAATTTTTTTAAATATATTTTTTTCCTCTAGAATGTGAGCTTTATGCCTTATGAATCTTATACACAATACCATTTAAACTCAAACAAAGCATAACTTTTCATATGGGTTCTAGAATGCAGACCAACATACTTCGATTTTTTATGACTACTTGCCTATTATACATAGAACCAATGCAGATATACATGCATAACACATGTAAACTGGCATTGCCAATGTCGAATGCTGTACCGCCACGCCACACAGATTGACTTAAGGTATCGAAGATGTATGTTAGGTTATGCCACATGAATACTGGAATAGCATCGCCGTGCGGGGCGAGACATCGCCTCGACGCGACTCCCGCTCCGCGCTCAGCGCTGAACCCATTCGTTACGGTGAGCACACAAAGCGGCTCTGACGTGTAATTCAATTGTGCCGCGCAGCCTCCGACTCTGGTTTATGATCTATTTGTTAGTCCAATGAATAACAATACAGCGCTACACCCCTACTAAAATATTTAGCATGCGTCTACACTGCGGGGTTGTTAACGGCTTAATATTCCAACAGTTATACTGTACCTTTTTTTTACCGTGCGGAAATCCCTTCGGATACTCCCCCGTCGGCCAGCGGGGGCAGTTATGTCGGGCTTGAACCGACTAAAACCGCACGCCGTCTCAGGTCTTAACACGCGCACAGGGTGTAAGATTGCCCATAGAGCATACCCCTCGCACCCCGACTGACCCTGGGCCATCTCCGGTTTCGAGATGCCCCCTCGGGTTTGGGAACCACGGTGTCCCCGTCTTGCCCCGGTTTAGGGGAGGGGCACTAGTCGCCCCACCGTCCCGGCCTGCTTCTGCTGGGATGACAGGCGGCCTCTCCTGCCACCCCCAGGCCTGCGCTCATGGAGGACGGTCGACCTCCGGCGCCTGAGTTGCCTGCGATGCGCGGCGAGCATGTTGCGGGCTCGGCGGGCCGGGAGAGCTCTAAATCTCTCCCGGGCGCGCTCCGCCATCTCCTTCGCGAGCATTACATACTCGCAGAAGGAGGTGGCGGCGGCCCACGCGCTCGCGCTCCGCACCATTGCCGCAATCATGCTGCCGAGCGAGAGGACTCCCACCCCGATGGCTGCCACGAGAGTTATACTGTACGTTCAAAAATTAAAAAATAATATACACTCCATTATTGGAGCCGTTAATTGCCGCGAAGTGATGGAGGATGTTATTTTATATGAGCGACTACCGTCTGAGCTCCCAACCCCCAGAGACCCTCGCGCCAGAGCCTCGTCCTTTAATCTGTAGCTGTACCGGCCTGCAGGCGACGTTGGCTATGCCCCAAGATCTTGTTCTATCCTGATCCTATACACCACTGTTTATAAATATTTGATCATTCTAAACATCTGTAGTACAACTGTAGTATATAATAAATGAACACTTTAATTACATAAGTGGACATTATTTGTTCATTGAATAAGATACCGTTTCAAACATTAATTTCTACTTGAGAGGTACACAAACACATTAGCCCACCATTGGCTCCCGGGCTCTTCTCCTCACATACCTCACACCTCAGTTTACATCCTGGATTAATTCTTAGGCAACTAATTACCCCGGAGTAACTAACCGTATATTACAAGAGTAACAAGAGCTAATGCTACATAAGCCCTGCGTAGCACCCCCGGCCCCGGCCCCGTGACCGTGTGTACTTGTAACGTGTAACGTGTAACGTGTTCGTACAATTGGCTAACGAGGGAGTGTTACAGCGCGTCCAGCGGAGTGGCGCGGTGTGGCGCGGTGCTATTAGCGCGCTAATGCATGCGTATCGCATTAGCGCGCCGCAAAGAAAACTCGATGGTATCCATTAACGCGAGAAGATTTCATATTAAAAAGCTTTGCGCACTCCTCACAAGGAGCGTGTGAGGCCGTAATGCTGTTACAAATAAACATTAACGAACTCAACATCAGCTAGCTTTCGTTCGTTACTTATTACGTGTGCAATTGGTCGTGAGGAACATAAAAGGCTCAATGCCGGAATACCAACAATTCCAGCTTAGCGAATAAATGCCTAATAAAAGAGGAGAATTAATTTAATTCTTCGATCTTTTCTTTTCTTTATGTTAAGCAAAGGTCGAAGGTCGCCGCAGACTCATCTACGCCCGGGACTACCGACCTCCAAGATCGGGGCCTGAGGACGGCAGTTGGCCGACTCGCCGATCTTACAGAAGCAGGCCGTGGCGGAGGCGTGTCGTGTGTGCCCTCACACGCCTGCCAACTCACCGAAGCGGGACAAAACCCGACGCCACCAGGCGAGGCCGCGGTGGCGGCCAAAGTCCGCCGGCAACCATGGGGTTATCCTTTCGAGGGCTTACCCGGGGTGCTCGGCAACGGAAACTTGGGGAGGACACCGTGCGGTTTTAGTCGATACACGACATAACCACCCCCGCTGGCCGGCGGGGGGTATCCGAAGGGATTTCCGCACGTAAAAAAAAAAAAAAGCAAAGAGCAGTCGAAGACTGCTGCTATTTTCCGAATCCTACTATCACAACTATCACAATTCTGGTTTGGTGGTGCTAAGTACGACTGATAAACCAGGCGGTGTGAATTCGTAACGGTTACCTGCACCCTATTTATGTTAGTTAAATTATTTTTTTGTGTTCTTATTTTATAATTATTATTTGTAATGATTAAATTAATATTATTACTAATACTATTATTTTATATTTAGGACACGTCAATTTGACTTCACCTCGCCTGATGGTAAGCTGAAGGTAAAGTCTCAGGAAAGAGGGTCACCATTACATACACGTACCATGTTAACAATGGTGGCACTCAGCTTGACGGCCTCATCAAAAGAGGATTGTCGTCGCAGCACCGCGTGACACCCACCGGTCCCACTAGTGCTGCGACCACAATCCCCCTGCCCGGCTATGCACTTGCTGACCCCTGAACGCAATCAAACCGAAATTGGATTACTATGGAGGGTCTTTCGCAATTTTTAAAGAGGATTTAATACCCACCCGGCCGAATTTTGTGACAAATTTATTTATTTATTTATTTATTGGAACATTCAACAGTTATGCGTTATACATTGATATTAGAAGTATACAGTAAATGTGTCTGTTAGGTAAACGCATAACCCACACCAATGTCCGCAAATTTCTACCATATTCATACCATGTTCATATTTAAAGAAAATTCATCATACTAAATGTGAACTTATATTGACATAATATATACGGAATAGGTAGAATTAACCGCTGGGGTAAACGTGTTCTTAAGTGGAGACCGCGACTCGACAAACGTAGTGTAGGACCCCCTCCGGCCAGGTGGGATGACGATCTGCGAAAGACTGCGGGCAGATGCTGGATGCGGCAAGCTGAAGACAGGGCGCTATGGCGCTCATTAGGGGAGACCTATGTCCAGTAGTGGACTAGCATAGGTTGATGATGATGATGAACTTGAATACTGCGCGTTGCATCTTTTCACTATACTAATTCGATTTTATTTCGAGCAACTCTGTAATAACAACTAGTTTTTGTTTTATGTGTGGAAGCCCCCACGGCCTTCACCCGAAATACTTGACTCTCAATGACTAGTAGACGAGGAGCAAGGGTAAATCCTGTAAAGGCTTAACACAAGAATACGTGAAGCTCGATTGAAAAGACAATGGACGGCATCGGTAGACCGTGGATACGAGCTTTGTACTAACTCTCACAATATGGCAAGCAGCGAGGGTATTGCAAATTGGCTACTGCCACGATCCAATTGTTCTGCATCGACCAATCTCAGTTTTCCTTTGGAATACAAATACATTGAAACAGTGCAGATCAATGAACGCGTCACTGTAGGTGAGGCGGTACTTGTGCGCAACTATCACTGTCTGAATAATAGAGTGATTAAGATCGCCGCGCGGCGTCGGCTGCCAGGAAATGAAACATTCATCACGAGCGGTTCGTTAGGCACAAAGCGGCGCGTCGCCATCAAAAACCAATGAAATTATAAGAGCGACGAACAAATTGGAAAACTATTATGTGTCCGTCAGGCGGGCACGTTATTTACGGAGCAATTTGCAACTGGCCTCCAATTTGCAGCGCGCCGCCGCCGCCGCCAGCCCGAGCTGGAGTGTTTGCATTGCGTGGGCCGCCACCAGAGCACACAGCACACAGTACACAGTACACACAGAAAAACGCCACTCATGAATACACACACGCAACGCGCTTGCCCTTTTATCATTTTGGCTGTAACAAGGTATAAGATTAAATTATAAAAAGGCCGGCTCGTGAAATGAATCCGCGTCGAGCGTGACGCGAATCTGTGAAATGTGCACAGTAAAAAACTGTGTCCATTGTATTCGGCAACCTACCCGCCCCCCCCCCCCCCCCTCTCTCCTACCTACCGCGACCCCGCTGGCCTCTGTCCCCGGAGCTCCGCGGATTATTTAGCTAACACAGGTGCCCGTGACCCCAAGAGATTATTCTGTTCACATTGTACAAACAGAGCTTTTTACACAAAGTTTTATTTTGACGACGTTACACAAATTGGCGGTCGCACCAATTTACAGAGTACACAAGAAGAGGCCGTATCTTATTATCTACTGATTTTTTTTAAATAGAGCTCACCCACCACAGAATAAATAAATATTTTAGGACATATTACACAGCGCCATCTAGACCCAAACTCTCTCTCTCTCAAAGCTCTGCTTGCTTGTCATATGGGTTCTAGAATGCGGATAAACATACTAATGTTCTTTTTTTTGTTAATAAATACATGGAATACATAGAAACACCCAGACCAATGCAAATATACATTTTTGCAATGAGCGGGAATCGAACCCGCGACCTGACTTAGCAGTCGAATGATCTACCGCTACGCCACAGATATACAGCTTACCTTTCTTTCCGGGGACGTACAGACTGACAACGCGTTAATCTGGAAGACACTTGGGTACCGAAATACTTACGTTAAAATTCGATTTTAACTTCAATCAGTATTGCAATAAGAACAATTTTTTTAACAAGATTAGTAAATTGTTTAAAAAGAATGATGCAAAGATGCAAATGCATCGACTCTCGACAGAGAAAGACATAAAAATACGAATATTGAATAACTAATAGGTATGCGACCTCCGTCCTCCATGAGCGCAGGCCTGGGGGTGGCAGGTGAGGCCGCCTGTCACCCCAGCAGAAGCAGGCCGGGACGGTGGGGCGACTAGCGCCCCTCCCCCAAAACCGGGGCAAAACGGGGACACCGTGGTTCCCAAATCCGAGGGGTCTGTCGGGGTGCGAGGGATATGCTCTATGGGCAACCTTACACCCCGGCGTCTGTAGACCCGAGACGGCGTGCGGTTTTAGTCGGTTCAAGCCCGACATAACCGCCCCCGCTGACCGGCGGGGGGGTATCCGAAGGGATTTCCGCACGAAAAAAAAAAAAAAAGGTATGCATTAGTCTTTCTATTCAGTTCCTGTTTGAGTGCACATTTTGTTCATCTTTCACATTCCTGTATACGTACGTAGTAAATACGGAACGAGAACATTTCTGTGATATTTATTGTAACTTCAAAGAAGTAGTAAGTATTTCACCAGTGGCAACACTCGTATACACATGTTCCCTAACATCGGCTCCGACACTAATGCATATTTAAGTAAGGGAAAAGGCAACATCGGATCAGTTTCTGAAGTTACGAATTAAGCCTTTTCGGCTTCGGAACCACATCGGGGGATTGTAATATATTCAGAGCTTGTCCCCAAATATCACGACGCCCGTGCGACCGCAACGCGCTACGAAGTAAGCGCGGCTGCTGCTCACGGGTCGCCGCCTTCGCGCCACGCCTCACCTGTACTCCTGGGCCGCGATGACATCATTCATTAACCCATGTCTGGTGCGCTCACCGCGCGCCGGTAGCGGTGTCTAACTAACAAAAATCCACCAGCCGTGATCGCGCGACCCCAGGGGGCGCGCTTTCATCACTATCTGTCGCAACTGCCGCGGCGCTCGTAATCAGCTTCTGGGGCCGACGCGGAATGCATCTCTCGCTGATGTACTAACTTTACTGAGAGAACTCAATATTACGAATATAACAGAGATCATAAATTAAATTAAACATGCAGTACCTTTTGTGTGTTCATTCATTTTCATTAATGATAGTTACCATAAAACATATACACAGCGAACGCACATTGAATCAGTATTATTTAATATTTACATCCAAGATAGCCTTGCGAAGTAAAGAGCTTTACGGTGAAAGAAGCGCGGAGAGTTCCGCACGACATGGAATAAAGAACAAAGTTCGCGTGTCTTAGTGGAAAGACGTGCGGATTAAAAGTTTAATCTATTAAGTAGCGCCGGCGTCGAACTATTGCGCGGAAGGGTCGCCGCCGCAGCGCGCGGTCCGGCCCAGCGGCTCTAGCACGAGCGCGTGTTGCTACTTCGGTTAGCGGGGCAGATAAATATTAGCCTGGTACACAGGTTGCACATGCAGATTGATTGGCAAGGCCTGTTTGTCTTCTCTGTCCGCGTTTTGAGTTTGTGAACTGAACAATCCCTGCGGTACTGGTACCTACGAGGGTAGACGGTAATGTAACAAGAAACGTTATTGTTCAATAATGTATGTGTCGACTGGAGGTACTTTCCTAGTCGGGCAACTTTACAAATGACCTTGTCATATTGTCCTATCTCCTTGCAATATTGTTAAAGTGAAAAAATAACCTATTTTACAATAGGTTTTTTTTTTATACCACTCAGGTGGCAGACAAGCACACGGCCCACCTGATGGGAAGCGGTCACCGTGGCCTATGGACGCGTGCAACTCCAGGGGCGTCACACTCGCGCTGCTGACCCTAAAAAAAAGAAATTGCAAAGCAGGAATAGCCTTTAGTCTTCGGGGAAGACCAAAAAAATAGGTTCTTTTTTAGTATTAGTTGAATAGTAATTCAAAGAGTTTTATACCAGAACATAGACTACATTATTAACAAAGAGCTAATAAATAAATAAATATTCTGCGACATTCCACACAGCGCTATCTAGACCCAAAGTAAGCATACGAGTTGATTAACTAGCTTGTTATATGGGTTCTAGAATACGGTTTTTTTTGTAAATACATACATCATATGTATGTACTACATCTAGTACATAAAGATTTAGTTCGGAAAAAGAGAACATCTAGAACGGGACTCGAACCCGCGACCAGTCCCTTACACCCTTCTAGATGTTCTCTTTTTCCAATCTAAATCTTTAGAAAAAGTAAGCATACAAAATGCGTAAAAATTTAATTGAATCTAGTACATACTTTTAATTACATAGATATGTATATAAAAAGATTAATAAGACCTAAAGTAGTTAACTTGGTTAAGCTCTCTTCAGAACATTTTACAACCCAATAAACTCGGTAAGTTTGCGTGGACAGTATGGTTCAACAAGGTGATTTTCTCGTATTTCTTAAAGTCATACAAGCCTAACAACAATACCCGTATAGGGAAGTGAGCAGTGGTCCTCCGCAGCCCACGGCTCAGTGAGCCAAGTGCCTCCGTGCAAGAGTTGTCGAGAGTAAACCGACTAGCGGCTAGCGGCTGGACGAAGTGCGAAAGCCTCCGTTAGCTCAATACGCGGTGCCCGCACTGCAACTATTGAATGTGTTGTTTATTTTAGTGCACATACTATATTAATATGCAATGCTCGCTTTGTAACATGTTACATTAAATCGTGTGACGCACACACTTGTAGATTGACACAATCCAGCCAGCCTGTTGGATAGGATCATTCTAACGATGAGCCTGATAGCGAAAAGCCAAATATCGTCACTCAAATGTTTAAATCGTAAGTTCCCCGCACGAACGTATCGGTTTGGCCGAGGAAGAGTGCCCTTTCACTTCACATTTACTTTAGGCAAATACGCAGCGTGTCGTCGGTTTACAAGAATGCCGGATTTTATTTTCTTCCTACTCTCTTTAATACTATCTGCGGCGCCTCGTACATGCCACTGCAGATGTAAACATGATAGTACATGAACACGAAAATGACTTGACCGATTTTTTTTTTTTTTTTTTTTTTTTTTTTACGTGCGGAAATCCCTTCGGATACCCCCCCGCTGGCCAGCGGGGGTGGTTATGTCGTGTCTCGACTAAAACCGCACGGTGTCCTCCCCAAGTGTCCGTTGCCGGGCACCCCGGGTAAGCCCTCGAAAGGATAACCCCAGGGTTGCCGGCGGACTTTGGCCGCCACCGCGGCCTCGCCTGGTGGGGTCGGGTTTTATCCCGCTTCGGTGAGTTGGCAGGCGTGTGTAGGGCACACGCGACACGCCTCCGCCACGGCCTGCTTCTGTAAGGACGGCGAGTCGGCCAACTGCCGTCCTCAGGCCCCGATCATGGAGGTCGGTAGTCCCGGGCGTAGATGAGTCTGCGGCGTCCTCGCCGCAGACTGCGAAACTCGGGGGGCAGGGTTCTTTCCCGCTCCCTCTCCGCCGCCTCTTTCGCGCGCATAACCTGCTCGCAGAAAGAGGCGGCGGCGTGCCACTTGCTCCCGTCGGAGACCACGGCCCTCACCATGGTCTCCAACGAGAGAACGTCCACGCCCAGGACCGCAACGAGATCCCGGCGTTGACTCGCCCACGCAGGGCACTCCACCAACGTGTGGAGCGCCGTGTCTTCGCCAGGATCCTCGCAGTGCTGGCACTGCGGCGTTGTCTCCCGGTGGATGCGCCACAGATACTTACCGAAACACCCGTGTCCGGTAACCATCTGGCACATCCATGACTTGACCGATTTCGAATAATTATTAGGCTATCTTTACATTAGCTCTTCGGGTGTTCATGTGTAGTTGTTGATAGTTGTTTCGCCTGCCAAAAAATACACGAGCTCGAAATTAATGAGAACGGTAAACAAAATAAAATAAACACAACATCGACGCCGCACTATCGGTCATATCGAACCTATTTTATCGTTTTGTTTTCTGTTATTTACCTTGCGATCCGTCTATATGGCTATGAGCAGATGTGGCGGAGTGACGCACCAGGTGAGGGGCTACCGCCCGTGCAGTCACTTCCCTTCTTTGTTGTGTAGTCAGTAAACTTGCTGACTCTACTGGTCAAAGATATCTCACCGCTTCGCTAGGTGACGAATGCTTACAGGGACTGTGAGCTGTCCCGCAAGTTTATTAGGATGCATTTGTAGGTGCTTTTTAGGGTTTCGTAGCCAAATGGCAAAAAAAGGAACCCTTAGAGATTCATCATGTGTGTCTGTCTGTCCGTCCGTATATCACAGTCACTTTTTTCCGAATGGGGGTTCTCCATACTTAGAACTGAAACTGAAAAGTTATTTTTCATCAAACCCATACGTCTGTGGTAGGTATCTATGGATAGGTCTTCAAAATTGAGGTTTTAATATATTTATTTTCTAAAATGCAAGTTTGCGCGAGAGACACTTCCAAAGTAGTAAAATGTGTCCCCCCCCCTGTAACTTCTAAAATAAGAGCATGATAAAACTGAATAAAATATATGATGTACATTACCATGTAAACTTCCAACGAAAATTGGTTTGCACGAGATTTAATAAGTAGTTTTTTTTTAATACGTCAAAAATCGTAAACGGCAATTTACCTTTCATTCAATCAGCTCGAATATAAAAAATTTCCTTAGTGATACGGAACCCTTCATGGCAGAGTCCGACTCGCACTTGGCCGGTTTTTGTATTTGTCACCGTACTAATCTTATCTTTAACCATATGCATGTTTAAATTTCCATGGATCTCTGTAGTTCTGATGAACCACGGCGCACATGATATTTGACACAGAATGTAGTTTTGCATTCTTTACGCAAACATAATGTTGGAATTACTGGCAGAGCTCCATAATTGTATTCCGTATGTCCAGATCGGTTTGAGTATAATTTTATAAATGAGAATTTTGTTATCAATGGCTAACTTTGTGCCAAGGAGCCAGTAGAGATTTCTATAGTTGTAGTTCATCTCATCCCTTTTCATTTGAGTGTGTTTTCTCCAGGTAAGCCTGCGATCCAAATGCAGTCCCAGCTATTCAACCGAGTCTCACCGTGCAGAGTCACCATTACAAATAGTGAAAGTGAAGGTTACGTAACCGGACTTTATTTAGCTAACCATTTCTCAATTTCACACCTTATCTAAGCAAATAATACGTGTACGTACTTCAAACACACTTGGTTTTTAACCCTACCACAGACTCGCGTTAGGCACTACCCTGTCCGGCTGCAGGCAGTCGTCGGTGTTACGGAAAATCTTGGATTCTGTTCGTGTCGTTAATGAATATACGAGCATCATAAATTATGTAAGTAGTAAGTTCTACGCGGCGGAGAAAATGAATGGCCCATTACGTCGCAGGTAGATGTGTGAGCCTTCGCCGGGTAGTGAGTTCGACACTCGTGACCTGAAACTGTATCGCTCTATTATTGCCTTTATCTACTGCCCGGAGGGTTTTGGTACCTTTCTCGACTGCGAGGTGCATAAGACGGTAACTCATAGTGTTTTCATTATGTTTGACTGCTTCTACACTGCTCAAAGCTGTCTAGGGATATTTGAGATTTATGGATGTAATTTAAAAAAATCCGTTCCCGCAGGGGGAACGCACAGGTAGATTTCGTGAAGCAATTAATATTATTTTATATACAGAACTACGGACTTTAAACAGTTTAATTTTTTTTCTCGAAAACGGTAACTTTTAGCGAAAAACTTTTCAGACATATATTTTAGGCTTAAAAATGGCCTATCGATTAAAAATGTTTCCGACTGCAAGAATGTTCACCGGTTCGAAGTTAGGATTTTTTTCCCGAAAAATTTGGTTTTTCCCCCCTCCACTTTTAGTTAAAGTTTTAATCTTATAGGTTTAACATTAAAAGTTGTTGGTATTCATGTATACTTTGGGATAAAATTAGAACGGTTCGAATATCTTTAATGGAACGTGAAATTTTGAGGAAAAACTGATTTCACAAAAAGTGAGGCCCTACCGTCCCCTTAGGCCGGATTCCACCCGTTCACGAACTTAAACTAAGTTTACACCCAAGCAATTTTTGACCGCAGTTTGAAAGCGATCGGGGCAAAAATGCGACCGTGAGAGTGCCGCAAATTTTGGGAAGTGGAACCATACATATATATATAAACTTTTTGACCAGTGGTCATTTCGGACTCAGGGGGTCATAACTTAACATATTTTTGATAACCTTTGTGGCATGGCGGTAGAACTTCGACTGCTGCGTCGGGGTCACAGGTTCGATTTGTGATGTTTATGTCTATAAGTGTTGGTCTGGGTGTTTCTATTTACATATAGGTTTCTAAATATGTTTATCTGCATTCTGAAACCCATATTATGAGCTAGCTATACTCACTTTGAATCTGATAGCGCTGGTGTGGTGTGTCGTAGAATATTACTGTTACTTTTTCTGTGAGTACTTTAATTTTCTGACACAATCTATACAAAAAAAACGGTGTACGGACCTGAGACACCACAGCAGCTGCAACAGTGCTCTACCCATAAAAGTTTAGCTAAAAGTTTACTTACATCGGCAAAATTCCTTCTTAGGTTAGGTGGGTGACGCATTCAGAGGCACAGACTGGAGTCAATACCTACACTAGGTGTTGCTATCAAAGTCGGTACTCGTGAGTTCAACCGTTCGCAGAACCGCTAGTTAATATTTGATTTATATCTATATAGTTCAACAGATTTAACGGTGTGCCAGAGCGTCCGCTGGGTGCGGCGGGGGGGGGGGGGGGGGGCGGCGGTTGCGGGGGCGATGATTTATTAGACAAAGTTTGTGTATGATGGGCGTGTTGATAACGCCTATTCATATTTCGTATACAATATTTATCTTTTTTATTATTTAGAGACAGGTGATAAGTACATGGCCTCGTAAAATAAGAAACTACTAACTTAAATAACGAGAAACGGAGTAACGCCTGTCTTGACTTAAATCTGAGTCCGGTTATAATTGCAATATTTAAGTGTACTTGCGTCAAATGAAAAAGAAAAATTCAGATGGTACGCTTTGCGTGTCCCAAACGCCTTTTAAAACAATTGACTGAGATGGGTCCGTAAGGATGGAGTAAGGAATAGGCACGCGCACGATGTGTCCCCGCGTCGCGCGGCCGCGCTCCAAATATATACACCGCAGTCGCGGGGGCGCGGGCAAGTCGTCAGGCGTCACCCTTTTTTTTTATGTACGGAAATCCCTTCGGATACCCCCCCGCCGGCCAGCGGGGGTGGTTATGTCGTGTATCGACTAAAACCGCACGGTGTCCTCCCCAAGTGTCCGTTGCCGGGCACCCCGGGTAAGCCCTCGAAAGGATAGCCCCAGGGTTACCAGCGGACTATGGCCGCCACCGTGGCCTCGCCTGGTGGAGTCGGGTTTTATCCCGCTTCGGTGAGTTGGCAGGCGTGTGTAGGGCACACACGACACGCCTCCGCCACGGCCTGCTTCTGTAAGGACGGCTAGTCGGCCAACTGCCATCCTCAGGCCCCGATCATCCTAACTAAACTAATAACAACACTACAAACCAGTGATTAGGCAGACACGTCCGCGGCCACAAGCACTGCCTCGCACACACGCGGACAGCTCCGCGTAGTTCACGATAAGTCATACTCATCTCTCGTCATATGTCTGTAGCGTACCGACGCAGCACTCCTCCCGCGCCCCTCCTCTCTCCCCCTACCCGCACTGTGATTTCAATAGGCGGAAGGAGGAGTTTGAAAAATTTCTCAGAGTAGCCGAATATCAGTTCCTTTCATAAACGATCGTTTGAAACGTCCAGTTCAGTTCACAAGTGCTTGGCAGTTTGTATTAGTATTATCGCTGCGACGTTATGTTCGACGAGCACTTCAAAGGAAATATAATGAGAGTCCGCCTGAGCGCATTCCAAAAGAGCATACCGGGCAGCTTGATGGCGGCGTCTGTTTGTATGTATGTGTCGACACATTTATGACTACCTAAACAGACCAGCAGCGGCCAGTGTGGTTGCTGTGTGTGATTCTCGGTCCCACGTACAGCCTATAGCTGTTCGTGTTACATATAATACCCAATTAAATAACCTATATATAGCGGCGATAGCCCAGTGGTGTACGTAACGAACTGCCGAGACGAGGTCTCGAGTTCGATCCCCAGTCGCCCCGGGCACACACCTCTGACTTTTCGTAGTTATGTGTGTATTAAAAATGTTGATTATCGCTCGCTTAATAATGTGCCCGGTAGATGGCAATAGGCTCGCCCCCTATTACATTGGGACCTAAACATAACTGGTGAATCGTGGGTGTGCAATACACCTCTGCCTACCCTTCGGGGATACAGGCGTGAAGTTATGTTTATGTATGTTTATGTAAAATAACCTGACCCGAGACCTGTTTTACTACCTTCCCTAAATAGTACATCGGTGGCACAGTAGTAGCAGTAGCCACCGAGGTGCTACGAATATAACTTAATAATAGTCTCACAGTAACAGTATGGAACGAGTCAGCCCGTAAGTTAACTACGAACATAGTCGAGTTAGTGACTAGGACTCAGTAGTCGCAGTGCAGAGAGCAGCGCGGAGGCCGGCAGAAAGACTTGCGTGCGTGGTGCCGCACGCTGTCAATGTAAATAATACTCCACATGGCTTCATATTTTAGTATGAAGTAGTAACTCACTTTTTTTTAGTAACTCACTGAAAGTCAGCTTTTAGTCCTAGTGTGGGACTTTAGAAAAAGGGTCACTCATTATTCAGGGATGTCGTGCAAACGGTCTAAATATTTGCATTGCAGCAGTCGTTACATTGCAACGCGATATCTTGACTATTTGACTGGGCTGTTAGTTTTATTACTGGATTTCTTAACCTCTTTGTACACATTGCCTGAAAGATCTGCAAGATAATGTACATGGATTAATAATAATTGACTTAGCCTTCAAATGCCTCCAATGCTTCAAATGCTATTATTACTTGGTCATTAGCGCACATCTATAGCGATATGAAGAAAATCTTCAAAAGGCTCGCAGGTATTGCGTTTCAAATATGTAATGTTTCTTATGAAAGCTATCTACAAAGGAACGTTACTTCTGTTGACAATTCTAAAACAATTACAGCTTTAAATGGAGATGTTGGTCACGTGGTTGTGTAAACCGCGAGATCTTCGGTAAAGACGTAACAGCGACGCGAAGCACGACTGCTGAGCGGAGCGTATTGGGCAAACGATTAGCGCGCCAAGCAACCGCCCCCTCGTCATAAGCGGGCGGCGAGGGTTGCGCGGAACTCCACTACTGAATACAGAAGTGCAGCCGGCCGGCTCCGACGCGCCTTGATGTCAGTCACCTGCTTTCCTGGCCGGCAGCGCCAGGCCTGGCGTCTACAATACTTGTTGCACCCCATCGTGCAATCGTTATGTCATGACCACTCGCGACTGATGAGGTGTCCGAAACGAACTCAGATTCTCATAGGTATCCGTAAATGTGTGTGTCCTATTGTTCTTGCTCTATTGTCTGTAGGCTGCCCTTGTTTGCTATTTATTTGTTTATTCATCTCACTAAGTCACATCAACTAAATTGGTGGTTACCAACGCAGTTACCTGTTCAGTAAAAGGCCGTTAATACTTGTCTGCTGCATTTGTTTTCACATCCACGCGACCTTCGGCACTTAACGATGGAAACGAAAGTAATAGTGTGCATAATGAAGTTATGTTTCCCAATACCTGAGCCTTTGATGCGACCGAGATCATTGCTAAGATGACGATGATATCACTAAACAGCTGATAGCGCAAAGTGGATGAAATTAATAAACACAATCATTATCAGCAAGCAGAAAATGATATCAAACACTAATAATGACCTATCAACAATATTTGGAGCTGCGATTCACACGTGGAAATTCTTAAAATTATAGATTATCCAAAAAAAAAAGCAGCGTAGTGCGAGCCCGACTCTCACATGAAGGGTTCCGTAGCAGCAAGTAACATAATAATGCTTTTGAAATTAACATTTTTATATTTGAGTTGATTGAATGAAAGGGAAATTATGGTTTACGATTTATGACGTATTAAAAAAAACTACTTACTAGATCTCGTTCAAATCAATTTCGGTGGAAGTTTACATGGTATTGTACATCAGATTTTTTTAGTTTTATCATTCTCTTATTTTAGAAGTTACAGTGCGGTTCACGGAATACATCTACTTACCAAGTTTCAACAGCATAGTTCTTATAGTTTCGGAAAAAAGTGGCTGTGACATACAGACGGACCGACAGACAGACATGACGAATCTATAAGGGTTCCGTTTTTTGCCATTTGGCAACGGAACCCTAACAAGCACAGCCTAGCTTGTCGAGTGGCTTCGCTTTCATGCCTCATTATCTTGGTGAGTAAACAGTAGGACAACAGCGACCGGTAACAACGAGGTGCGCCTGTCCGCCGCTGTCCGGAGCACCCGCCAGCCCCGGACCGACTCCTTTATTAATGAAGTGCTTGTAATGACGACTGCGGATTACGGACGCTGCCCGCACAATGGCGCTCGGCCGAGCCTCTCCATGCGCTTCTCTCGTGGCGAGTCGTCGCCTTCACAGTGGAGCTAATTAGGTGCCTCTTTTAGAAATTAATCTTTATCGATTTTTTTTTAATGCGACATTACTTAGAAATTGGGTTCACGTAAATTAGGTCGTCCACTCCGACTATGGAACGTTGATTAACTATTACAATTATTTCGGTACATACGTTAAAGCTTGTCGAGCACAGACAACATCACATTTTAAAGACGTAATGGGTTTGTAACGCTCTTACCGCCCGCTGCGGGACACTTGAACGTAATGCATGTCGACAGCTTGTCGCCGAGTCATTACGGGCAGTTGTTGCGGAACCAAATAGTACTGTTACGTGCCTCGGCTCCACTCACGCGCGGCCTGTGACAGCCTTTCCAGTAAACATACGTATGACAGAAGTGTACGAGCCCCCCCCCCCCCCACCGCGCCGTACATCGCGGGATTTATAATTCGACGTGTATATTAACCTCTTCTTCAATAATGGCGCATAATGAGCTTCGTCGCGAGGTACAATTCCTCCCCACTTCGTGCATTTCACATTTTATGGCCGTTGTTTTAAATTTTTTAAATGAGATGAGTTTGCATTCCCATCTGTCACTTAAAAGTATGAATTACGTGTGTTTTACATATCATTCTATAATATGTACAATTTTCCCGCTCATACTTCACCTCCTGGGGGCGAAAATTGGCTTAATGAAACAACGGTCGGGCGCGTCGGTGTCCAGTTGTATTGTTATCAAATTGAAAAGACGCGCGCCGGCCGCCTGGGGGCGCTCCCGCGACCTCGCGAGGGGGCGCCACCGGCACTCATTATATCGTCGACATTTTGCGCAAATATTACACATTGTAATGTGGTTGTTTTAACGGAAAAGTAACTGAAAGGTCGGGATCATTGTAATGATAAAATAACACAAAGCAAAGAGCAGCAATGGAACCCGTTGATACTAATTTTATTTCCATGAATACTAATGTTTCTGAATGTATTACTGATTTAGGCTTTAAAATATTCTGCTTCGATACGTTTCCCAAAGTTTCATCAAAATTAGATCAGCGATTTAGGAGGAATTCAGTGGCTTACAAATGTAATGAAAGTTTTTATATAATATATACTTGTAATAATACTAGCTATTTTATAAAATCTTTTATCTACACTCAAATCGAAAAATTCGAATTACGAATTCAAAGACGATTACATACGCACGAGATATACGCACTTTATAAACGCATATACATAAAATTAAAAATAAAACTTATAGTACCGCCAACTGTATCAATTTTCATTACAGTACCGCTATCTTTTTTTATTCATTAAACTAGCCTATGATTTTAGGCTGAATATGAAAAAAAAACGCGCACGCATGCGCAGTTCGAACTGTGAAAAAAATGGCGCACGCTAAATTACTTCCTTGTAACCTACCTACTTTGTTTAATTTCAATTTTTCCTATTAGTGAAGATAAAGTAGTGTATGAAACTGCATATAACTTAGGTATTATAACACTCGAGTCAACCTATTATCGCATTCGGCTTCGCGTCATGCGATAAACAGACTCTCGTGTTTTAATACCCCTTCTTATATGACAGTTGCATAAACTACTATTTTGGATGATGTTGTACCTACACCTTTTGTTTTCTTTATTACATGCAATCTATTAGACAATTTATTTTTAGATAATATCGCTTAGAAAAAGAATAATACCTCCAAGCCTCAAGTACCAAGACACATGTAGAGAGTTGCTCTAATTGTACTGTTTTTTGTTTTCGTGCTTAAATCCCCACGCAGGTTCCAGTGGGTCTCGGGTCTCATGTGCTGGTTGTAAGGTGACCCAATAAGGCAATTCCCTAGCAACCCGGCTGACCCTGGGTCATATGTTAACACTGCCATTTGGTTTTGAGTGACCAGCTGGCCCATTCGATTGAGAATTCGAACCCACGACCTTATAATTGTGAGTCTTATTATGCTACTATCGCATCATCACATTGCATATAGGGATGCAGCATTCAGTACAGTGAGCAGAACGCGCCCATCCAGTCGGCCGGCGCGGGCGCAGCGCGTCATAACGACAGACTGATGACGCGCGCCACTGCTCACTGCTCACTGTGCAGCTTTATATCACTTATGAGTGCCTCGCGGATAGCATTTACTTCACTCTGAGAATAGGAAGCCATCAATTACGAGTAAATACATGAAACTGCGATCATCTTTAGAGTAGTGAGTAAATTATTGAGGTAGTAAGTTTGACGGCTTCTGTGGCGGAGCGGTAGTGCATTCGACTGCTACGACAGGGGGGCGCGGGTTCGATTCCCGCTCAGTGCAAATATTTGTATGCATGAATATGTCTATTTGCATTGGTCTGGGTGTTTCTATGTATAATATGTATGTATTTACAAAAAAAAAGTATATAAGTATGTTTATCCGCATTCTGGAACCCATAACACAAGCTAGTTAAACTATGCTTACTTTGGGTCTAGAAAGCGCTGTGTAGAATGTCGTAGAATATTTATTTATTATTTATTATATAAGTCCACCTAAATGCAAGTGCACACAGGATGTTTGTACATTGTCATTCCTTATTGGGAGGTCATGTTCAGCATCCCTAGTACCAATTGTAGCACGCTTTTATTAACTTGGATTGTATGTTTGTATGAACTCGATTTTGAAGCACTTCTAAATTCGGATTAATATGACACTCATGGCAATACACTATTTTATTTTATTTTAATAAATTATGTAAATGTATAAAAATATAATTTGTCTTTGTCTACTAAAAGAAATAGCGTATGAATATAGTTACCTAAGAAGTCATACTATAATAACCATCATATTTTGGTGTCAATAAGAAAAGGATTTTGTTAGATATTCAAATATATTTGAGTTGAGTCAATATATTTACAAACAGTATGAAAAACGATATTTTTAATCATAAATTTGCTCCCGTTAAACCCATGCGAGAGAACCACTTTCTCTTGTTTCTGTCCACAGCCATTTCTCTCTAAAGAGTAGTGGGTATTTAAGTCCGACAGTTAATTGAAGTACAATAACCAAATGTAGTATTGTTATCGCGACTGTGTCTGTGTGTTGTGCACTGTGGAGAAAGTTACCGGCCACGTCGGAGCAAGTCGGGCCTCCCTCGCGGAAGCTCCGCAGACTGTTTACAGCAGAACGTCTGCACTCCAGACTCCAGCAAAGCTTATTGTGAATTTGATTTATGCGTTAAGTGACTAAATATTCAACTAAGGTGTATAAGGAAAAATATAAAACACATTTCTTTCAATCCCGTGGGTTTTATTTCAAATTGATTAAGGTCTCTGTCAGATATGGCACACAAGTTGCTTATATTTGATCCGTTCATTATATTTTCTCAGACGAACCTAAGTGTGCGTCGTTTTGATAATTTCTTGTAACACAATCGAGTTACAAAACAACATAAACATAAACTGGCGAAATGTGGGTGCTATCACCTCTGCCTACCCCTTCGGGGATATAGGCGTGAGTTTATGTTATGTTATGTTACAATCGAGTTCACTCACTGACAACTATGTAAGTTGCCTTTGACTTCTTCACTTTCATATCATCAGTGACAATAGTATCTCCATATGGTTAACCGAGGCTTGGGTGCCTTCACATTCTGTGGGAGCTGCAGTGGCTAACCCGTTGACTTGCAATCTTTTAGCATATCGAAACAATACTTTAATAATCTAGATTTAATATCAAATAAAAATTCGGTTCCGGCCGTTACGGTCCGATTCCAGTATGATATTTTTGAAAAAAAAAAACAAAATCTTTAGAGCTTTATAATCTAATGAGTGCAATTAAGTCAAATGAAATCATTTAAATCCAACTACTGTGAAGCAGGATGTAATGTTGGTTGGTTCGCGGAGCATACATATATTGTTCGTCACGCGGCTGCAAAGCCGATTAGGCTCGCGGCGGCCCCGCGACACTTGCACTGCGCGCCGGTTTAGCCGGATTGCACCGGATTGCTGGCTTTGCTCTCTGCAGAATACAAAAACTTTCACTCTTTCAAACGATGCAACTCACGGGTAGACGACTGCTTGTGATCCAAGGATTAGCATTCCTCTCGTGTTCTGAACTTGAACATGATTAACAGAGACACAAACTTTTGTATCCACTCCTGCACAAGTATCTTCTCTCGCTCGATGATGGTCGCACCCCGGAGTTCAACATTTATTTTATACTGGCTGACGCCCGCGGCTCCGCCTGTGCGGTGGTCGGTTATCGTTCTTTGGCCATATCTCCAGTTCTACTGTTATGTTATGTTATGTGTCTTTCTAATAGAAAAAACCACATCGAAATTCGTCCAGTAGTTTTTACACCCACCGCGAACAACCAGACAATCAGACAAGAATGTCAATAAAAATATTTTTTACCGACCGTGCACATAGTCTATGCGACGAGAAACATTTAAATGCTGAAATTGTACACCTAAGGGGCGTTCTACAGAGAAATGGTTAAAAGAAGCGGATCATGCCACATAGATACACACCAGCACCTAAGCGCCTGGACTATAAGGTTTAACGACAACCCGCGTACTTACCATACGTGAAAGGAGTGACAGATAAGGTCGCTAATATTTAAAAGAAGTTCTCTGTAAAAACTATCTTCACTCCTTTTAAGAAACTGTCTCAATACCTACGCACACCCAAAGACAGTTTTCCCTTAGAACATCCAGGTGTTTATAAAGTTGACTGCAGCTGTGGGAGCGGCCAGACCAAACGTACTGTCTCAAGCCGCATCAAGGAGCACATCAGGGCGGTCAAAAACAACGAGCCACAGAAATCGGCTATCGCTCAACATCTTCTGGAGGAGGGGACGAATCACTGGATTGAGTTACATAACCCTCAGATTCTCTCGACAGAACGCCACTACATACCCAGAATGGTGAAAGAAGCAATTGAAATTAAAAAGTACAAGAACTTCAACCGGGAGGATGGGTTTCAACTGTCGAGTGTCTGGCATCCAGTGATCCGTATGTTCACAAGGCCCAAACAAACTGCAATTCCAAAAACCGCGCGAGCCGATACTGTGAGTGTTGTGTGTCGTGAACGTGATCGAGTGCGTAGTGAGAACGCGGACAGTGGTAGTGGTGACGCGCGTCAGAAACGAGTGAGGAAGAGGGTAGACCGATATGGTTTGCCGAGTAACAACTAGCTTGCAGAACTTTAGTACATCCGTGATCATGGCACTTGTAACAGTGCCGAAATATCGGATTCTCGAAAAAGATAATAAACATGGTAAATATCCCGTTTATAATTTTAATTTTAATGTAAATGACCATGTCAATCTAAAATCATATCAAAATATTTTTGTGTTCAGAATCGTTTATTTAACATAACCCTAGATTTTTTTACCGTAGCACCTCGTAGCGCCCGTCGTAGCCACCTCGTAACGGTTTAGCTGATCCGGTGTGCGTGGTAATGCAAGTTCACGCTCTCAGAGCAGAGCTGGCGGGCCCAGCGCGGCGCCCGCGACGCTGTCGGGATGCGCCGTCTCGCTTCAACATGCCCCCCCCTCCCAGCCGCGCGTCCCGGGCACGCCGCCAATCCCGATATCATTTTAATATTTAAACTTCGATTCGAATGGAAGTTAAAAAATATCTCGCTATATATTTTCCTCTCCGGGCACATGAATAGTTCGCATCGCCGCGGGAAATTCACATTCGAACTGGAAAAGAAATATTGTGAAGAGAATCCGTTTTAGAGCCATGTCGGTGTACCCCGGCCGTCGGGTGCATGCGGGTGGGGGGGAGGAGCACCCGCTACGCTCCGTGTACCACTTCAACATTATGATGGATAGAAAAATTTATTTCTATCTGCTGCACACGTAACTTTCCTTTTAAAACGTGCCTTAGTGAGTGGGTGCACTCTTTGAGTAGCTCGGGAACACCGATCAACCTGCTCTGGCTGTCGCCAGTGCGGGTTCAGGTGCGGCTGGTGCGCTTCTAATTAGTATTTAACGACCAATTGCTTACCGGTGAATAAACTCCTTTACTGTGCTCGAGGCGGGCGCTTTACCGCTCAACACTATTACTTAAGCACTCATAAACTATTTGCGTTCTTTGACTCCCGCACTAAATAATTTCAACTATTTACCTCGGCCGGCGGAGAGTTGCGCTGTTTACTCAACTGCTCGTTTCCTTTTAGTACGTTTACGTGATAAAGCATTGTTGTTGTACGAAGTGTATGTACTAGTGTAACTCAATGTCCTATGGACCGTCTGGCCCCAATCTCACCTCCAGTGGACAGATGTACGAATCATTCTCCATCTGACTACTGGTTAGTAAGAAGCAATTTTTTTCTAACAATCATTTAGTTAGACAATTACATGCTTTATTATTGAAACATTTTCTTTTCAAATTATTCAAAGAGGTATTTCTGATATACCGTGTCTCCTGATGAGTTCTAAATAGCAGTAGGAAAATACTAAACCATACACAATGGACAAGTTAGTGACCGTCAGAAAACGTCGGCAGAATACGTCACAAGACGCCGCGTGTAAGGACGGAACACATCTGTGCGGGGTAGAGAGGGGGGAGCATTGTCGCTAACGACGCTGTTGTTCGCACCAATTTTTTCTCAAATGTTTTCGTCCATTTGTGAAGCATCGTGATAACAGAACTGCCTCGCGACGTTAAACGTTCGCCATTCGCAAGAATTGTCGAATAGTGCGGGACCAGCGAGACCCCTTTGTTTAAATATAATTATGATATTTAAAATACGACAATTTCTGGATACAGCAGGACAAGCGCAAAAGACAAAGTATAGTGTTCGCTGCACGGATAACAATAGAGATTCCCAAAGGAGAGGTAAAATATTTGTGAAAAATATCAGACCAGCAGGCTTTCTTACAGTTGTTTGATACCAAAAAGTACCAAGCTGTATATGTAACGGGTGATAAGTAGGTGTTATAGTACCAAGGTTAGAAATAAGCACACGCCCCCCCCCCCCTGTGGCCACTGCACTGCAAGTGCATGCATTAGATACATTCTTGATGGTACCCATTGTCGCCTTAGCGGTTACTTATTTCATACGCTATTTAAATAGTGGGTATGTAATACACCTCTGCCTACCCCTTCGGGGATACAGGCGTGAAGTTGTGTTATGTTATGTTTAAATAGCAGTCAACATATTAAAATATTAGATTTCGATGAGGACGAGTACTCCCGTGCGGTAAGCCATTAAATATGAGAACCCTCTCAAAACCGCGCTCGCGAGCTAAATCAGTGAACCCACTCAAGTCTTGGTCCCGCCGCCCAGTGTCGCGCCGCCCCGCGCCGCCCGCGCTCCACACAAAAAGCCTAATGAGCCGACTAATGCGCGCGTACCGTGTAATCTCGCAATAGAATATTCAGTGTTCTAGTCCACATTATTCAATGACGCGCACTGAATAATTAATATTTCATACGTTTGGGCCACTTTTACAATTTACATGCAAATTGATGAATATGTGTTTGCTGGCTCGGAGGAGCACAGACGAAAAGGCGGTAAGAGAATAAATCGGAGTATTGCCAATTCTGTAATATTAAGTTATAGGTTGTAGGTGCACTCAGCTTGGTATTCACAAGTCGACGTCATTAACTGCCTCAGGAATGTTAAGATTTCTAGATTGCATAGTATCTAATCTTAGGCCTGTAAGAATCCTGAGGCTGTAAATACGATTGTATACGATTTCTACGCAGACGCTTAGAATTCTTAAGGGCCGCTGTTTGCGAATTAATAACCTCGTCATAAAAGTATTATTTTGTAAAGTATGAAAGGAAAAATTCATAATTATTAGCTGCATATTTGTTCTGTTGTAATCCCCCGCATTACCACGCTATGAATTTAATATTTCTCTCCGCCAAATGAATGATTTATGTTCGTGTTGTGTGCTGCAAATGAAAGGGAACGCTCTCCGTTACACCGCGCGGCCAACGCGACGCGGCACGCGAGCGGCGCGGCAGGGCCCGGCTGCGCTGCATCAAAATGAAAATTTATTCAAATTAAAAATGCTAACAACCAGCGTGCTAACCTGTTGTTTGTAATATGACTCACGACTCGAGCCATTATGTTGAATTGCAGTGTGCCATAATTTAAAACTTGAACGCCTTGAAGCGATAAAAATCAACTGCGTTGGATTCCACTACGTCTATAATCCGCGCTGAACTAAAATAAACGACATTAAACTTACTTAATGGTAATTTAAGGTTTACTTGTAAATATGACGTTAAACAGTGCATTGAGTTACTAGTTTGAAGATGCGCGGAGCACTGAATGGCATTCAACGTCGCCAAATCGCTCAGAGCGCATGCTAACCGACAGCTGATGCATAATGTTTGTTTAGGTGATGTATTCCCTTTATATGTGTAGGTTCAGTACCTATATATGTAAATTTTGTATGTATATATGAATAATTTATATTACCTACAATTATGTTCGATTATATATGTCTGTTTATGTATCATTGTATGCTTATTTTTAGCTATATGGACCGACATAACCGCCCCCGCTGGCCGGCGGGGGGGTATCCGAAGGGATTTCCGCACGATAAAAAAAAAAAAAAAGGTATATGTACCTAGTACATTACAATCATATGTGTTTGTAATATAGTCTGTTACATTATGGCTACGTTACTCCTCTATTTATTTCCTATTACACCAATAACTACCCAATATACGATTTAGCTCATTTAGAATTCATGTCCATCCAAAAGTTGCCTGTAAGATATTGCTTTTAGCGATAAGGCCGCCATTTGTACATGTATTGATTGAGTTTTCCATATATGTATATTCTGATTGGTGTACAATAAAGTTTATATCTATCTATCTATCTATCCCTTTCCCAATTTTATTGGGCACTTTGTAGTGTTTCGTTATTATACGTGTTTTCCATTATATAGTGGTGTTAAAGCTTCCGTGCCCACTTTAGACATAAATAATCATGTGGGTGAGATCATTCGCAAGCCGCAGCAGGAAATTGACAAAGTTGCAGCGCTGCTGAACGCGCCGCCCCGCGCGCGCCACTCGCGCGACTCGCGCGACACAAATTATAATCTACTTCATACCGAGGAACGTGTCTAAGGCATGTCGCATCGGTTCTCTGGTTCCGGTATTCATCTAATATATAAAAATCTCGGGCCACAGTGTTTGTTAATTAACTCCTCCGAAACGGCTTGACCGATTCTTATGACTTTTTTGTGTATATTTGTTTGAAAATAGGTTGTAAGTTATTATACCTCTAGGTGAATGGGATAAAACTTTCCGCGGCGGGCAACAGCTAGTAATATATAAACGTAGACTTACACGGACAAATAAAACTACTTAAAGCTTAGTTAAACTTTTGAGAAAACGATACGATACAAATTGAATGTATATAAGCATTATAATATAGATGGCGACTGGTGGTGGGCGACGTGCAGCTGCGGCATCACGCGTCAGGACGCCGCGCGACAGCATACGATTGTGATTGCAGCTGTAATTACAGCTCGGACAACGCGACGTCTCTGCACCAACCCCCACCCCCTCACGCCCCCACCGAGCCTTACATAACAATCACAGATCTGTTCTCGGGTGCACGACCTTTTGATTTCTTCATTACATTTAGAATGAGCACTGGAATAGCCTTTAATAGTCTGTCAGATCTTTCCGACAAATTCGATACGGTGTGCCACTGACGTCCGGAATTATTCGGTTTGGTACTTAATCCTCCATAAATTTAAAGGCCCCTGGGATTCATTCCAATTCATCACAAATATTAAGATGTTCGGGAACGAAATATATACTCACCGACGGGAATATTAAAGCACTCCAATTTATACTAATTAATGACCATTAAAGTAATTAATTTGCATAATTGAAGGAGCATTACAGCATTGAAATGCTAAATAGTCGAACGAAACAGAAGTCGAAAGGAAAATTTGCATAACGGTGGCATTCATTATGTAGCAAGGAGAATGACATCGATGTTCTGTAGCACCGTAGAGCGTCGTAGCTCACTCGTAGATGCAGGTGTAGCACACTATCATGGCGTGCATCGGGTCGAGTGCAAAAATATTTAGTGTCCAATTGCTTTTAATCACAAATTGAAGCGTAACCGTATCCAAAGTCGAATTACTGTAATAATATTTTGCGGTTATTCATTTATATTGCGATCTTTGGTTCGGTTCCCGGGTGGGCCAAAGGGTTATTGTTTTTTCTTTGTTAGGTTACGGAGTTTGGAAGAAGTTTATGTCGATACTAATAGACTTACTGAGACAAATAATTGATCTACATTAATATAATGAGTCACATACAAATACATATATCAGGACATCAAAGTCACCAGTTCACCAGTTCACCTGGCGAAATCGCCTACTGCGATCCATGAAAGCTCGCAACACTTAGGGATAAGAGAACCACAATCTTTCCCAGCACTCATGACGATATCGATCTTCAGCGAGTGCGAATGCGAACCAGTGCCAACCGGTGCAAGCTGGGAAAAGTAAACCTTTATGATAATCAAAATTCTTGGTTGTCAGTTTGTCTAGGGTCTCAGAATAGCCAAGAGAAAGCTGAAAATCTTCGTCCGCTTGCATCGCGACATTGCTGCTCTGCACGCGGTGAACACGGCACTAATTTTAGTATTGTAAGGTCAGGCTCATCCTGCACATATTTTGACTCTAAAAAGAAAAACAGAATATTTTAAAGACAGATATGTACGTTCGCACATCAACTACCTATTTGTTATTTAAGGTTTTAACAGAGCCAGCGCTCATCAATCATCCGTTCGCTCATATACAATGAATATGAAGCCACCTAGCACGTCACCGTGAATGTTGCACAAAGTGATGACGTGAACTTTTGTGAGGAGTCGCGACTCACTGAACCCTTTTCATAAGAACGTTCCTTTCGGAGCCACCGAGTGCCCCAACAAATATCAAATATCTTGGTTTTTTTTTCCGAAGTTTTCTAAGAATGAATCCTTTCTAAATCGATTTCTTGAAACGTATACATTTATGTATATTTATACATATATTATAATATTAAATAAATAAATATTCTACACAGCGCTTTTAGACCCAAAGTAAGCATAGTTTAACTAGCTTGTGTACATACTTTTTTTTTGTAAATATATACATATTATACATAGAAAGACCCAGACCAATGCAAAAAAACATATTCATGGATACAAATATTTGCACTGAGCGGGAATTAAACCCGCGCCCTCTGTCGTAGCAGTCGAATGCACTACCGCTACGCCACATCGCCACTAGTGACCCGCCCCGGCTTCGCACGGCTGCAATACTAATACTAAATATACAACGTTCACAGCTTCTTGTGATGAGTCAATATTGGATAATTATTAATGCTGTTTTGCTTAAAATCACTTCGTAAATGATCCATTATTTCTCGTAAAAAGTACAGGATAAAAATGGTTATTGTGAGTTATCCCTAAGAGATAGACATACACTATAGCGGACTTTTTTGTAGATCTTTTTAAGGTGTACAATACTGTAGTACATTATTTTGATCTATCTCTGGGTTCACCTATTGTTTGCAATGTAAGCGCTGTGACTTGCCGCGTGTTCACAATGCGAGCTCGATGGTATTTACAGTGCATGTAAAAATAGCATCAGGGTAAGCTAATCAATAAATAAATTAAAAAATCAATATTCAAAACAGGACATGAACCCGCAGTAGCCCCTGTCCTGAGTAATTTAAAATATTCTAGACATTATTAGATCTAAAAAATATATACACATTACGACTTACATGCGCAGACAGACTAAATTCACAATGCCATTTGTTAACTCTCACATACAATTATTCTTAGTCTCCTTAAAATAAATAACAAAAGACAAGGCCGCGCCTTTGAAATATGATTGTAACATATTGCCTCAGCGATATTCACGCGCGTCGTGTCGTGTCGCGTCACGTCACGTCACGGCGACGTATCGTGACACGCGTCGTGCGAATCTGACACGCCTCGTATGTGTAGCGCACGACACTTCCGATGAATAAATTATGAGTAATAAATGGTCTTGGGATGCGATTTCTTCGTTTTACCAATACTTATATGAGCGGCTTTAATAGACGGAGTGCCCTAAAACTTACGGAAGTACTTCACAGTTTATTGCAGGATTTAGAAACCCGTATTTTTTTTTTTATATTTAGGACACGTCAATTGACTTCACCTCGCCTGATGGTAAGATGAAGGTAAAGTCTCAGGAAAGAGGGTCACCATTACATACACGTACCATGTTAACAATGGTGGCACTCAGCTTGACGGCCTCATCAAAAGAGGATTGTCGTCGCAGCACCGCGTGACACCCACCGGTCCCACTAGTGCTGCGACCACTATCCCCCTGCCCGGCTATGCACTTGCTGACCCCGGAACGCAATCAAACCGAAATTGGATTACTATGGAGGGTTTTTCGCAATCGTGCACGGTGGTACCTACCCGGCCGAATTTTGTGACAAATTTGTGTCATCAAATTTCTACCACCAGTTGG
Organism: Cybosia mesomella; assembly: GCA_946251805.1. Taxonomy (NCBI): domain Eukaryota; kingdom Metazoa; phylum Arthropoda; class Insecta; order Lepidoptera; family Erebidae; genus Cybosia; species Cybosia mesomella. The sequence continues at coordinate 30,108,936 of OX276404.1, forward strand.
CGATTCATGTTAGTTTAACGTGATAGATAGTCCAGACAAAATCGAACCTCTGGGACACGTGTCCTCGACTGGAGACAGACGCAAAACTTTTCATTAATAACTGAGAAAGTCTCATTTCCTGCAGTTGCATGAATTCAATGTACACTCCTTGTAGTGTAAAATCTCGGGCTTCCCAGACGTCACTTATTTTTAGAAGGATAAAATGTATGGCATAATGTAGTGTAGGTATGTACCTTGAGTGTATGCATATTCGCTAGCTTGTCACGGCGGCCATTTGTCCGTAATCAGGTGCTAAAAGTATATTAGGTTAGGTGCTAAAGGTAGGTAGGTATTTTAGTTAAAATTAAGATATTTTCTTAAGTTTGCCGTACGTTATTACTTCCTAGAATTCGTTCCTTATTAACGGCACTATAGAACGGTGCAATAATACAGGATTTTTTTCACCAAAATGAACAGGTTAAATTGTTGACTTGCAATATTGATTTTCTAAAATCCATATGATGCAGCTTTGGTTTTCATCAAAATTGGGCTCGCCAGGAATTCTCCACTCATTCCATTCTCTCTCTCGATTGTAAGGCCGACTCCCTCCGGAGTTAGGCCTCATTAAAGCCTAGCTCTAGAAAGCGCAGCAATACTCTACAGCATCGCTGGGGTTGCTGATGTGTGCAAGGGTACGGTGCCTTCTCTCCACGCATGCGCCAATTTCGGTTCTATGCAAAGCTTATACTTTGGAGCCCAAGATCTGCTCTCCTACGCTTTCTCGTCTTGGAGCCCGATTCAGTAAAATTGCGTTTTTAAAACTAACGAAAACATTTTACGCTTCCTTTATAATCAAAATTGAAATCATACGTTTTTAAAACAGGTTGTTACTGAATCATGCCCCTAGGTGTCCTATCTTGACTTTAACGGGAGGGTCTGCCGTCTGATCTCCCAAATACAGCGAGGAAAGTCTACCGGCTTGTATATGAAGTTGGCCTGGGCTCTGTAGATCTTGGTTATTCCGGAAACCGATTTCTAATACATGTATTCCAATAGATCATTGTCAATTCCATAGGACACTGAAACTCCGCTCCACTACCGCAGTACAAGATATTTCGATCTAGTCCTTAACGATGTCTATTAGTAGTAATTACAGTTATTGCATACCAGCATCGGCAGCCCACTCGCTATATCTCTGAACTAATCGCAGCGCGCCAGTTGTACAGCAACACGCTCCGACGTGCGTATGTATTAAATTACGCACGCCATGCCTGCAGCTTCCTGTAAGATATCTGTCGCTGTCCGGTGGGCTTCCTCTCCGCGCAGAGGGGGGGGCGGGGCACTAGCCCAGCCGGCACTGCCGGGAGCCACAGCCCAGCACTATACCTTTACTATTACTGCACGTACGTACTCAACTCTGGTTGGGATCAGAATAACTATTGTGCTCGCTTTTAAATATTCATCCAAAATGGTATACTTGTTCATGTTATGAATAACAGAGAGAGGATTACAATAGGGGGACGATCCACCAGGTTACCTAAATAATATACTTGATAGGATATCGTGAAATGTATTTTGGTTAAATTGTTCACACGTTATAATCAATAACCGGAAAGTTTTAACATTAACTTAGAGAAATTGACATCTTACGAGTAACGTCACCTAGTGGTAAATTCTAATAACAAGGTTTATGAAATACCTAACTTCTCAAGTTAAGTACATCGAACCACCAGCCAACTTTAATCGTGTGCTCCAAGTTAAATATTACCATATAAATATGTTAACAGGAAATCTTTGTTTTGTTCCAGGTAACAACAACATTAGCGCATCCCACTCCGGTACTAGTGTACCACTACCACTAGTGTGCCAGGCACAGTGCATGGTCACAGGCCGCACAGGCGACGAGTGCAGCTGCCGCCGAGAGCCCGCGTGCGCAGCGCCAATAGGAGCTCGCTGTTGCTGCGTGCGAAATAGCAACTGCTGTAACTGCGACGGCACTGAGACTTCTGTACAAAATATGCTTCAGACTAGCTGGTACCAGCGGCTCAGTCCACGCGGAGTTCGGTTATAATTTTTTGGTCATATCTCTGGTTCTACCCAGCCAATTCCAATCAAACATACGGCAAATTTTAAGTCAGATCTAGACTTTTCTAATACAAATCTTACATCAAAATCCATGAAGTAATTCTTGCGTCCATCGCGAACAAACAGACCAGAATTTAAAAATAAATATACCTATATCGATCATTTAACATAACCTATTTTTTTTAAATGTACAATGTACAGACACAACTAATTTTCATACATTATAGATGAATATATTATTTTGATTTAATAGTTGACGTGTGGCTTTTATGGGGCATTAGATAATATTATTTACTCCGATTTAATGCATATGAAGATTAAATGAACTGGGTTCCTCCAAACTGTCATTCTACAATGTGTAAAGACGCTCAGTCAACTGGCGTGTTGTGTGTGTCGTTTAGTATGTTTAGTAACGCTTCTGAATAGCAATGGCTGCTTCTGATTCGCAATCTAGCGGGCCGGGCTTGTGAGGAAGAATTTTGCATTATAAACATACGCTCACATTTTGATCGTTAGATAGTTGAGTCGCGCAGGAATGCCGACGTGCGACGTGCCGACGCGCGACGCGACCGCGTCTCCGTGTGGCCCGCGCTCTGGCACTCGCGGGTGCAGTATTCCGCAACTTCCTGATCCTGAATCCTAATTTGTATTTTCTTTCATCACACTTCGTTAGTGGATGGATGACTTTATCATGGTTATAGGCATGAAATTTAAAATAAAACAATGCATTGCATTTTTCCTTCGTGAAGACTACCAAGGTTAGTTTACGTTTTATTAATGATTTACCAGCGCGTGTACATACTTGAACGATTCGTGCCTGAAGTGTCGCCTCTAGATCGATAATACTATCGCAGCTATATCACTGCAAATTATTCAAAATGAACAGAACGTTAAATAACCCGAAACGCATCCGCGTGCACAACGACAACGTACCTCGCCGCCGGCCCTGCCACGGCTGGCCCGCCCACGCGCCGTGCAGGCCCCCGGACCATATGAGTCGAGCACAGGCGCGGCGACGCTCGCTGCGCCTACAACACTCCCGCACACAAGCTCCGCTTCTTGACACCACATTTGGAGTTTTATTTTAAGAGTATTAGCAACCAAAATTACTATTATTCCCCCTAACCCCTCTAGCTAAACTCATTGCTTGTGTTAGGAGTGGGTACACATCGGTAGTGTAATGGCCAGGAGCCCCCGACCTCTCGATCGTAGAGTCAACTCCTTAACCACAAAGTACCAACGCTTCGTTCATGCGAACATCATACATGTACGTGACAACTATGTGTACTATATAATGTGGAAACACTTTTTATCACGTCCAACGAATAAATATTGAACTTTGCGTTTCGAACAGTTAAATCGGTTTAAAATCACGGACATACTTAAGGTCGAGTTAGCAGTGTGGAGTGTGTGCGGCGTCAGGTCTGCTAGCACCTGCCGCCGCTAATGGAGAGCCCATTCATTCGCTCACTCACTCTGTCGCGCTGTAGATATACCACCCTGCTTATGTAGTCTACACTGGGTAGTGACCAATAGCTGTGCCGTACTCGAAGTTGTCATGAAGCTTTGGCCTTGGTTTTGTTTGGTACTACAGACTCAGTGGAACTACAGACTCAATGGAAACTTAATTGCTTTCTATAGTTTTTAATCAGAATTTCCTACCAGCTGTAGTGATCGTCATCATTAATGGATTGATAGGACCAACGATTCCGTGTAACTCGTGTTAGGGTACCTTTATTTTATTTTATTTTTTTCATGCGGAAATCCATTTGAATACCCCCACCGGCCAGCGGGCGCGGTTATGTCGGGCTTGAACCCACTAAAACCGCACGCCATCTCGGGTCTTAAAACGCCGGGGTGTAAGGTTACTCACCTTTGCTTTTAATGCTTTACGTATGTATGTACTCTTGATGCTTTAGAACTGAAAAGCACCGGAGTCTATGAAACATGTGCTTCAGGAATTGGGCGCCCAATGTTTTTGAAGGTTAAGCATTCGGTATTAATGGTGGCAGGGCGTGGCAAGGATGCGAGGAGTCCCTAATGAATACAAAACATTCGTTACGGGGACGCGGATCTAGGCCGAGACGAACAAGAGACCGTTCGCAATGGTCGCTTTGTCTTTCTCCGCTCAGCTATATTTCACTCAGACATAATGCGCTGCTCCACCGGTGCTGGTCATTAATGGAGCGATGTCCGTTCAGTTGGGTATCGTCAAGTAGCCTTCATGCTGAGTCTTTTGTCGGCTGCGCTGCAACTAGACCTCGTCACTGAGCGGACTGCTAGCTGCGTATTTTAATTAATATCATAAAGGTGGTAAAGAAATAAAAGTCCACTTTTCATTATACTTACAATTACCGTAGCCTCATAACACTTTGGACAAGAAGCTCATATGAATACAAGAGCATATATTTGGAATTGTAGGTTATTTACTTATAAAGGCTTTCAACTTTTAATTCCCTTTAGCGCATGATGGAAACGTCTGAGAAGCGAGGTACTGTGCTGTCAGAGGCAATGAGTGTCGGTTCCGCGCTGTAATCGATAAAACAAAGAAATTGTCTATTTTCGCAAGTTTATCACAGGAAAATGGTCGCAAGAGAATAATTATATCTATAAACTTGTGAAAATAATATAATATCTACGGCGATTACATATCTCCGTGTGTTTAACTGTTTAGTCGTCAGCCTACGGTAGTCTGCAAGAAACAGCCGCTAATTGTACTAGAGTAATTTTAGGTATCTAATAAATATAAAATTCCATAGTGTAGGGTGTAAAATAAAGATTGTTTTTTATTTGCATTTCCCCTTTATAGACCTTTTTTGTGAGGAAATTCCCCCAGATACCCCCTTGCCGGCCAGCAGGGTGGTTATGTCGGACTTGAACCGACGAAAACTGCATGCCGGATCGTCGCTCAGGTTTAGGGTGGCCCATAAGGCATTTCCCTTGCACCCCGGCTGGCTCAGGGTCATCTCCGTGACGTGGCGGTAAAGCGTTGGACTGCCACATCCAAGGGCGCGGGTTCGATTCCCGTTTAGTGCAAATATTTGTTTGTCAAAAAATGCATATTTGCATTGATCTGGGTATGTAAATGTACAAAAAAAAAATTACATGAGTATATTAATCTGCAGTCTAGAACCCATAACACAAGCTAGTAAATCTATGCGTACTTTGGGACTAGTGGCGTTGCGTAGAATTTTCTAGAATATTTATTTATTTTGTAACGGTTAATATGTTTTTATAGAAGTTTTTTGATGGGGTTACGTAAAGTTTAAGGTGTGACTTATGCACTGGGAAAATTAATTAAATAATGAATGTAATTAAGACTACTACCGGCTAGGGCGAGCAGAGTTAAATAAAAGGTTGATTACAATGTATAGTATGAGATTATAATCGTGAATAGAATGTTACATAAATTTATATCTGGTATTTGAGTAAATGAACCTCAGGGGATGGATTCATAATAAATATTCTGCCGTGGCGTTGTTCGGTCCGTTGTGCAAGATGTTAGTATGCACTTAGCTAGTGGACACGTGGCTGGTGGTGTTGCCGGCGTGCCAGGGTCTCCGCTGGTGTGCCTCGCTACCGCTATGATGGTGCGAAGCCCGGTGCGAAGACCCTGGAAATAGAAAAGGTGCGGGTCAGTTTGTCACTAGGTAACTACGTCCAAGTGACCCGCTAAAATAGCAGGTGAAGAGAATCTCCCAGCGGCAATGCAGCGTAGCTAGAAGCTATAATAAAAAGAATATAAGTAGGCAGCACAAGCTGGTGCCGCGACCTCTGACCGTAGGGGTCATCGGCCTCGTGGCACTAATTACGTAGGCTGAAATAGCACACAGTATGAAACAAAATATAGTAAGCCATGCATTTTAGCAGGCAATAAGCTGCACCGCTGGAAAGTCTTCACCTGTAGAAGAAGTAGGAAATGTTGATCTCAAAACTTACCCGGAGCCGACAGCAGTTGGCCACGGGGTCAAAGTGACTTTCCCCGGCGAAGGTTACCAAGGAAAGGAACGATATAAGAGCCGTCAGTTGATGACTGGGCTAGTGCTGTCCAATCTCGCTCGCACAACCATAGATAATTAGTAATATATTATAGAAACATACTAAAATATCGATTAATTTACGGATATTGTTTTAATTAGATTTATAAAGAATCCACAACGTTACAATACCCCCTCAATTAGTTCAGGGTTTTTGTTACCCAAAAACCCGATACTGGACTGCTCAATACAATGCTCGACTTACGCTTACACATACATACTTTCTTATATACCTCCTCTATCATTTTCATCCATACATTGCGGTTGCCACTTAAATAATGTAGCACACGCTTCCTTCCGAAGAGAGTTTCCAGGATAATAGGCGCTGGAGACTCAGACGTAAATCTAGCAAGATGGTAAACATTGAAATGTCACAGACAGCAATTTCAATGGGAAGAAAAAGAGCAATAAATACCACTATATATTTTCGACTATAAAAGATAAAGTGTTATGTTTTTAGTATAGGGCTTTTTTTAGATGTATACATTACCGCATCTGCAATAAGGCTTATTTATCGAGTTTGCAAACCGCTCGGAAGAAGACATAACAAAGATATGCAATAAGGCTTGTTTTTGGAACTGAGTTTGCACGACCGCTCAGCATAATAATGGTATAAAACCATAAGAATCAATACCCAGATACTGGTTGAATATCCCAGCTCCAAGAAAAGGTATCCGTTGGTTTAAAACGCCAACGGACCCACAAATGGTATAAAACCATAAAAATAAGGTATCCGTTGGTTTAAAACGCCAACGGACCCAAAAACAACATCAGTTGGTTTAAAACGCCAACCGACCCACAACAACCTTTACTAGGCAAAGCCTAATAATAAAAGAAAACGAACATGAAGTTCAAAGTTCCATCTCAAAGAGAGGAGAAAAGAAGAAGAAAATATATAGTAGTGGTAGGGTAATTATGATTTAAAACAATAAAGACAATTAAATTGTCAAAAATATATAATTAACAACTTTTAAAGTTATGACCAAGTCAATTTATTATTAAAGTGTTATTATTTAAAGTAAAATAGTTTATTATTTGACCCACATCAGTGAGTATATATGCAAACATCAGTTGCAATTGGAACAACTAGTGTTCAAAAAAAAATTTCAAAATTTAAAAAAAAAATTAAGAACCCACGGTTCAACGAGGTAAGTAGTTTCTCTAATGTATTGTAGTCGTATGTTTGTATTTATATTTTGAGGCAAAAAGTAAAAAAAATTTTTTCAAGTTCAATATGACCATGAAGGCATATTAGGGTTGATCCAACGGATCATACAAAAAATTGCAACAGGCAAAATAATTACGAAGTTGAAAACTAATAAGTTGAAATATATATATAATAAATTATTTTGGGGCAAGTCCAAAATAAATATTATTCTTTATTCACCAGTGAATTTAATGTTTTGTTCAAAAAAACAGAAACATAAAAGGGAACAGTCATCCTAAGAAAAGTATTACAACATGATAGAGAATTAACCAATAGGTTAAAAGATATTAATATTTAATATTCAGTACAAAAGTTCAAAAGTTGGTATTCATCAAAGAATAATTTTATTTTGTTTTTAAAAAAACAAGACAAATTTTTAAACAATAACTAGTAGTAATTTTATATTTTAGTATACTGGCAACCTTTTTGATTGTCAAAACCATATGACGTTTGACAACTAAGTTTCAAACAATTTCAAAACAAACTTTGATAGAAATCAAATGTTCAAATATACGAACCGAAGATGTAATAACAATTGAAAAGTGTTACATTATTTAGTAAGAAGACATAATTGACCTGTAGACCGTGTCTACCAACAGGATACATGAGTTATTTAAGTTATAAAAGTTTTCGTAATATGTGAACAAGTTGGTAGGTACATGAAATTAAAATTTTATTGGTGACCCTTTTTTAGGTACAAATATCATTATGACCATTGTAGTATTGAGATATAGGTAGTGTATTACCAACAGTGGAATAACAATAAGGAATGTTATTATAAAATACAAGTTTTAGTTACAAGTATGTGTAGGTATATATTTGTTTGCCACAATAGTGTATAATATTGTTTATGAGCAAAGCAAAGTTTATTGAATATTTACATATATTTACAACAATAGTGATTCTTAGAACAAAACAAGTGTTGTGCATAGTTAAGAAGTTAGGTTGCTATTTAATTAATTAATTTATTAGGTTAGGTTAGGTCCTATGTGTCCTGTATTATGTTTGATTAAAAATGTTTTATATGAAATATATTGATTGTTATACCTATATTAAGTTATGAAAAGCTCCATTATTACACAAGTCATTTTAAAAGGACTCGGGGGAAATGGCTAATGCATTGCTGACTTTGAACGGTCAAATTTATATAAGCGGTAATGATTTTAAAGACTAAACTATACCTGAGACAACAATCCAACAATATGCAGAACAAGACGAAGTCTACAAATTTAAGTATATTTGTATTGTATATTATCTTTGTTGTTCTTTTCAAAGATTTTATTAGTTGTATGGAGATCTTTTATTCTTTGTATTTTTTTTCAAAGAATTGTTTTTTTCAAATACAAAAGCTAATTTGGATACAGAAATCCGATAACAAGCAACACTGACTACAAAACAGTTGAGTAAGTATTAAATTTAAAAGATAAATGAACCCAAAGTTAAGTAAAATATAAAAGCTGTGGTGCGATGAGCGAGATTGTCATAAAAATTAAGTAATAAATTTAGTTCAATATAAGGTAACTACTAGTAAAATCAAGTAGTATATATGTAAGCTGTCAGTGAGTAATTAACTATTTGTGTATAATACATCAAAATAGTTTTAATGAGTATATCAAAATAAGAAAAATTTCAACCAGCAATAGGTTGATATAATAACCTAATATATGTTATTATATTGCACATAAAAGGTAAGCAAGTATAAAAAGTATAATAAATTCACTGACGGGGTATACAAAAATGGAATAAAAATAAGTAGATACCGGGTGAGATCAACAAGTCCAAGAAACAAAAGTAAATAGATCCTTAATTTACCAGTGGGTATAATAGTATAATATGCAGTTAAAATGACCATAAGAGGTATTAAACCAGTCTAGATGTTAAAAATGCAAAATATTTGTAAAAAGTAATGTTAATTAGCCTTGTTGTTATATTTAACACAAGTAATTAGTTAAATAAATGAGTAATTTCACTAATATAATGGAAAAAGTATGCATTATTCAGTTACTTATAAAAAAAATTGAAATTAATAATTATTTTCAACTACCTTCATTTAGTTAAAATGAAAAATAACAATAAAATTGGTGAAAAAAATCACCACACTGGTAAAATAAAGAGGAAAATAAGAAGAAATAAAGTACTTACGGACCAAACACACAATACCTACGGCAGAATAATACCTTTGAAGGCGCCAATGTAACGATTAATATTTTTATAAAAGGTTTTGAAATAGTTTTTATGATGGTTTTGAAATGGAGTTTAAATAAAGTTAAGGTGACTTATGCACTGGGAAAATTAATTAAATAATGAATGTAATTAAGACTACTACCGGCTAGGGCGAGCAGAGTTAAATAAAAGGTTGATTACAATGTATAGTATGAGATTATAATCGTGAATAGAATGTTACATAAATTTATATCTGGTATTTGAGTAAATGAACCTCAGGGGATGGATTCATAATAAATATTCTGCCGTGGCGTTGTTCGGTCCGTTGTGCAAGATGTTAGTATGCACTTAGCTAGTGGACACGTGGCTGGTGGTGTTGCCGGCGTGCCAGGGTCTCCGCTGGTGTGCCTCGCTACCGCTATGATGGTGCGAAGCCCGGTGCGAAGACCCTGGAAATAGAAAAGGTGCGGGTCAGTTTGTCACTAGGTAACTACGTCCAAGTGACCCGCTAAAATAGCAGGTGAAGAGAATCTCCCAGCGGCAATGCAGCGTAGCTAGAAGCTATAATAAAAAGAATATAAGTAGGCAGCACAAGCTGGTGCCGCGACCTCTGACCGTAGGGGTCATCGGCCTCGTGGCACTAATTACGTAGGCTGAAATAGCACACAGTATGAAACAAAATATAGTAAGCCATGCATTTTAGCAGGCAATAAGCTGCACCGCTGGAAAGTCTTCACCTGTAGAAGAAGTAGGAAATGTTGATCTCAAAACTTACCCGGAGCCGACAGCAGTTGGCCACGGGGTCAAAGTGACTTTCCCCGGCGAAGGTTACCAAGGAAAGGAACGATATAAGAGCCGTCAGTTGATGACTGGGCTAGTGCTGTCCAATCTCGCTCGCACAACCATAGATAATTAGTAATATATTATAGAAACATACTAAAATATCGATTAATTTACGGATATTGTTTTAATTAGATTTATAAAGAATCCACAACGTTACAATTTATTATTATTATCTCAGACTTCGAGATGGCCCCCTAGAGTTTAGGAACCACGGTGACGCCGTCTTGCCACCGGAAAAAGCAAAAAAGGCATCGTTGCGCGACCTCTGACGTCTGTGTCGCCTCCGCACCTCGCGGACTCATCAGGTCTCTCCCGGACCATCTCTCTTCTCGAGCATTACTTGCTCGCAAAAGGAGGGAGCAGCAGTCTACTCCCCTCGCTTCCCCTCTATAGACCTAACAGCCGGACGGATTTCCATGTATGAGGTCTCAAAGAAAGGTATTCTATATCTCTCGAGTGTCATAGGATACATAAAATGTGAACAAAGTCTATACGGTGGATTGTTGGAGCTGAAATGTATGCTGTCAAATAATTATATTCACTCAAACTTATCGAGTAGAACACCAAAATCAAGTTAATTTGAAGAAGATTACAAAAAAGTTTAAATTTTAAAACTGAATGTATAAATGGTAGAATATACTGCTTCCGGGCTGTTTGGCCGTGGTCCATCGGAAACTTGTGTTCCAGACGTTTCGTCGATCACTGCGGTCGACATCTTCAGTGGTACACGTCGGGACGCCGTCGAGTGCGGAGAACCTTTCTCGGCGGCGAACTCGGCCGACCCACTATCTTCGGCTGGAGTTTACCGAATCCCCTGCTCCTGTGGCGCGGTATACGTGGGCACTACTCAAAGAAGCGTCAAGACCCGCCTTTCAGAACATGAACGAAATTGCCGCCTCGGCCACTTCGACAAGTCAGCGGTTGCGGAACACACCCAGGAGGATGGTAATCATACCATCAAATTTCAGAACACGAAGGTTCTAGCCACCACTTCACAATTCTTCCCACGGCTATGTCGAGAAGCCATCGAAATATTCAAGCATCCCAATAATTTTAATAGAAAAAACGAAGGTTTTCGTCTCCAAAAAGATTGGTATCCAGCACTGAGAGCCGCGCGTCATCACAATTCAAACATGACGAAGCCGCCACCATCCCCGGTATCCCCCTTGCTTAGCCTCAACAAATCGGTATCGAGCGCATCGGTTGCGCAGCTCTCAACCAATCAGGAGCGATCACGTTGTTTAGCCCCTCCCATTGCACCTATAAATACGCCAGTAACTCGGGCTTTTACATCAGTCGCACCGAGTTCGCCGCCGAGAAAGGTTCTCCGCACTCGACGGCGTCCCGACGTGTACCACTGAAGATGTCGACCGCAGTGATCGACGAAACGTCTGGAACACAAGTTTCCGATGGACCACGGCCAAACAGCCCGGAAGCAGTATATTCTACCTGCAACGCCGGCCGTGAAAGCCTTAAGATTTATATTGAATGTATAAAATAAATTATTGAAAACATTAACAAATTCTACTACTGCTGATAAGACCGGAACAAATTTGATGGCAGGCGGAACTCATAAAGTTTTTTTTCTTCGGTCTATGATTTGCAAATTCATTTATTTTATTTGTGTACCGATCATTAGGTAAAGTTAAAGTATACCACTATAAATCTCTATCTCTGCGCTAATATTCAGCCTGTTCCAGGTCCGTTCGTGTCAACTTTCGCATTTATAAGAGTAGTACAAGTAAAAAAATCCGTTCCCGCAGGGGGAACGCACAGGTAGATTTCGTGAAGCAATTAATATTTTTTTTTTTTTTTAATAATAATAATAATAGATTTATTTGCTTAAAATGTGGTAAGTATAAAGGTGACACATTAAAATTTATGAGCATAAGACACATTTTGCCATTGCTTGTGGCATGCAAACATAAAATTGGATTGAATTTTAACAATTAATTATAAAATACAATAAGTACTTAATACAAACTGACACACATGCAAAATTATAAATTATCAAATTCCTAATAATTATATGTCAATAGCCAATATTAATATTACATTACATAACATGAATTATATTATTATTGCAATGCATTTTTAAAATGATAAGAGCGGAAGGCAAACTTTTTTAGAAAATCATTGACGGAGTAGAAGCTCTCGTCTATTAACCATTTCCGTAAAGCCAGACAGAATTTACGATACGGTAGATTAATTATATGCTCAGGTAACGCATTATAGATAAGCGGTGCCATATAGACACAACTCACTCTAAACATTTCAAGTCGAGGTACTGGCATTTTTAGTTGCATTTGAGTAACTTTCCGCTTATTTATATTATTCTGCATTTCAAATAGTTCCTTGTTAGATTTTACAAATTTGGCTACTTCGTAGATATATATACAAGGAACAGTCAAAAGATTTTCAGATGTAAAAATCGGCTTACATGATTCAGACCATTTCATATTAAATATAGCACGAATACATTTCTTTTGTGCAACAAAGACCCGCTGCAAGTCAGATGAGTACCCCCAGACTATTATACCATACCGAATTATAGAGCAGACATATGCATGGTATACCATTAGTGATGTTTTCCTGGAAGTCACGTTGTTAATTTTTTTTAAAGCAAATACAAATCTATTTATTTTTTGCTAACATTGTCAATATGTGCTTTCCATGTCAGGTGTTCGTCCACTATAACACCTAGAAACTTTGTGCTAGACTGTCACGCTATCATACTCAATATTGAAAGTTATGTCTTTGATTTTAGTTGACCTAAAGTGAATAATTTTTGTTTTTGCAATGTTTATTTTTAGTGCATTACTATGTAACCATTTCCCTACATCTTGTAAAACCATATTTAATTTACTTTCACACGTGTCCATATTATCACATTCAATAATAATGGTGGTGTCATCCGCAAACAAAACGCAATCATGATTATGAATTGCTCTAGTTAAATCATTAATATAAATAAGAAATAACAGGGGGCCCAAGATTACTCCCTTGTGGAACTCCGTGGAAATTAAGTCTAGGTTCGGAGTCAAAGGTTTCTACACTATTTGTGATATCATTGAACTTTTTAACTCTAACTATTTGTTTTCTGCCAGATAAATACGATTCAAACCATTTTAGAGCTCGTACCACGAATTCCACATTTTTCTAATTTTTCAGTAAGTACATTGTGATTTACAAAATCGAACGCTTTACTTAGATCCAAAAAAAGTACCACGGAAGGCATTTTCTTGTTAATTCTATTAATTATTGATCTTATCAAAATAAATGTTGAGTTGATTTATTTTTCCTAAATCCAAATTGCTCTTTAGCCAAAACATCAAATTTATCTAAAAAACTTAGAACCCTTCTAATCACAACTTTTTCAAAGATCTTGGATAGTATAGGGGTCAACGATATGGGTCGATAGTTATTTTTTTCTGTTTTGGTGCCCTTTTTATGAAGAGGTTTTATGATAGATACTTTCAGGGTCTCTGGAAAACAACCTTGCTCTAGCGATAAGTTAATAATGTAAGCCAATGGCTTTGCTATATATTGTGATATAAGATTTATTAGGTCCGTGGTGAGGTTATCGTGACCTGATGATTTTGTATTTTTAAGTGATTTCATGATATTGTAAATCTCTATTGCGTCTGTAGGTTCCAGGAATATGCTATGATTTATATTACTACATTTATTATTTATATTTAAAGTATTGTCCCTATCCTTACTTATGTTATTTGTAACAGTTTCTGTAAAAAAATCGCTAAATATATTTGCAATTTCAGATCCAGAACTAGTAACAACATTATTGTCAATAATCTTATCAATATATCCTGTCTGCAAATCATTGCCCGTATAGCATTTTACGACATCCCATGTAGCTCTACATTTGTTACTAGCTTTGGCTATGTGCTTTTGATTGCAGAATGATTGAGACTTATTTATACATTTTGTTAGTATTCTTGAATACCTTCGGAATAGATATTTATGCTCATTTGTTCTGCTTCTGTAATATTGAAATCTGAGTTTCCTTTTGACATTACAGCTTATTCTAAGTCCTTTTGTTAACCACTTCAATTTAGAAGTTTTACGTGCGTTTCTTCTCTCGTGAATACATAGCAACCAGTTTAAAACCGTTTAATTTCATGTAACTATGCTCATTTTCGACGACAAAATGTTCACTTAAGCAGACAACATCAATATCTGCACCAGATTTGTTCATATTATGGATCGCTAAATCTATGTATGGTATTTTATTTAAAGCGCCAGCAATATTTTGATGAAATACGAAGAAACTAGTCATACATTTATTTTTGTTCACGGAAAAGCTGTGTACTTTGTTCATTTGTAGTTTGAGAAATAACTGGTTTTGGTTTGTCCAGAATCTTAAAGTAATAGGGGATTGTACCTTTGCAGGGCTGTAATATTGGACTTATTGGTTTGACGTCAACAGATATCAAATCTGTACCACTGCGGGTTTTTGATATATTGGGAAACACTTTATTATGTATAGATGTAGTAATATTGCATGTCTTATTTTTGTAAGAGAGATATTTTCTCTTGTACTGGTCCGAATTAATTTCGTGAATAACTCTAACAATATCATCACTCCTATATCCCTCTACAAATGAACAATTTTTGAAATTTTTCGTTAATAACCTAAGGTTGTAGTTCAAATTTTTTTCGTTTAAAAATGAATTATAGAGTACATTTACTAGATACACATTACATTTATTTAATAATTTAAGAGCTACTGATACTTCCGTCAGAAACTTTAATGGATTGGTGTCATTCATTCCAGTCATAATTATAACGGAGTCTCTATCCGTAATTTCCTTAGATAAAGCACCGCAGTTCCATAAAATATTTTCGGTTGTAGCACCAGGCTTCCTAATTGAGCATATTTTATAATCGTTTAAAATAAATTTATTCTTACAATTAATCAACTTTTGTACGATACCTTTCCTTGATCATCAGAAAGTAAAATTATGCTACTACAGTCAGTCCCAGATCCGTTTGTTTGTGGTTCCTTTTTGTTTTTTAGTTGCCTAATACAGTCTGAGGGCATAACATTTTCTGTTATGTTTTTTGTTTCTTCCGATAGTACTTTTACTCGAGGTTCATAATTATACTTATTTTCTGTGTGTAAATTATCGCTAAGCAGTTTCGTATTGGAACTACATTTTGGAGTTTGGAAATCCATATCTAAATCCAATCTTCTCGCTGATAGGGTTGACCTGTTCAATAGAGACTTTTTACTTTTTGTACTGAAACTGGCGCTCCTTCCAATGCTCACGCTGGTTAAATACATTTTCTTAAACTGTACAGTTTTTTGTCTTTCTTCGTCTAATTTATTGTGTAGTAGTTGATTTTCTACATTTAATATTTCTATTTCTATTCTATTTCGGTATGTGCACTCATTAGCTGGTCTCGAAGATTCTGTATAGTACTTCTTAATTCAACGACTTCATCACTTTCGTAACGTGTAGATAAATCTAACATGCTCTTTACACTTCTTGGCGATGATAGACTGTCTATAGAACCATTTGACAACTAAGACAGTGACCTTTGTGTGTTTCTTTTCCTTAATGTGACATTGTTACTTGATGATTCCATGCCTACCTTATACAGGTGACGTATACAAATAGTGAAGATTCACCAAAAGTGTTGATAAATATACCTGGATTCGAACTCGATTCGCCTTATCTATTGTGGCAGTGTATTTCCGCACGGGACCACGAAGACATTTACCAGTGTGCGCCAAATAAGTGCTTGGTTCCCACTTTTATTAGATTATTAAATTTATTCAAGTAGTTTGTATTCATCGCACTAATGAGGTCCAAAGTTCAACTTTAAAAAATCTTTTGAATTTTGACGACCGTTTCAAGGGTTATTATGGTTAAAAGTCGTAATTTTGAAAATATTTCACTCTTATTTTTGCACTGTTTTATCACTTATACACATAAGTTTAGGTATAGATGTAAAAATTCTTTGAATAGTTATTTTTTACACAGATGTCGGAATTAAAAGTAGGGAAAAAGTGATAGCACGTCCGCTTACTTTAACGCCGTAGTACCCTCCTATTTTATATATATATAGAGAATTTTTTTTTCTCGAAAACGGTAACTTTTAGCGAAAAACTTTTCAGACATTTATTTTAGACTTAAAAATGGCCTATCGATTAAAAATGTTTCCGACGAAAAGAATGTTCACCTGTTAGAAGTTATGATTTTTTTCCCGAAAAGTTTTGGTTTTCCCCCCCTCCACTTTTAGTTAAAGTTTTAATCTTATAGGTTTATAATTAAAAGTTGTTGGTATTCATGTATACTGTGGGATAAAATTAGAACGGTTCGAATATCTTTCATAGAAAGTGAAATTTTCAGGAAAAACTGATTTCACAAAAAGTGAGGCCCTACCGTCCCGGCCGGATAGGATTAGGCCGGATTCCACCCGTTCACGAACTTAAACTAAGTTTACACCCAAGCAATTTTTGACCGCAGTTTGAAAGCGATCGGGGCAA
Organism: Cybosia mesomella; assembly: GCA_946251805.1. Taxonomy (NCBI): domain Eukaryota; kingdom Metazoa; phylum Arthropoda; class Insecta; order Lepidoptera; family Erebidae; genus Cybosia; species Cybosia mesomella. Next base: position 30,125,764 of record OX276404.1, read on the forward strand.
AAATGCGACCGTGAGAGTGCCGCAAATTTTGGGAAGTGGAACCATACATACATATATACATACATATATACATACATATATACATACATATATATATATATAAACTTTTTGACCAGTGGTCATTTTAGACTCAGGGGGTCATAACTAGACCTCCTATGAAGATTTTTTTTTTAAATTCGACAGTAGTCAAGAAACCAATAGGTAGATCGATTTCATCGAAATCTACCTAATATAAGATGTACATATACACAAGACATATATTTTCGCTACGTTGTTTTAAACTTCTTCTGTAACAATGTTGCAAACTGTTCGGTACGAAAATCTAATATACCGTGTGTCTTTAGTCCAAAGCGGCTCGTGTGAGTCTGCGCAGAGCTCCTACACGCCGCCGTGGGATGATTTGGGATTTCATTTCCATCCTCAATATCCGGTGTAGACGGGTGGCATCGATAAAAACTAAATTTATTCCGGGACACGACCTCCGAGACCCCTCTCCCCAGCCCCCTGCGCCCGCCGGCTCTTGGCGGCCGCCACATCCGCGGTCTAGTCAGTTAACTGACTCCTCGACGCGCACCGGTAACTACTTTACTGATACGGTGCTGGCTCTTGGCACTTAACTGTTTCATTGAAGTATAGATTACTGCATACAGAGCAGCGAATCGTTAAGTTAATATTAATACAATGCAGTAGTTCACAGCGCACAGCTCAAAATTGTGTAACGTCGGGCTTTTGTCTACTGAACTGGCAACTTTTACTCCACGTCCGACACAACGCCAACGCTTGTCATAAATATATATCCTTTTCCGTTACCCTCTGGGGTTTACTTTGCCGTGTTGCAAGTAATCTCTCCCACATAAATCTCGTTTTTATTGGCTCCCGCTCCGGAAATCAAGAATGGAAATGAAGGCGGCCGGGCGCCGACACATGCCGCGCGATCGCACGCGACACTGGCTCGTTGGTACCGCGCCGGTGACATGGCGGTGCCACCGTTTGTCCTGTTTCATTCAATTATCAATCACTATTTCATTTCCAATATTTACATACCTTAGAATGATTTAAGAAAATATGCTAGTTACACATTTTCCCGTGGCCCACCCAGGTGAACTACGCAGGGGAACCACAGGCAATAAAGGAGCTAGCGCTTTGAACTTATTTTTCAGATGTACTTATAAAACGACTTTCGGATTTTTTCTTTACTTGTGGTATAAGACCTACTGTCATGTTTTAGCTCAACAGGAAATACCCTATAGGTTAAATATGCTGCATAAATATTTTTATACTTTATCTTTTTGATTGCGGTGATTTAGCTTGCAGACTCGAGTATTTGATATTGATTTGTACTTTCTCCACACTTTTTTGATAAAAAGGTCGTGCCAGACAGACGGACATCCAGATTGATCCTATAAGGGTTATTTTTCCCATTTGAATAGTGGCGATAGCCCAGTGGCGTACGTAACGGACTGCTGAGTAGTGCTAAGACGAGTTAGTAGCCCTGGGCACACACCTCTGACTTTTCGTAGTTAAGTATGCATTTATAAATGTGAATAATCTGTCGCTTAATAATGTGCTTGGTAGATGGCAATAGGTTCGCCCCCTATAGCATTGGGACCTTAACATAACTGGCAAATCGTAGGTGTGTAATACACCTCTTCCTAACCCTTCAGAGATACAGGCGTGAAGCTAAGTTTTCCTTTTGAAATACGAAACCCTAAAAATCCATGATTGTAGGAAAAGGGGTGTGAGCCGCAATTGTTTACACCGTATATCGTTGGCACCTCTGCGTCTACATAGAAAGGGAGAGGGCGGAAATAGAAATATGTTATCGGAACACCTGCCAGGGTGGAGACGATTGAATACTACAGATACAGATCGCAGTTTGAGTCTGCAGTCGGTATAGCAGTATAGCGACACGGCAGATACATACTTCAAGTTGCCGAGAGTGTCAGGGAGGCACTGTACAGCCGTCCTGTAAATGAGAATAGCATGTAGTAACTTCAGACTTTTGATTGATAAAGTTGATAATGGAAGTGTTACAGCGCGGTGAGGGAATGTTGTAAGATGTTTTGTTCCAAAACCATCGCACACCGCCCTAAGCCACGTGCAACATCGTTTGCTACTGTTGAACTGCATGTAACATGACTTGTTTGTTCGTCCCTACGTACTGTAAGAGCTGCATAATACAACAGCGTTACAACGTGAGTTTTGTGCCCGCAGTGCTGTTGTGCGGCGAGACGGGGGGCGCTGTAACACAGCGCGGTGAGGGAATGTTGTAAGTGGTTTTGTTCCAAAACCATTGCACACCGCCCTAAGCCAACTGCATGTACATGACTTGTTTGTTCGTCCCTACGTACTGTAAGCATAATACAACAGCGTTACAACGTGAATGGTGTGCCCGCAGTGCTGTCGTGCGGCGAGACGGGAGGCGGGCCGCGGCTGGCGAAGCGCTACGTGGGGCTGTACACCGGGCCCTACTTCGACCCCACGGCGCCCAACAACATCACCACGCAGCTCGGCACGCACGCCTACCTGCCCTGCAAGGTCAGCCTCACATCTATTGAAGTATACTTATACTCCTGCTTATGTCAAGTCTCTCTCAATACATAAGCCCCTTAGTTGATGCTGAAGTAGTAACGAGTGTTAATATTGGGCTCAACTCTCCACTTTCCTGCCGCTATACCCACGCGGTGCTTGCAGGTTCGACAGCTGAGCAACAAGTCAGTGTCGTGGATCCGGCGCCGGGACGCGCACATCCTCACAGTCGACAGGTTTACGTTTATAGCTGACGAGCGCTTCCAGGCTTTCCTCGTCGAGGCCACGGACACCTGGACCCTACAGGTATAGTTTGGTGCACCTGTAATATTCACTATCGAGATACAGCACTTAAGATGAAAGACACAACCATCCCAAGCCCACACCCATAGCTTTATAAAAATATATATTGAAAGTTACGCGTTGGACAATGAACCTAGACCCTGTGTTTTTGACCAGTAGCCACGCAATATAAACTCTCACCCTTATTAGTGCAGAGATTTTAAGTGGAAAAATCGTTACTTTTGAAGGAAGATCTACCCTCATCGTGAAGGTACACGGTGACAGTTGTTCATTTTTATTTAGTTAATGATAGATAATATCTTCAAATATTATAAAGTTAATTAGAGTACCCTTCATGAGGTTTTCTGTGATATGTTCTGATGAGATCTGTAATGGTATGTGTGACTATGTCCAGGTGAAGTACGTGCAGGCTCGCGACGCCGGCCTGTACGAGTGCCAGGTCGGCACAGAACCCAAGATGAGCCACTTCGTGCAGCTCAATGTCGTCGGTGAGCCATTACACTCATGTACAGTAGACAGAAACAGATATTAGACTACTAAATTAAGGTTCGCGGGTTCGAATTCTGCTCAGTGTAAAGATTTGTATGCATGTTTTTTTTTTATATTTAGGACACGTCAATTTGACTTCACCTCGCCTGATGGTAAGCTGAAGGTAAACTCTCAGGAAAGAGGGTCACCATTACATACACGTACCATGTTAACAATGGTGGCACTCAGCTTGACGGCCTCATCAGAAGAGGATTGTCGTCGCAGCACCGCGTGACACCCACCGGTCCCACTAGTGCTGCGACCACAATCCCCTGCCCGGCTATGCACTTGCTGACCCCTGAACGCAATCAAACCGAAATTGGATTACTATGGAGGGTTTTTCGCAATCGTGCACGGTGGTACCCACCCGGCCGAATTTTGAATATGTATTTTTGGTATTTACATTTCTGAGTGTTTCTTAAAATAAGTTTAATTATTATCATAATAAGCAAGGGAGTGAACGTGACGTGGTTTCAGTGCCAAAGATCGAGATCGTGGGCGAGTCGGAGCTGTACGTGAAGGCGGGCACGACGGTGAGCCTGAAGTGCGTGATCACGCAGGCGCTGGAGGAGCCCGCCTACATCTTCTGGTACCACAACGACGAGCGCGTGCTCAACTACGACAAGAGCCTCGTGGAGATCCGCATGGAGCGCCTGGCGCCCGACACCACGGTGCGTAGCAGCCCCGCAGCCCCGCAGCCCCGCAGCCCCGCAGCCCCGCAGGCTATCAGTGATGTCATACATGTCAAACATACTAAACTCAGATATACAAGTACACATCCTCTAAATCCCCGAAGAGATATATCAACAGAGTGTCAACTATTGTAAACACGTCGAGTGACAAGACTATTCCCGCCTTGGAAGAACATAGCCGTATTAAAAGAGAAAGGCCTTGCTTTTCACATCTTTTTGGGAGACGTTACGCCTGAGACCCAACACTACGCAGAATTTAAATCTTGTCAACTCGACGCGGCAATATGATGCATGAGATACTGTATTGAGATTATATATAATGTAAATTTACTGAAGGTGTAATTTATCTCCTTTTGATAAAATTAGCACTCTTCGATCAATCATTGATGCTAACTGTCCAATATATATAGGTACTTAGCAAGGCATGGTAGGTAAGTTTTTGTGTCTGATTTCATCAAGAAATGCAATGATTTTTGCGTGATTTTTCAGGTGGGTAACCTGATAATCTACAGTCCGCGGCGAGAGGACTCCGGCAACTACTCGTGCTCGCCGTCCAATCTGGACTCGGCGTCCGTCATGCTGCATGTGCTTAGCGGTCAGTTGCGTCCCTTACGTTCGTCCATTTCTTTATCGGGTTACATGTTTTTAGTTCCATTTTATACTTAAACCCATGCAAACTACGAGACAAGTAAAATAACAACGCTATACACACGTATCTGTATTAATTCATTAGGAACGTTAAATCCAAACTTCACTACCGCTACACAAGGATAAAGACCAAACAAACGAGTCTAGTTAACTAGTATACAACATAGTAATAAACTAGTATATCTGAATCGAGCCAACTAAAACCATACAACGTCTCTAGCTATAACATTATTATGAGAGCAACATATGCTCCCCCAGAGGTTCCCTGAGAATCTCTGCTTGATTATTTACCACTCGTGTTTAATTATTTTTTTAATGACGTTTGGAAATACATTGTAAACTCAAAGATATTATTCTATGCAGACGATATGAAAATTATGAGGTGGGTCAGTCGGGGTGCGAAGTATATGCTCTATGGGTAACCTTACACCCCGGCGTCTGAAGACCCGAGACGGCGTGCGGTTTTAGTTGGTTTAAGCCCGACATAACCGCCCCCGCTGGCCGGCGGGGGGGTATCCGAAGGGATTTCCGCAAGAAAAAAAAAAGGTATTGACAACTGTGGATGCCTAACTATTGCAATAAAAACTTGAGCGTTTCCGGGAATACTGTAGCCTGAACAAGCTAGACGTTTAGTCACAAAGTGCTACGTATGTTCCTTCACGCGGAAGCTCAGCCCCATCAGCTATGACTACAAGCTACTAGGTCGGTCTTTATCCAGAGGTAATTCCATAAAAGATCTGGATGTTGCGTTCTACTCCAAGCTACTTTTCGATGTCCATATTGAGAACATTGTCAGTAAGGCTTCCGAAGCTCTAGGGTTTATCTTGAGAACGTCATCGGATTTCAAAAATATAAAAACATTAAATATTATACTCTTTAGTTCGCAGTCATCTGGAGTATGATTCTCAAGTCTGGAATCCCGTGTCTGATACATATACAGATAGGATAGAGCGTACACAAAGGAAGTTCCTTAGGTACATTCAATATAGGTCTCAATGCTACTTATCCAGTTACCTAAGTCGTTGTAAAAAAATTCACCTACTGTCACTTCACGAACGACGAAAAATTGCACACTTAACATTTCTGTTTAAAATCATGAACGGATCGGTCCACATACCCGAGTCGGTGAGCAAAATAGGTCTACATGCACCATCTGTATTCCTACGCCAGTCAAACTTAGTTCACACACCCTTAGCTAGAACAGCATATCGCCACAGCTCATGTCATTAGAGCGAGTCGCATGTACAATGAAGTGTTGTTTTAATTTCATCTTTTTCGCATATTTTCTTTTATTATTGTATTCAAATTCTTCCGGTGTCTATTGTTATTAAAGTGATATTTATTTTGTGTTATCTACACGTGAAAACTTGTAACTGGTCTTTTTCTATTAACTGTTATAATTATTGTAGCTGCCTAGCTGCAAGTTGTCCATAAATATAAAAAACAAAATAAAACGAACGCGAGGCGCGGTTGCAGGCGAGCAGCCGGCCGCCATGCAGCACGGCAACGCGGCCGCGCGGCCGGCCCCGGGCGGCGCGCTGGCGGCGGCGCTGCTGGGCCGGGAGCTGCTGCGGCTGCTGCTGGCCGTGGCCTGCTCGCTTGTTTTTCCGTGAGTATCCCCACCCTCCTCTTCCGAACCTTTTTCCCGACTTAGTTGGGGTCTGCTTTCAGTCTAACTATGAAACGGCCGAACTTCGATTTTTCCATCTGACGTCCGAGATCCACTGGTGGCACACAATGAATTGAACTTTTTAGAGCTCCGACTACCCGTAACGGTCGCTACAGGCGTTCGTATGGCGACCGAGACCGACGACTAAACGTGTTCTCCGAGGCGCGAGAAGATTCAATGATGTCTTTCCGTTAGTAGACACTGAGTATAGTATTTATTTCTCTAACGTCACCGACAGAAATTGTCTAGATGCGTCCACAGTCGGTCTCGAGTCAGCATCGATTAATTTCTATGTTAAAAAAAAAAAAAAACAATTGCCGTCCAGCATTCACGATCAGACAGACAGAGGGGTGATTTTGGGGTCTCACTAAGATCTTCGGAGTGAGTTTCACAATTGAACGTGACCTGCATGTCTGCTGATTGACGGACGATGCTGCGGCGCAGGCGCACCTCTCAGGGTTTGGAGGTCAGACGGCAATCACTCCCATAAAAACCGTGTCGGTCGAACCAAGAGGAAGAGAAGGAGCAAGCGGACGGGCGCTCCAAGGTGGAAGCCAACGATGCGGGTGTTTCCTCGTAGCCAAACTAGATTGCCAAACTGATGCGACCAGGGACAACGCTGAGATGATAATTAGAAGTATCAATCAGGATGTATCGGTTGTCCAGTTACATGAAAAAGTAACTTAATTAGGATTCAATAACTTGCACAAGCTTTGTTAATTATTATGAAGCGAACATGACCCTTTTAACTCGAGGTAGGGACAGGTCTAGAAGATTGGCGATGGCCACAATTCAGGCCAAACCAAGTATAAGCAGAGATTTTCTCATGTGTGGATCCATTTATATTTCTAATGTCCTTGGTTCGAAGAAATTACATGAAATGATAACTAAGGCGACTATCTACCATTTCACCGTACACCACCGGCAGGAGTTTGGCCCTCACACTTTAAAAACAAATTGATCACGTACTACACGATGAAGTAGATGAGTCTGACTGTTCCAAACGGGCTGTACGAGATCATAACAAGTTTTACACGATTGGCGACGCGTAATTGATACCCCTGGCATTGCAGATCTCATACTGTCGCGGTAGTAAAGTCTATTTTAACTTGTAAGGGATTTCATTAAATTAAAAACGTGTTTACGGAACGATGGTTTTATTGCGACTAAAAATCAAAACTAAGTTAAACATGCCGGCCGCCAAAGGGCTCATAAAGACCTTTATGATTTACATAATTCACTATCAGAGATCCTTAAGAAGTAACAACGCATTGTACAGCAATTTCTGTATCGTTAATAAACTAGTTAGTAAATATAATAATTTAAAAATCAACATAATGTTCAACATTGATTGGCAAGAGGCACAATTTGTTGGCTGCTCTTTGAATTACACAATCGCCACTTTTGACGCTGTAGACCCTAGTAACTCCATCCGCTCCTGGATGTTTCTTTACAATTCTGCTCAGAGCCCACTTGAGTAGAGGTAAATTTTCATTTTTGATGAGTACAATATGTCCTACATCCAATTCTAGGACCTTTTTCTGCCATTTTGATCGTTGTTGCAATCTGATTAAATACTCTTGTTGCCATCAAATCCAAAAATTGGATAACAACTTCTGAACGTGCTGCCAACGAGATAAATGATTTGTTGGTACTAAAGTCAAAACTGGCCCTAGAACAGCGATAGGTGCTTCACCAATCAAAAAATGACCGGGTGTCAATGGTTGGATATTTTCTGTATCTAAATCTTCTACTGGGCTTAAGTGTCGTGAATTAAGACAGGCCTCGACCTGACACAGAAGGGTGGTCATCTCTTCAAAGGACAAATGGGATTTCATAATTCTTCTCAAATTATGCTTTAATGATTTAACGCCTGCTTCCCATAAGCCGCCCATATGGGGGCTATATGCTGGAATAAAATGCCACTGAGTACCTTCCAGTGTCAGTGATTCAGCAATTGGACCCTCAAACTCTAACTTTGCTTCATTCCAAGTACTTATTAATTCCTTATTAGCCCCTACGAAATTACGGCCCTGATCACTCCACATATGAGCACATTTCCCACGTCTGGCTACAAATCTGCGGAAAGCGCCTATAACTGACTCCGACATTAGATCTCTCACCAGCTCTAAGTGTATCGCCTTCGTGGCCATACAAACAATAATAGAAACATAGGCCTTAGAGGTCTTAGCGCCTCTACCTCTGAACATCAGAATTTAGTATGGTCCGGCAAAGTCCACTCCACTATGTAAGAAGGGTCTTGATGGCGTCACACGTTCCTTGAGCAAGTCCCCCATAAGTTGAGTGCGAGCCTGAGCACTCAGTTTAGCACATCTCAAACATTTCCATATATATCATAAACTATTAGGTGAGCAGTAACTATAAGCATTGTTATAGTTACCTACATTGACTCATACCTTGCCACATTGGGGCTAATAAAAAAAATATGTTCGTCATAACGATACCGAAATAACATCATTATCATCTCGCGCTAGTCCAAGTCGCAGCCGAGGCTGTCACCTCGGAGCCCGAGGTCCGCTTTCTGGCTTTTCCACCTCCACTTTGCACAGTCTTTGGCATCCCTGGCAGTGTGACAATTGGCGCACATGTCATCGTTCACGACGACAAGCCAGCACTTCTTCGGTCTACTCCTCCTACCAGGGCTCAGCGGAGGGGGCAAGGGCAGACATTTGTTACGTATCTTGGCAGTACATTTTATCTGCGATATCACGTACATGAAGGCTGCAGCGGACGCGGGAGTTCCTCACGAGATTCTTATGTATAACTTCACATATCCTTCCATATATTGTGTCGCTCGACCCACGGCTACACTTCGCAGCCGCGCCAAAAGGTTTACTAGCGGTAGTTTTACAAGCCTGCCCTGTAACCTAACTGACATTTTGGGATTAGAAACAGCTACCTCCCACCACCAGCTACTTCACGACACTTGCCCACGCGGCAGCAATGCGTACCTTGGACGTCGCAATCGATGTTATCAGTCGCATGAAGCATAGATCACAGGTACTTAGTCTGGTTGCAGAAGCAAGCCCGGATGGCGGGGCGACTAGCGCTCCCTCCCCCCATTCTTTCGGGGCAAGATGGGAACACCGTGGTTCCCAAACCCGAGGGGGCCATTTCGAAACCGGAGATGGCCCTGGGTGAATCGGGGTGCGAGAGAAATGCCTTATGGGCCCCTTATACCCCGACGTCTGGAGACTCGAGACGGCGTACGGTTTTAGTCAGTTCAAGCCCGACATAACCACCCCCGCTGGCAGGGGTCTCCCCCTCGGATACCCTCCGCCGCATAAAAAAAAGGTACGTAGCCTGATATGTACGCTCGTACTTATGTACTCGCCTATACGCACTAATGAGGTACTTGTAGAGTTCAACGCCACGCGGTTTTCGCCACGTGGAGGAATGGTCTAAATTTAAATCTCAGTTGGTAATGTTGGTAAAGCATCAACGACAATGTGTGGCCTTGGCTTGAAATGAATGAATATTCGTGAACTGATTCCAGGCTGCTGTGCCACGACGAGGACGACGAGGACGACGGCCAATAGCGCCGCGCGGCGCGAGCGAGCCGCCCGGCGCCCGGCCGGCGCGTGCGCGGGCGCAGTGCGCTGTGCGTGTGCCGGACTGCGCGCGTGCGCGTGTGTGAGTGCGCGAGTGTGCGCGCGCCGTGGGCGCCTCACGTCCAACAACACTACGCATCCGATGCATAGTGGAATAATATAATTATATTGTAAAAATTTCGAATCTATTACTTAGATAATGGGACGGTCAGTCGTACGCGTTGTGATATGAACGATATGTGAGAAGATAAATTAACTAACGAAGTTATTCGTATCGGTATCTACCTACTAAAGTTTATATTACGGGAAACAAATCTATGTACATAGGGCGACGGAGCGCCGAGCGGCTGGCGGGACGGACACCGCGCTGTGACGTCACGCGCCGCCGTCGTTCGCTCCGCTTTCAAATTTGTAAAGTTGTACATAAAATTATTATAAACGATTATAATTAATTAAATACTAGTAACATCAGTTAAGCCGAGGCCGAAGCTCCGTCGGCCCCCGCCAGCGACACCGAACTCGTTCTAAACGACTCGAGGCGTATGCGAGGCGAGCTCGCCGGCGCTAACGTGCGAGGGAGTTACGCCGCCACCTGAGAATTGATTTAAACCGAATATCATCTGCCATGTTATAAATATATTTATTGTCGTCAAATGCAGCCCGGCGCTATCGTCCACCTCCCCCTATGTGTTCAGGTTATATATTACAATGGTACCTTTTCCGTCAACGACGTATTTAAATTCCGTTAGTGATGAAATCGATATGTATTGTGTGCTTTTATTTTAAAAGTAATAGATGTCCAAAATAATCATCCAAGTATACCAGGTGCTAGGGAAACGCAGGGAAACCGCAGACTGGCGATAGTACTGTAGATAACAATTTAAGTGATTTTTTTTCGATTGGTTAATTCTTCTTTTTTTATCTTTCTTATTTGGATTTTTTATTAGCATTATTTACGCTCCATCGTGTTAATACAGCTAAATAAAACCGGTCATTGATCCCGCGCGCTGTACGGTTCAACGACCGGCAACGTCATGCCGAAATTCATTATGGCATTCATTTTTAGGTAAAGTATTGCATTTCTTAATTAAATTATCGTTTCATTTAGCAATACTGGCACGATGGAGCGTGAATATGCTAATTAAACTCGAAAAAATAAAATATTCCGATCGAATTGAAGTCACAAAAATTGTATTTATCTTCAGTACTATCGCCTGTCTTCGTTTTTGGGAGCGTTACCCTAATACCCGGTATTTAAATAAAATTATGAAACAAATAAAGAAGTAGCCAACACACATAAAATATCAGGCAAAGAGCGTGACATTTAAAACTCAAAATAAGTACTTCTTTATATATGTATATCCCTATACATGATCGCGTTAATTCCCGTTAGCATTATTGTATATCTCAAAGGAAGTACCTACGAATATATATGATTTAATGTTTATAATACTACAAGGCGGATACGTTCGATAAATGTTTAATATCATTCTATAGTCTCCGCCAAGCCTAATGTATTAGACATCACAGCCATTCAAAGACAAATGAGATTAATCGTTGCGATATACTGAACCTGTATTTATGTAATGACTGTAATAAGTCATCAAAATATAATAAAAAGTGTAAATGTTGAGAGCATCTACATCATCCCGGGTGAAAACATGAATACCACGGATTTCGAGACGTACGATGAGAATTTCTTTTCCAACCAGTAAGATGGCACTCAAATCTGTGATCCTGAGTTCCCTGTTCATCAGTTCTTAGATATTGTACAGTTGAGACAATAATTTTATTTGTCTTATAATATTTAGAATGGTGCATTTAGACGTTATAATAACGTAGAGCATCTAAGCTTAAAGCATTTCATCATTTAGATAAATGGCTTTCAACTGCGTTTTGGACGCCACGCTCAAGTTGGTTCCCCGTGGGATAATCGAGCACTATCCCAGGCATACTCGTATCTATCCCAGTGGGGGGGACAAGGTGCGACCGGTTAGGTTACGCAGGAGGGCGGGGAAGGGGTGCGCGCCGGCCGCAGACAGGATCCTCTTTGTTAATTTAACGTACTGCATGTCGTCGAACTGTGGTTCTCACTTGTATAAGTTTGGTTCGTTGACACTGTTACTGCCTCACTTGTAAATATATAAATGTAAGTAATATAAAATAAAGATGAAATCGTTGAAACATTGTCGGTGTTCTCATTGCTCGAGAGCCTCCTTCCCTCGTCTATGTTCCCTTATCCCGCACGGTATTTCAATAAGAGCAGGCCCATCAAGCTGTTGAATGACTAATACATTGCTTCCTTAGTTCAGATAATGTTACTTGGTATCGATTGTACAAATACATTTTTCGTACCATTTGCTCAAAAAAGTGACATTCTATGCCACAAAAAGCGAACATAACAATATTCAATTAAACTTTTAAGCATTTTGTATGCTTACTTTTTTCTAAAGATTTTAGATCGGAAAAAGAGAACATCTAGGACGGGACTTGAACCCGCGACCAGTCGGATTCATCAAAAAACAATGTTTAAAAATGACTGTAAAGTTGTTCATTGTTTCCGTAGTTCGCAAGAATTACGGTAGATGGCTCCAACGTCGCCTTAAGACGTAATAATGTATCGGAGAATTTCGAATATCTGGGACGTGTCTAGGTGGCTCAGTTGGTCAGAGCATTCCCCCTGTAAGGGACTGGTCGCGGGTTCAAGTCCCGTCCTAGATGTTCTCTTTTTCCGATCTAAAATCTTTATAACAATATTCATTTTTAATCTGTTAAAAACAGGGAAAGAAAATTGTACTGAATTTCATTCATCCTCTAGGGGTAGAATGTGATTTAAATTTGGAATACTTACCGAAATTTATACTGAACTACATCTGTGTTTACACCATTGAGTTTGTATATAAAGCATTATACATACATTTGACCATTTGCACGCTTCGAATCATATGCGGCGTTCGCGGGCAAAGGCTGTTTGCAAATGGAATGCTGCCTTTAAAAAAATTACACGCGCGATTCATATTTTAATTAATAAACCAACAGTTTAAAAAAAAACATTGATTGATTGGTTTTCGAGCGCGAAATTTAAATTAGAAGTTTTGATTCTTTATTTGTGACCTGCCAGTATTTTATGTGATAAAATAGAAAAAGTTTGATAATAAATATTTTTTCGCAAATGGTACGAAAAGCAGAGTATTTTCCTCGGTGATAAAGCTGTCTTAGTCTTGGGTGAACTTAAATCCCTCGCTACACTCAGGACTCGTCTTAAATCCCTCGCTTCGCTCGTGATTTAAGTTTTTAACACCCTCGCTACGCTCGGGAGTAAACCTCGAGTCCTTCGTTACGCTCGCGATTTAAATAGTCACCCGCGACAGAAGACACTGCTTTATCCCCTTGGTTAATAATCTACTAATTCTAATAGCCGCTTACAAAATTTATTTTGAGTACCTATTCGATGATTTGTAAAATGAAATAAGCTTCACAAGTGATAGCAATGATTTTGCACCGGTGGCGAAGAGTTGACAGGCTGGCTCAAGTTATCTGATAGCACAGTATTCGATTAGTCCCGGTGTCCACCACCAATTTGGCCACCACTGGTGGACAGAGAGACAAATTATGAAATTATGTTCTGCTGTCCACCAGTGGTGGACAGAGCAACATATTTTGAAAAGTTGTGTTATCACTGTACACAGAGAACTCTCTTCATATATAGCACTTCTTACCACAAACTTTCACCCGCCACCCCCAGGCCTGCGCTCATGGAGGACGGAGGTCGTTAAGCGACCTCCGGCGCCTGAGTCGCCTGCGACGCGCGGCGAGCAAGGTGCGGGTGAGGCCACCTGTCACCCCAGCAGAAGCAGGCCGGGACGGTGGGGCGACTAGCGCCCCTCCCCCAAACCGGGGCAAGACGGGGACACCGTGGTTCCCAAACCCGAGGGGGCCATCTCGAAACCGGAGATGGCCCAGGGTCAGTCGGGGTGCGAGGGATATGCTCTATGGGCAACCTTACACCCCGGCGTCTGTAGACCCGGAACGGCGTGCGGTTTTAGTCGGTTCAAGCCCGACATAACCGCCCCCGCTGGCACGCGGGGGGGTATCCGAAGGGATTTCCGCACGATAAAACGAAAAAAAAAAAGGTTTCTTATGAATTGGATTGAATTGAAATATTGGATTGTTTAGGTGGTAGAGTCAAGCAACAGTCATTTTGGCCGTTGCATGAATGGGCCGACTTGACCGGGGAAGCACCACCCTCTCACAGAATATCGACGCCAAGTAACAGTATTTGAACTGTTGCATTCCGTTTGGTGAGTGAGAGTGCCGGAGCCCAAACTCCTTTCCCATCCCCTCCAAAACTCCTTTCCCATCCCCTCCCAAACTCCTTTCCCATACCCTTTCCTTTACAGGGTCGGCAGCGCGAGTGTGACGCCACTGGTGTTGCACACATCCATAGGCCGCGGTAACCGTATCCCATCAGGTGGGCCGTGTGCTTTATAAAAAAAAAAAGAAATTTTGTAGCAGCCTTTTGCACTCTATACAGCTATTTATTCTATAATTACTAACTGTTGTTACGGCTCCGCCCGCGAGGATTTATGATCCGGCTCCCGCAACCCATAAACTTAAAACTAAGTAATAAAATAAGTAAAGTGGGTTAGGTTAGGTTAGAACTGTGACCCCAACAGTCCGGAAAGTTTGTGGTAAGAAGTGCTATATATGAAGAGAGTTCTCTGTGTACAGTGATAACACAACTTTTCAAAATATGTTGCTCTGTCCACCACTGGTGGACAGCAGAACATAATTTCATAATTTGTCTCTCTGTCCACCAGTGGTGGCCAAATTGGTGGTGGACACCGGGACTAATCGAATACTGTGCTATCAGATAACTTGAGCCAGCCTGTCAAGTCTTCGCCACCGGTGCAAAATCATTGCTATCACTTGTGAAGCTTATTTCATTTTACAAATCATCGAATAGGTACACAAAATAAATTTGTAAGCGGCTATTAGAATTAGTAGATTATTAACCAAGGGGATAAAGCAGTGTCTTCTGTCGCGGGTGACTATTTAAATCGCGAGCGTAACGAAGGACTCGAGGTTTACTCCCGAGCGTAGCGAAAAATATTTATTATCAAACTTTTTCTATTTTATCACATAAAATACTGGCAGGTCACAAATAAAGAATCAAAACTTCTAATATAAATTTCGCGCTCGAAAACCAATCAATCAATGTTTTTTTTTAAACTGTTGGTTTATTAATTAAAATATGAATGGGGTGACAGGTGGCCTCACCCGCCACCCCCAGGCCTGCGCTCATGGAGGACGGAGGTCGTTAAGCGACCTCCGGCGCCTGAGTCGCCTGCGACGCGCGGCGAGCAAGGTGCGGGTGAGGCGGGCCGGGAGAGTTCTAAGTCTCTCCCGGGCGCGCTCCGCCGCCTCCTTCGCGAGCATTACATGCTCGCAGAAGGAGGCGGCGGCGGCCCACGCGCTCGCGCTCCGCACCATTGCCGCAATCATGCTGCCGAGCGAGAGGACTCCCACCCCGATGGCTGCCACGAGGTCACGCCTCGGCGCCTCCCACGCCGGGCAGTCCGCCAGCGTGTGCAGCCCTGAGTCCTCGCTCGCGTCGCAGTGATGACACTCAGGCGTTGGCTCCTTCCTGATCCGATGCAGGTGGTCCCCGAAGCACCCCTTCCCGGAGATCACCTGCGTCAGTCGGTACGAGAGGCTTCCGTGTCGCCTCTCCAGCCAATCCTCCATGATGGGCCTTACCGCCGCTATTGCGGCGTGCCCTGCGCTTGGTCGCCCAAGTCATTCCTTCCACTCCACCACGATGGCCTGGCGGAGCTGGGACTGCACGGCCTCGATTTCTCGAGGCTCGGGGTTCCATCCCTGCTCCCGCGCCTCCTTTCGCCACTGGTACAGTTGCGAAAGGGCTCTCGCTTCCAGGTCCCATGGCGGAGTTCCGGCAAGGAGACTCGCCGCCTCGAAGGAGATAATTCATAAGAAACCTGATAGAGAAAATAGATAGATAGATTTACAACACATACACAAGTAGCACATTAATTATTATTAATAGTTTTATTGCAATGTACTAAGGGTGGCCTTATCGTTAAACGCGATTTCTTCCAGGCAACCTTAGAATGGGCTGGAATATTATCACAACAGGAATAGAACAGAATAGACTCCAGCTGAAATATAATGCATTTAATCCAACTGGAGATCGACTATTTCTTTTTTTACTTCCGATGCAGAAAAAAGGATAAGGACTTTAACAGATGTAGATATAGTTATAACAGCTTATTACAGTTATTTTCATAGTATTATGACCCACGGCATTCTCTTTTGTTTTGAAAAAAAATATTAAAATCATTTTAAAAAATAAGCTAATAAATTAAAATAATAATTGATTACAAGGGTTGTGCTGATTTTAAAAGCTTGTATCGCGCAAAATTTTTCTCTGTGTTCCAATTGCGCTATAAGCTTTTGTGATTAGCACAATTGCATTAAATTATTATTTTCGTTTGAGTTCAATTGATGTTTTAATAAAAAGCTTGCTTTAATAAAAAAATTAAATTAATTATTTTATTGCAACTTTTTAGTTTTAGTAATATCATGTAGCTCCAGAGTGCTTACAAGGACCAGCCAAAGGAGCCCAACAAAACGAGTCTATGTTGTTTAGTTCCAAACCACCTACCTTCTCCATCTACCTTGAATACCATGTAACACTAGAGAGTTTGTCAAGACAAAACAAA
The DNA here is from genome assembly GCA_946251805.1 of Cybosia mesomella. NCBI lineage: Eukaryota > Metazoa > Arthropoda > Insecta > Lepidoptera > Erebidae > Cybosia > Cybosia mesomella. The sequence goes on from OX276404.1 coordinate 30,142,448, forward strand.
TGAACCCAAACTCGATAGGTTTGACTTGTTGATTTCAGGAGTTTCTATGACCACCTTCCTGCTCCGTCATCAGAATCGGAATACCATGTAAGACCAGAGCGTTTGACATCGCAAAAAAAATGAGCCTTAACTCGATAAGTTTATCTTAATTAGTATGGGAGTTCCTATGGCCTCCATCATCTGACCAGCTCCATGGTACCATATTAATGCATTGTCATCTAAACTAAACATGCATCTAAACATCTCAATCCGTTGAAGAAAACTGATTCAAAATTTAGTTGCAATTGACCCGACCTAACTTATATACATACAGAGCAAGTTAAATAAAAGCTTGTAAAAAGCGAGCTGTGCGAGCTATAGTCGCGAACCAAAAAGGTCAGTACTTCCTGTCTTCATCACACGATAAAAAACTAGAATCCTTCACCCTGCATACTTGTTTCATTCTTCCTATAATCCCCAGTTCTTTCAACGGGGCATTTAAGTAATTTCTGGAATGATGGGGTGTATGGGATCCCACCAGGACCCTGGGGGCAAAGTCAAACTCACCTCCAAGCCGGTACACCTGGTGGTTTTCGGACAGGCTCTGGTGCAGTCTTCCTCTTGGGGTTAGGAGGTCAGACGGCTATCCACCAGAGCTACGCGAACAATAGAAACTGAATTTCCGAAACTTAAAATTTGTTTTATTTTAATAAAGTTTTGTAAGTGCAGCAAATATGGTCTGTGTTCTTAGGATACATAATAATCTATTTAATTTTGACCATCAGGTGCCATTACGGGACGTAGCTCTTCTCCTACCCAAATTTATCCATAAAGAAGGCAGTTTTCTGTCCCAGCCCCCATCTGTACGATCTGCTTCAGTATTATACTAAAATAAATAAAGTCCTTGCAATTATTCTTTATTTGTGTTACAAACAAATATAAATTTTAAAATATGTGAACGAGACAGTTACATTATAATGTTTTTTTTTGGCGTCGGACCCGTGTCTCCCCTGGTAAACCCCCTGGGGGAGACATCAGGAATCTTTAGTACCGGTGTCTCCCCTTGCTTGGGGAGACATCGGTATTAGGTTTCGAATTATATCGCGTCGGACCCGTGTCTCCCCTGGTAAACCCCCTGGGGGAGACATCAGGAATCTTTAGTACCGGTGTCTCCCCTTGCTTGGGGAGACATCGGTACTAGGTTTCGAATTATATCGCGTCGGACCCGTGTCTCCCCTGGTAAACCCCCTGGGGGAGACATCAGGAATCTTTTGTACCGGTGTCTCCCCTTGCTTGGGGAGACATTGGTACTAGGTTTCAAATTATATTTGAAGTACTCGTGTATGCCCTGTCATGGTCATGGTCATGTCAATACCTTCTTACGAAAGTTCAAAAAATGCTATTTACACTATACGAAAGTCAGAACTTGATGTCAAGAAATTAATGTTTAATGAAATTACCGAAGTCGGAATTCCCAAAAAATATCATCAATATAATATATTAGGAGACTACACTATGAATAAAAGAAGAATTATAGTATTTGTAATGGAGAAGGAAAACGGCTTTTGAGTACACGCAAAGAGTTTTTTGGAGATGCAACTTTTAAGAGCACCCCTAGGCCATTTGTTCAACTTTTCGCTTTACACGCTGAATTAGAAAGCACCAGTGACGCGACTAGCATTGTACATGTGTTATATTATGCTCTAATAATGAGTGATAAGACAGAAGAGTCGTACTGCATACTTTATGAAATCATATTCATGCTCATTTCGAAATGGGCTTGACTAATCCGCTGAAAGCTTTGTTTCCGAATTTATTTGTGAAAAGATGTTACGGTCATTTCACAAATAGCTTACGGAAAAAAGCTAAGAAGCTAAATATTAAGTCAAGACTACATAAGCGAATCGTTGGTTTGTGTGCTGTGCTTCCACTGCTACCTCGGGAAAAAGTCGGAGAGGGATATAGTTACATTAAGGACCAGTCTAAAGAATTGGGTAAAACTAAAAAAACTAAGTTATTTTTAAGATACATGGAAAAGACATGGTTGAAAAATGACCAATTTATAGCAGAATGGTGCATTTATAATAAACGCCACAGGACCAACCATTTCGCCGAAGCTTGGAATTCAAAGCTGAACAGGCAGATTAATAAAAAATATGTTACCCTGTCTAAGTTGTTGACTGTATTAGAAAACGACATGTCGTTAAACAAAATGGTGATCACAAACTTTGAGAATAATGTGGCTTCCAGTAACAGAAGGAAGATATATACAGAAAGAGATTCATTCATTTTGAATGCACATATTCAAATGGTGCACAATGATATAAGCGTTGGACATTTTATGGAAAAAATTCGATGAGTGTATTCATATACGGTACTTTTTGAAATACTTCAAAAAATCGTTTTATTTATTATATTTATAAGGTATAAAGTCATATCTGACAAGGAATACACGAGTACTTCAAATATAATTCGAAACCTAGTACCAATGTCTCCCCAAGCAAGGGGAGACACCGGTACTAAAGAATCCTGATGTTTCCCCCAGGGGGTGTACCAGGGGAGACACAGGTCCGACGCGATATAATTTGAAACCTAGTACCGATGTCTCCCCAAGCAAGGGGAGACACTGGTACTAAAGATTCCTGATGTCTCCCCCAGGGGGTTTATCAGGGGAGACACGGGTCCGACGCGTTTTTTTTTGTTTCTAATATATCTTATAAAGTAAAACTGTACACTGTACTCTACATATAAATATATCTTATAGATTACTACTGAAATACACGTCCCAACCAATGTAGTTACTAGTTGTTTCCAAGTGAACACTGAATATTTTGAGATCATTCTCTTCAGAAACAGACTCCAGAACCACAATGGTATTTCAAACACACGCGTTACATATACAATATACAAACGATATCATTCACGTATAAAAATATGAGGCGCGCGTTCAGGCTGGCTCCCCGTCGTGCGCGCGCAGCAGCTGGCGCAGCTGGGCGCGCAGCGCGTAGTTCGGCGCCAGGCGCGCGTTCAGACTGGCTCCCCGTCGTGCGCGCGCAGCAGCTGGCGCAGCTGGGCGCGCAGCGCGTAGTTCGGCGCCAGGCGCGCGTTCAGACTGGCTCCCCGTCGTGCGCGCGCAGCAGCTGGCGCAGCTGGGCGCGCAGCGCGTAGTTCGGCGCCAGGCGCGCGTTCAGACTGGCTCCCCGTCGTGCGCGCGCAGCAGCTGGCGCAGCTGGGCGCGCAGCGCGTAGTTCGGCGCCAGGCGCGCGTTCAGGCTGGCTCCCCGTCGTGCGCGCGCAGCAGCTGGCGCAGCTGGGCGCGCAGCGCGTAGTTCGGCGCCAGGCGCGCGTTCAGACTGGCTCCCCGTCGTGCGCGCGCAGCAGCTGGCGCAGCTGGGCGCGCAGCGCGTAGTTCGGCGCCAGGCGCGCGTTCAGACTGGCTCCCCGTCGTGCGCGCGCAGCAGCTGGCGCAGCTGGGCGCGCAGCGCGTAGTTCGGCGCCAGGCGCGCGTTCAGACTGGCTCCCCGTCGTGCGCGCGCAGCAGCTGGCGCAGCTGGGCGCGCAGCGCGTAGTTCGGCGCCAGGCGCGCGTTCAGACTGGCTCCCCGTCGTGCGCGCGCAGCAGCTGGCGCAGCTGGGCGCGCAGCGCGTAGTTCGGCGCCAGGCGCGCGTTCAGACTGGCTCCCCGTCGTGCGCGCGCAGCAGCTGGCGCAGCTGGGCGCGCAGCGCGTAGTTCGGCGCCAGGCGCGCGTTCAGACTGGCTCCCCGTCGTGCGCGCGCAGCAGCTGGCGCAGCTGGGCGCGCAGCGCGTAGTTCGGCGCCAGGCGCGCGTTCAGACTGGCTCCCCGTCGTGCGCGCGCAGCAGCTGGCGCAGCTGGGCGCGCAGCGCGTAGTTCGGCGCCAGGCGCGCGTTCAGACTGGCTCCCCGTCGTGCGCGCGCAGCAGCTGGCGCAGCTGGGCGCGCAGCGCGTAGTTCGGCGCCAGGCGCGCGTTCAGACTGGCTCCCCGTCGTGCGCGCGCAGCAGCTGGCGCAGCTGGGCGCGCAGCGCGTAGTTCGGCGCCAGGCGCGCGTTCAGACTGGCTCCCCGTCGTGCGCGCGCAGCAGCTGGCGCAGCTGGGCGCGCAGCGCGTAGTTCGGCGCCAGGCGCGCGTTGCGCAGGCGCCGCGCGGTGACCGGCGACACGGCGCCGTCTGCACACCACACTTTGTGAGTCCCAGGACTAGAGGCATCATATTTCACAATTTTACTTAAAGCTATATTCATTTAAGTGTAGCCGTCGGTCACAGCACACTCGTCCGTGTCCTCTGGGCCGTACGTACCGGCAGCAATGAACCAGTCGAGGATGTTGGCGCGCTCGTAGGTGTAGCCGTCGGCGGCGCACACCGGCTCCAGCATCAGGCGGTGCGACAGCGGACACAGCAGGCCGTGCGGCGCCACGCGCTCCTGCGGCACACTCGATCATATTATTCGTGACATCAGCTTGAACCTTCGGATTAATTATAGTCATTGTGTATGTACTATTAGTCCCTTTGTAAAATTGAAAAAAATCATAAGGCTAACTTCAAACAAAAGATACAAGTCAGGTACACAACCTCATGACGCGCCTCGCTCCATCGTCTTGGCGGCACCAGACAAACGCGACCATTTCTAACATTATTCTATGTCTCATACTCGTTGTAACGGGAAATGGCCCTTAAGGCTATCTTCGTCACTAGCTTGGCTGTAATCGTCTAAACCTAACTAAACATAAAACTAAACTGTGAAATTAAATTCCTAACCGATTTATTTTAAATAATGTACGCCGTGATTATTCTCCTCACTGAATTAATTTAACCTTCGGTTTATATTATATATTAACTAATGTTCTAATCTTTTGAGTTTTGTTGAAATAAAATGAACTCTATCTGCATAAAATCTAGTTTCTATATACGATATTGATTTAAATGTCAAGTTATCATTTACGGTCGTAGATTGTATCTACCAGGTAACTGAGGTTTTCTGGATCCAGATTATATGATAATGGCCTGTATTTTTTATATTTCACATGTTTTGTCGTGAGCTCATATATATATATTTTTTTTTGGTTGATATTAAATCAACATATTTTCTCCTCCTCTCTCTCAAGAGTAATTTAATTCTGTTATCAGTACCTCCACTAACGCTAAACGTATAATAGTATTCTTCTCTTTTTTTTATATTAGTATTCACTAATTAATACCATTACAAGTTTAACCAACCCGTCGTAAATCGCCTCACATATCTAGGTTTGCCTGCATTCCAATGTAGGTTTCGTTCGAGACTGGTATAAATACTGATTTAATATGAGTTCATCTGTTTTAGCTTGTAAATATAATTTATGAATTTCAGGCAGACCCCAGAAATGCTACACACTGATAACTTGCTCAAACTGAAAACCCAAATGGTACCAGGAGCTAAAATTGTATTTAAATTATCTATTAAGTGAGCTGATTGTAACACATATATTTATTTATTACTGTATTCGACTAAAATACTCCCTCTCGTTAGAAAACTGTGTGCAAATAATGATATTTCAGATGTCTCTGAATGAACCTACTAAAACCACACACCGTCTCTTATGTGTTCTTTGCACTTTACAAGTCGAATATTAGTTGAGTTCACCAACGAACATCTCTTTGTATTACTGATACTATTTCCATGTGTTACTCGATATATTGCAAATGTTAGATGAAGAATCAGCCACTTAGATAATTTACTCTAATATATTATTCGTCAACTTCTGCCCACTCAAATCAATGTTCTATAACTGATAACGGAATAATTATTTATACTTGCTCTAATTCTCGAATGATGTATTCAGCCGTGTTATAATGCACTTAATTATTTGATTACAGTGCCTAGATAAAATGTTATAATGATAATGATATTTCACGTAACCATTTAAATCACTTCCAAACGTAATTTTATATAAATTCAGACCACAGTTCTTTATCTTGCTATTCAAATCAATATACTATAAAATAGTAGAAATTTACCAGAAACCTTCAATTATATTATTTAGTAATATATTTAAAGTTATATAACAAACTAGCACGATTTATTCAGACAATGTTCTGGAACTATTTTCGATATATCTATTTTTAATTATTGAATAACGTATTTATCCACAACTTTACTATAAAATTCACGATTACTTTAATTAAAACACAATGGATTTGCCGTTGGATTGATTAAGTTATTTATGATAATTATCTTGTAAACAAAGACTTAACGCGATATAATTTACGTAACACTTCACTTCGGTTAGTTATCACTTAAATAAACGTACTTAGTATGATGTTACCTACGAGTCCTATTAATCCGCCTCGACAGATTAACCTAAATAATTCTAGACTCAAATGGCCCTAGTGTTTACGTCGGTCTACTGTCCCGTACCAAAGACAATAGGTGTGTATGAATTGATATGTGTGAATTTATGCGAATTGTGTGAAAGGGAATAACAAAGCGAACTAAACTAAGGATAAGGAATGGAATAGCTTGCGAAAACCCCTAAAACTATTCCACGGATCCTAGATTATAGGAAATAGGTGTTTGAAACGCTTCCGAAATCAGACTCAATCCCAGAATTTAAGGCTTGTTACCTACAAGTTCTTTTTTGCCACGTTTCAGGAGATTGGGTTTATATAGAGAAAGGTATTTATAAAATATAGGAATCTTTAGATATTCAATCCAAAGAGCGTTATCATTTGTCACTTTCTAGTATGCACAACTCGTCAAAAGAATCACCAATTATATTAGCATAACACAGCCAACGAAATTACCAACTATTTTAACAGAGCGTGTGCACTTCAACCAGCTACAATGAAAACTATCCCATGTCCCCGTTCGAAATCAGTTTTTATATTCCACTGACTCCCCGCTTGATGCTTCCTTGTGACGTCACACGCCTCCTCGTCGCTTGGGTATCAGGTAGTATTTTTTTTGAGAAATGACCTACGCATTAGACCTTTCTTGTACTTAAAATAGCATGCCAATATTATTTTAAACCAAACATCTTAACTAGTTCAAATTAAGCATATTTTAATTATATACACACCATTAACCTTAAATTACTAGCATTCCATGCAACATGCTACGTTTAAGTTGATTGAGTGAAAAGTAAATTGCGGTTTACGATTTATGACGTAATAAAATAAACTACTCACTAGATCTCGTTCAAACCAATTTTCGGTGGAAGTTTACATGGTTATGTACATCACATATTTTTTTTAGTTTTATCATTCTCTTATTTTAGAAGTTACAGGGGGTCGGTTACAATGTTGTAATGGAAATTAGAACTTATGGACACGTTATGATCGTCTAGATAAAACATTATTTCGAGCTAAGCCTTAAGTTCTACTATTAGCTAAATTGAATTAACGATCTCGTTTTCTTTAACCTGCATGTTCTATTATTTTTTTCGAAATAATGTGCTCCGTCTGCACGTATATATAATCTTTATATACTGGATATTGGATCGTGCTGAAGTTATGTCGGGCTCCAACCGACTAAAACCGCACGCCGCCGCCGTCTCAGTTCTTCAGACGCCGGGTGTAAGGTGGCCCAAAATGCATTTCCCTCGCACGCTGACAGAATTTATATAAATATTCTGTCTCGAACTCTTTAATCTTTAATCAAATTTAGATCAACCACTCTCCACTTCTCAATCTTCGAAAATAATTTTATTTCGGAACATGGCAACCCTTTTTGTCACCTCACAATTTAAGTCTGCTCTCATTCTGAAGCTTATTGTTGGCTATTAAGTGCTGATGTCATTTGCGCTGGTCGCTGGTGGTGTTTTTTTTTCATATTTTTTCTTTAAATTTTTTTTTATTTTCTTTTTTTACTTTACCCAATTTTTGTTTCAAATACATATTTTGTCGATACCAAGTCATCTCACCAAATTCAGAGACCAAATTTTTTGACACCTTATATACATAATTATAAAGACTTCAGGCAAACCTCAGAGTTGCAAGACACTGCAATATCCGCCTTTGGCAAGAGGTTTCGTTCAAGCTGAATAAAAATATTTTAGGAGCCAAGAAAAGGTATAAGGAGTTACCTACGAAGTGAGCTGGTTGTAATACATATACAATTATATATCAACAAGGTCATCGCATATATCTTATTAGCATGTGACAGACAGACAGACAGTATTTATGGCAATCTCGTTAAACAACCTCGTCGCGTGACTAACACTATTTGCAAGCTTGTTAATAAACATATATAACTAGTCTGGCCATAAATACTGCTACAAAACTTTTCTTTCCTTTTCAACTTTTTAATTATTTTAAATTTATAACACGTATATTATTTTAAAAACTTCTTTCGATTTCGCGCCATTTCACATATTTTTTCGTGTTCATTATCGAATTACAATATGGAATGGGGTGTTAAAGGAAATAGGATCGCAGTAATCGCCTTGCACAAAGTGGGTATGGAGCCGTCGGTCATATTCCAGACACTTCAAAAACTTGGTATCAGCCGTATGTTCGTATGTCGTACTATCAATAGATACAACAACACTTCGTCTTTCGAAAACCAGAAAAGATCCGCGTGCTGTTAGAACTACCAAGGCTATTAATGCTGTTAAAGCCAGAATTCGTCGAAACCCCATAAGGAAGCAAAAAATCTTATCGCGAGAAATCAAGATTCCCACTAGGACTCTGTCACGTATTATAAAACAAGACCTGAAGCTCGGTGCTTATCGTCGATATACAGGACATGCCCTAAATCAATCTTTACGATTAAAGAGAGTAGATCGATCAAAGCGCCTTCTATCGCGATACACAGGTGGAAGGCACAGAAATATCCTCTTTACCGATGAATAAAATTTCACAATTGAAGAACACTACAATAAGTAAAATGATAAAGTGTACGTTCACATTTCTAAGGAAGCTGCTCAAGTGGCAGGAAAGTCCATCCTGCGTCAGTGATGGTTTGGTGGGGCGTGTCTTATCAGGGAGTCACAAAGCTACATTTTTGTGAAAAAGGAGTGAAAACTTCAGCCAAAGTGTATCAAGATGCTGTCTTGGATCATGTTGTGAACCTCTCAGCAATACACTGTTTAAAAATATAACGTGGACTTTCCAGCAGGACTCTGCTCCTGGTCAGAAGGCACGAACTACCCAAGCCTGGCTAGAGCCCAACGTTCCGGACTTTATAAGAGCTGAAGACTGGCCCTCATCTAGCCTAGACTTGGTACAACTCAATTTCAAGACAATAGTTAATTAATTTACCAGCCATTTTCTATCATTTATTCAATAATAGATTTTAATTTAATACTCCTGAGCTTCGGTTATCATAGATCAATGATCTCTAACAGATCACAGCATAAGCTATTTGTAATTATTATTATTTGTACCCATATCAGAAGATAGTTACACTTTGCTTACTTTGGGTCTAGAAAGCGCTGTGTAAAAATTCGTAGAATATTTATTATTTCTTATTATTATAATTACTTTGATCAACGAGTGTCGCAATGAATCGCTTCAGACCTTGGTCTGAAGCGATTCATTTGACCTTTGTCAAATCCCGAATTAAGCTGTTAATTGATGCGGGTTCACGTATCGAGTCGCGTTCACTTACGATTACTGTTCGAATCGTGCCTTAATGAGACGGTCAACGCGGATACGAAGAATAAAAAGCTGTCGAATTGTATGGACATCAAACTTCTGATATAGTTCTCTTGTAGGAAACAAGATGGAAAGGAAGAGAGCCAGCTTCAGGACCGCTCTTTAGGTACGTTCCAGTTTTACTATTATAAGTTCAGCAGCACTTCCCCATGATGTGATGCAATACGTCAAAACAGATTGACAAAGTGCAAAATAAGTCATTTTGAGAACGGGTTTTTAGAAACATGGCATAGGTTTTTGAAAATATAGATAAGTTTTCTAGTTCTAGATGTCATTAAATTTATATAAGCTCGAAAATTCAGTCTTTTATCGATAATAATTCCTAGGTACCTAATTGTGTCCACCAACTGTAGTTCCCTATAGGTACAATGAGCGAGAGAGGCATCATGGTCTAAACAGGAGTGGGCTATGAGAGGGGTAGCTGCTTCGAATTGTTTTTTTATTTTTCAAGCTGAAAGCTATGTATTTAGATTTGTTGATATATTTAAAGATAGTCGATTGTCACTGAGCCAGCCAATAGTTCGATTTATACCATCCTGAGCACATCTATATGTTTCCTCCCAGGAATTGCCTCGAAAAACTAGTGCGATATCGTCAGCAAATGTGATAACCCTCCCATTTGTGAGATTTAGTTGGCAAAGATCGTTTATAAAAATGAAAAATAAAGTCGGACCTAGAATACTGTCCTGCGGCACACCTATGGCAATGGCTAGATCCTTTCCGTGTACGCCATCCAACTGAAGACATTGGGAACGGTCAGTTAGGTAACTTGCAAATAATTGTCGTTGCATACCACGAATATCCAACCGCTCTAACCTATCGAGTAGTAGTGGGACAGAGACCGTGTGAAAAGCCTTGGCAAGGTCCAGGAATCTCGCAATTACTTTTTGCCGTTCGTCCATACCCTTCACTATAGTTACTTTCGCATTCCATAGTAGTTATACATTGGAATTCACGGCATGGGCATCTTTGAGCTGTCTAATGACGTTGCGTTCACTTTGCACTGGCCATGGCCTATAATGCCAGAGTGCCCTCGAGGGAGGGAGGGAGGGAGGGCACGCACCAGCGCGGCGGGCGGCGGCGCGCGGCGCAGCCAGCCCAGCTCCTCGCGCAGGCGCTGCCCTCGGCGCGCGTGCTCCGGCGACGCGTCGGCACCTGTCAATTATTTCTCAGGAGTTTGTTTCCATGCTCATATTACGCTATATCAAAATCGCTTACAGTAATTAATACTTCGCGTACCATAACCTAGATTCTCCATCAGTTCCTCGACGGGTGCGTTGACGAGTCGCGAGCCTGTGACGTCAGCCTCGCGGAACTTACGTATTAATTCCACCTCCTCCTCGGGAGTCACTTGCGCTCCTAACGCGAACACAAGCAAACTATTATTAAGATCCTTATAGCGATAGCTTTAATCTGTCATTATAAATCAAATTAATATCAAGTATTGTCGAGGACCGCGATGGAATAGCACGCGTGATACCTAAGCTCGTCGAAAACAAAGCCAGAGGTCGCGCTCACCGGGTGCGCGGGTGATATTTTCTTTGAGCCAGCGCGCCACGCCCGCCGGCCCCCACAGAGCCGGCGGCGCGCCGTCGTCGTCGCCCGCGTCATCCGCGTCGCCCGCCTCGCCGAGCGGCAGCTGCCACACGGCCAGCTCGCCGGCCAGCGTGCCCGACACCAGCAGCGGCGGCGCCGCGCCGCGCGGCAGCAGCGCCACGGCCAGCACGCCGCCCGCGCCCGCCGCCGCCACCGCGCCGGCCGCGCGCAGCGCCCCGCCGCGCGGTGCCACGCGCCACACGCGCGCCCAGCCGTCCGCGCCCGCGCTGGCCAGCAGCGCGCCGCCGCCCCCCGGCGCCGCGCCGCCCCAGCGCGCGCACGCCGCGCCGCCGCCGTGCGCCGCCACGCGCCGCACCAGGCGCAGCGCCGCGCTCCGCGCCCAGCCGTCCTCCTTGCGGAAGGCGCGATACGACAAACGTTTACGTCACAAAATGCACCACTTATATGGATTACAAAAGAAATTACAATGTATTAAAAGGTACCAATGTATTAAGGTAAAATTAATATCAGGTCCTTACATATGAAATTGGCGTTTTGTAAGGGAAGAACTTAATGTCGATTTTTTTTAAATATAATAAATTATAAAATTGCCATTAATAAAAAATTTATTTTTATTAATGGCAATAGGCTCGCCACCTATTACATTGGGACCTAAACATAAACTGGCGAAATGTGGGTGCTAACACCTCTGCCTACCCCTTCGGGGATATAGGCGTGAGTTTATGTTATGTTTAATATTTATTTAATCAAAGTGTGTACCATTACTATCTATGCACTTTAGCCATCTCATGGGTAGTTCATTGATCCCTTTACTAAAAAAACCATTCGGACGGGAATCAATAAAATCTTTGAATCGGAGTTAAATTTTTTCCCTTGCAAGAAGTTATCCAAATTTCGAAAAAAAATGGTAATCTGTTGGAGCAAGGTCCAACAGATTACCATTTTTTGGAATGTCTAAGACATTCCAATTGAAGCTCCTGTAATTTGGTAGCCGTCTTGAGATGGCCAGGTATTGTAGATACTTATTCACCATTTATAATACAAAAATAGATTACGTTTCATTTCCAAAAACAAACCCTATTTTTTTTCTCTTATCGCCTAACAACATCTGCTTCAAATAAAGTTGGCACCGGACATTCCAGAAATATTTTAAATGTCAGTGCTAAACTTGAGAGGAATAAATAATGACCTCAAATCCTACGAAATTTGATGGGTTCAACACTTAAAAGCAGTCATAAATTTGTAAAAGGAAGACATTTCGTAAGAGTTTTAAAAATGCACATTCTAGCTCATAAATCAACACGCACAAAAAAATTATCATCGTGGAGACTTTGCCGCCAAATTCTGTGGCGGGTAAAGCTGTGTGCTTTACCCGCTGAATGACGCTAACATATTTATAAACCAATCAGGAACAATTCACTGGCTTTGATTTTTTCCATTGGCAGAATGTAGAATGCAGGGCGGAGCCAGGAGAATCTGGTTTGCGCTGGCGACGCTCGAAGAAGGCAGATTGGATTCAACTTTTGGAAGAGCTTCACGTAGAGAGAGAGCTCCTCAGAGGATTAATAGAAAGATTTGACTAGTTAATGCTAGTCCGGTTTAGATAATTTTCCTTGTATTGTGTGAACTAGTTTTATTGACTTGTAATAAATAAATTTAAATAATAATTGTATAAGTGTTAGGCGGGAATAAATAATTAACGAGTGCTAGCAGAAAGCTGATCTTGGTAAAGTATACTTAATTGCATAATTTTAGTGTTCAAAACTTTGTACATAGAATTTTATAATTGACTGACTTTGTTAGCTAAACATAATCAAACAAGTTATTAATAATGGACCTATTGACCTATAAGGAATACGAGCTATTGTCTAAATACAGATCGTATTGGGATCCAACAATTTCATACATATGTATTATAATAATCATTTTAATCATTATTATACTGATAATGTGGAAATGTCTCAGGACAGCACAGACGAGAGTAATGGCGATTCCATTAAATCCCATACAATCGTCTAATTAAATATAATTGATCCGCCCTTACAAATCATGAAAATATATTATGAATAAAGTTTTGAACTGATGTGTTTATAAATGTGTATAAACTGTTTTAAATTGTGTCTGTGTAAGATGAATTGTAAAGGTATTCAATATCAAGTCATAAATCCTGAAAGTAAATTGCTTTTATAATGTGCTTAATAACTAAATTAATTGCACAATCATGTTATTCTGTTCTAAACAAAACCATTCTTGTGTTTGTAAGTCACTACTGAAATGATTTCAATGAAATCAACACATATATACATCATTGTGTATTGGGTCAGACATAAACCCAGACAAATTATCCGGCATTAGATTAAAGGATAACTAACAAGTAAATAACATTTCATCGAGCACACAATAACCTTGAAAATTATTGTGCATGTAATTTTATCATAAATAGATTTAAGCCTTGTGTAAATATTTGTGTTATAATTAAGTATTAATGGCATACAAGGGTTTTTTTCTTTGAGTTTTCGTTTTTCCCTGTAATTTTTGGCCATAGGAACAGAAAGCTCGGTCTAGATGTGACTCTAATCGGTCACATCAGATCTAAATAATCCACCCAGATTCTATTAACTTCATTTATGAAATAAATATACTTAATTTCTTATAAATCTGCTATTTCAATGATTTAGATTAATTCCCTTCCCCATTTTGGCGATAGTAAAATAGAGTCTTAAAGGATTATAATTATTCAGTTAATAAGGTCACGCTGAACGAGACTTACATTGTAAATAATATGTATAAAGTACGAGTCTTATCCGCTAAACACCATCATACATGTCTAGGCTCATTTTATGAATTATACACGAAACTAGGTATTCTATGAACGAGATTGAAAGATTGATGAGTCAAGCTACTGTCTGACCTAACTGAATGAAGCCAATTCTATATACGATTCAAGTATACAAGCTATATTCACGCACTGTATGATTTCTAGTAATCAAGAGTCTGGGAATTAATTTCAAATATGTGAATGCATAATATATAACTGACCTTTGAGCTGATGGTCTCAAATGAACTCAAAAGGGCACTCCAGAGTCAGAAAGATCGAGCTAATTGTAAGTAATTAATCTATTTAATAACAAGAATTGGGGATGATAGCTTATCACAGAGTCTGGAGACTAAATTCATTTAGTCTATTTATTAAACTGCAAAACAGTGGTTATTTCAATGCTTAAAGTCAAGGATAGCACATTTTATATGAATTAAAACTTGCAACTAGTGTGGGACTTTAATACCACTAAGGCGCTGACGGGATGACGTTCCCTAGCGGGGATTCTGGTGGATATCTATACAATAAAAGGATTTTCATTACGAACCCCTAGCCATAGCGGAATCTCAGATCGGCCTGAAATTAATAGCAGTTCTGGGTCAGAACTGAACTGTGCAGAAGTAGTCGGAGTTAGCATCAAATCTGGGCATAAGCAAACACATTCCTCTTTTACCGAATCAACTCCGACCTCTATTCGGCCGAATAGAACCCTAACTGATATATATATATAATATAAAAATTATACCATGGTCACGGGCTAGGCGGCTTTATGCGCCATAAAAAAGAATATTTCACGTCTTAGGACGTGTTGATTGACCGCTTCTCAGCGATGAAAAGGAGTTGAATTCGAGGCCCCATAATCCTATGCGTAGGAGCCTTGAGCCAGGCCGTAGGGTGATCCCGTAAATGCCAGAGTGATTTGAGCAACGAAATGACATTGTCATTGACTCAATTAACAGACATATACACTCTTCAGGAACACTTACTAGACCTAATTTGTCATAAAATATTACTAACTCTAGACAATCTACTCATGAAGGTCTTAACGACTTCTTTCTGTTAATTACCTAAGGGTCCATTAAAAGTAAGCTGAAGTGAATATATGACTTGTTATTTTGGGAATACCATCACTACACTGCACACTTGCATAATTCGACGCGATTGAATTAATTTCATTTGCCACAAAGACTATCCTCACACTCATAAGCATCGAAGTTATCCTGAAATGAAGCAACTAAGTTCTTTATACATAGATTCAACTATATAGACGATCACATAACTGGGCTTGAACCACCACAGTCTGTTGCGCAGTGTGTGGTCTAGCGTTGCCCTGAAGAACAGTGGCCTATAGTGATTGACCAGCCTCGGTTGTTTAGCAGCTAGCTTTTCCATCATGGTTTGCAGTGGCTGACAATAGACGTTCGCCGTAAAAGTCTGGCCAGATTTAATTAAGCTGTAGTGAACGACACCGGCACTAGTCCACCAAACACTCACTAGTAAATTTTTTTTTAGTCTATTTCGCTTGGTTTGGTTTTGGCTGGTTCACCAGGGTTCAGCCATTGCGATGAGCGTTTCCGATTTGTGCACGACACAAATTAACACTAAATACATATGCCAGTGACATGTAAATAAATAAGCGTGAATATAGTGAATGAACAATTATTCGTAATTATGTGATTATCTGTAATATTAAGCTAAGATAAATAGCTTATTACTGTTATTAGTTAATTCTCTGTGTAATGTTTAGAGTCAAAATTAATAAAGAAATTCCATTCCCTTAATCATAAGTAGCATAAGATTATGATTATGCATAACTCAGATTTTGATATAACATCGTATAAGCATGTAAGACGACATTGTAAACTAATAAATAAAGATAATTACGCCCCGCGACTGCCTCCCACGACGTGAGACGCGAACATGCGCTCGCCCGGCTCGTGCCATGTTATTATATAGTAGCTCGCGGGAGGTAGGGTACCATATATAGGTCTTAGGGGTCATTCCGCCCGCTATTCAGCGGCCCGACCTCGCGCGGTACAGATATAAATACCTAACGTTGTGCAACTGTTATTACTTCAGGTAAATGTTTATAGTACATGACTAACGTAGCCTAGTGGTATGGGTAATGGACTGCTGAGACGAGGTCTCGGGTTCGATCCCAGGTCTTACCATGGCACACACCAATGACTTTTCGATGCTTTTCGAAATTATGTGTGTATTTATCGCAGGCTTTAGGCTTATAAGGGCCCGGTTAATGTCAATAGGCTCGCCACCTATTACATTGGGACCTAAACATAAACTGGCGAAATGTGGGTGCTAGCACCTCTGCCTACCCCTTCGGGGGTATAGGCGTGAGGTTATGTTATGTTATGTTATGTAACGTATATTGTTTAAATTATATGAATAAATGAAAATGCGGGGGTGAGGGATTTTGGATCGCTGGCCAGCACTATCCAAATAGTATAAAATGAAATGAATGAATTATTTGAAAATCACTCTCAGTTACGCGGTCAAGAACAAAGAAGCTCAGTAAGAAAAGTATATCAGGGGTAGTGCTGGTCCAGGGGTCCAATTCCTCGACGACGTTACTATCTTCCAACCATCTATTCAGACGTGTTTCATTCTTCGAATAATTAACCTAAAGTTACAGTCCACTGAAGAAGTGATAGTCTATTCAAGATGTATTAGGGATAGGCTGTCACGTACACGATTATCGTACAGGGTCCACTTTCATCACAGTTAATGATTCGATTTAAAACCCCTTCATTATTCTGCCGGTTGAGTAATGTAACGCAGCAGTCGACGCGCGTTTGTCGGTTTGCTGCACTCAATTCATGAGGTACCCACCTTTCAAGGTTTTTCACCTTCCCAATTTGCTTCAAGTGGATTAAAACAGTTTTATCACTAACCCCGCAGCCTTCAGCTAACTCGGACGGGTTTTGTGATGGATCCGCTTCCACAATAGTCTTCAACTTTGGTCTCCAAATTTCGACCTGCAGAAAAAGCCCCGTGGACGGCCCACGGGGCTTTTTCTGCAGGTCGAAATTTCCAGAACAAAAAACGTTGGAACCAAAAACGCACTGTGTTTTCTTTTGCGACACCGCCACCATCATCATCATCATCATCAACCTATTCTAGTCCACTGCTGGACATAGGTCTCCCCTAATGAGCGCCATAGCACCCTGTCTTCAGCTTGCCGCATCCAGCATCTGCCCGCAGTCATTCGCAGATCGTCATCCCACCTGGCCGGAGGGCGTCCGACACTACGTTTGCTGAGTCGCGGTCTCCACTCAAAAACACGTTTACCCCAGCGGTTGTCGGTTCTTCGCGAGATATGGCCGGCCCACTGCCACGTTAGCTTGCTTATTCTTTGAGCTATGTCGATAACCTTGGTTCTCTGTTGGATGTATTCGTTACGGATCCTATACTTCAGAGAAACTCCGAGCATAGCTCTTTCCATAGCTCGCTGAGCGACTTTGAACTGGTGGACCAACCCTACCGTGAGTGTCCACGTCTCAGCTCCATAGGTCATCATGGGTAGGACGCACTGATTGAAAACTTTCGTTTTCAAACACTGCGGTATGTATGACGAGAACACCCGACGTAGTTTCCCAAACGCTGCCCAGCCTAGCTGGATCCTCCTCTTGGCCTCCTTCTCAAAACTGTTTTTACCCAACTGCACAATCTGCTCGAGGTAAGTGTACTCAGAAACAATTTCGAGAAGGTGGCCATCCACGACGATCAGCCCTGGATCAATGTGGCCATTGATCAAGACTTTGGTTTTATCCAAATTCATGCCAAGACCGATGCGTCGCGAGGCTGAAGCTAGGCCGCCCAGCATCTGGGTTAGCTCCTCTAGCGACTCCTCCATTAAGACTATGTCATCAGCGAATCGCAGGTGTGAGATGTAACCGCCACCATACCCATCATTAACCCTTCGAGACGTTTCTGCAGCACTGGTGCCACGATGGAACTCTTACTCGTGAATAACTCGATATTTCAAGTTTTCCATTTTGTAAACTAAGGGACGCAAAGAAAAAACCAAAAGGGGAAAAAACAAATGAATTACGGTTTTCAAAACACAAAAGCATGAGTAAATAGCTGTATAAATTTGAAATTGGAATTCCTAACTAAAGAGGAGATATTTGAGATCAAAGTGGCCAGTACGACAAAACGCCATATTCATATGTGAGGACCTAATATTAATCAAATATTACGTTTTCCAACACGTTCATAGTATTATGTAACTATAAAACGACTGGACATTTGTCCAGTCGTCTTTTATCGGTCCTTTGCAAGCAAAGATGTGCATATTGTAATCAATGTGTAGAGTCTGGATGTTTGAGTGACATCTAATGAGCCGATAGATAGATTAGATACTCTTTATTGCACACCGAACGCAGGATACAAGCCAAGGATAGTGCTTAAAAATTATGCGGAGTTTACACTAGTGACTAAAGCGGCCCCTGCAAAAATAAAATACAATTGTATTTTATTAAACTCATATACGTGAATTTTAGATTTTGCTGAATGCAATTTCCCTCCCACTACAAGAGATTCACTTGTTCAGCTTCATTTTACAGTTTTGGTCGCTTAAGAAATACTAGAGGAAAGATGAATTACTTGTTGGGTTTCCACGATCCACAGTTTGATGTAAGAGTCGGAGCCGGCCGTGGCCAGCAGGTGCGTGTGCTCTGACAAATCAAGATCAGCAGAGCTCGGTGCAAAATCACAGCTCTGCACTCCTGAGACAAAATTACAATATTTAGTATACTAAGAGATCTACCACGGTAGTATATACACTGAAAGCTTGTGTTCACCGAGTTCGTGTACTGAGAGTATATATACATGAGGTCCTGTATACATTAAAAGCATGTGTTCGCCGAGGTCGCGTATACACTAAGACCATGTGATCACTGAGGTCGTGCTTACACTGAGAGCATGTGTTCACTAAGCTTGTGTATACACCAAGAGCATGTGTAGAGTGTAGCAAGTGTAGGAGTGTAGCAAGAGCCGTGCATACACTAACAGCATGTGGTATCAAGAGCATGTGCTCAGTAAGGTTGCGCTCACGCCATGCGCACGCGAGGGCGCGCGCTCACCGCAGTCGTGCGCGTCCGGCTCGACGTGCAGCAGCGCGGCGCGCGGCGGCGGCGCCAGCACGCGCAGCTCGCCGCCCGCCGTGCCCGCGGCCGCCACGCTGCCGTCGCGCGCCCAGGCGCAGCACAGCACGGCCTCCGCGGCGCCCGCGAACACGCTGCGGCACCGCGCGCGCTTGTTTGAGCCATGTTATTTATCATTCGGTGCTGTAATCGGTTTCCGGAGGAGTACTGTACGAGCTACGCTCGACATAATTGTAAAACCATGTAAATGCACGAATCATCATTTTTGTTTACTTCAAAGTTATAATTATTTTGCAATAAGTTCAGTTCGCTTTCGGTCATCAAGCATTCCGCGCGTTCTCATCTATCATTCATATTTTTAGACCCTTTGTTAGACAATATATCAGTTTGATCTATCTAATTATTATATTTATTAGATTTATATAATTATCATTTCCCATGCGGTAGCCTAGTGGTATGGGTAATGGACTGCTGAGCCGAGGTCTCGGGTTCGATCCCAGGTTTTACCATGGCACACACCAATGACTTTTCGATGCTTTTCGAAGTTATGTGTGTATTTATCGCAGGTTTATAAGTGCCCGGTTAATGGCAATAGGCTCGCCACCTATTACATTGGGACCTAAACATAAACTGGCGAAATGTGGGTGCTAGCACCTCTGCCTACCCCTTCGGGGATATAGGCGTGAGTTTATAAAAAAAAAAAAAAATCTTGTTAAGTGTATGAGCAACAAATTGCCCGTACCTACATTTAATTGGTCCTTCAAGCCGGATTGAGTACAAATGTTCGGGTTCCGAGTCTGACTTTATCGACGTGGACAGTGCCATCAGTTTATAAAATTATCAAGGAAAAGTTCAGTATATCAAGCAGACACTTATATCAAGTTTCCGTGTTATCAAGACACATCAGTTCACATTTGTATCAAAAATAAATTGCAGTTGGGTGACGTGGCACTAAGGCGTACCGTTACCCTTTCTTATCAAGTAGAAAGGCTTATCAAGTAAGATCTTTCCTTTTTACCATTTCTATCATGACGCGAGTAGAAGAGCTACTTCCTGAGCAGGAGAAAGTTGCAGCTGCTATCGAAACACTTTATATCAACTTTAAAAAGACCGGGGGTGGACGTAAAACCCCGGAGTACATTCGACGGCGCTTAGACTCTTTAGATACCTAATTATTGGTCTCAATTTACAAATAATCATCTAACAGTAGTAGACATAGGTGATGCATCGTTTCACTATTTCTTAAGCGAAAAAATATATAATAAAACTGAATCAAGTATCGACGTAGAAGTTGTCTTAGAAAAGTGGGAAGTCGAAGATTTGTTGCGTGCTATACAATTATTTCGATGGTCTTCGATAGATAAACTGCATTGGGAGTTAGATTCAGAGTTAAGTGGCTTAAATAAAGAATACGAACAAGAGTTTTCTAAAAATACGAATCACATTAGCACGGTCAGCACTTTGATCAAGGTTACTGACGACATCAGACTGGGCATGGAGAAGGGAAATCTTACGGTACTCTCCTTACTCGATTTCAGCAATGCATTTAATACTGTAGATTTTCATATCCTTCTTGGCATGCTGCGCTCTATTAACATATCTCCAACAGTGATTGATTGGCTTCATAGTTGCCTGTTTGGGTGCCGACAGCGTGTGCACGTTGAAGATTCCTTTTCCACTTGGCGTAATACATCTGTCGGTGTGCCACAGGGTGGCGTGCTATCTCCTTTGCATTTCACCATTTTTATAAATTCTATCTCTAAGTCATTACATTCTTCCTACCACCTTTATGCAGACGATCTTCAAATATATACACAGGCTCCTTTACAAGAACTGTCGACAGCCTTTAATACTATCAACAGCGACTTAGCGAGGATATGTACTTGGAGCAAGCGGTATGGGTTGGAAGTGAACCCCTCTAAGACACAGTTCATAGTTGTTGGGAGCTCCAGGATGTTACCTCGAGTTAATTGGTCACAGTTGCCAGATATAGTTTTCAATGGTATTCCACTGGAAATATGCCAAAGTGTGAAAAACTTAGGGAAATTCATCGACAGCACACTATCTTGGGGTCCTCAAATTCGTGAAGTTAGTCGCAAATTGTTTGCATCAGCGGGCTCCATGCGCAGACTGCGTAACTTTCTACCAACGACCACTAAAATTGCGCTTGCAGAATCTCTTCTTCTTCCTCTTCTTGACTATGCCGATGTCAGCTATCTCGACGTCACCGAGGAGCAACTCGATAAGCTTGAGCGCCTTCAAAACTTTTGCATTAGATTTATATTTGGTCTACGCAAATATGATCACGTATCAGAGTTTCGCCAGTTGCTCAAGTGGCTCCCAATTCGACTTCGACGGAATGCTCATATTTTTTCGATGCTTTATAGTATTCTCTTTAATCCCAATACTCCCACTTATTTAAAAGAACGTTTCGTGTTCCTCAATGACACACATTTAAGATCCTTGAGGTCGTCAGAATCGTTGGAATTGGCAGTACCTGGCATTTATTATATATTTATATTGGCATTCTACGATTTTTTATGATAAATCGTTGACTGTACAGGCGGTACGGTTATGGAATGCACTGCCATTTTCGATTAGGCAGGCATAATCATTGGCCATCTTCAAAAGGATGGTAAAAGAGCACTACCTGGGCCTATAGTCTGCCCCATTCCTTGTTCCCGTTATGTGCTGTCTTAACTTTCGTGCGAGGTATTAAAATATTATATGTAGGCTTAGTATGTATGTTTTTAAATTTGGTATGTATATATGAATGATTTATATTATGTACGATTATATGTAGGTGTCGTAATTATGTATCATTATATGCTTATTTGTAGGTATATGTACCTACTAAATTGTAATACGTGTTTGTAATCCAATCTATTTATTATATGACTACGTTAGTTCTCTTTTATTTCCTGTTACATCAATAACTTCCCAATGTACGATTTAGCTTATTTAGGATTCATGTCCATCCAAAGGTTGCCTGTAAGATATTGCTTTTAGCGATAAGGCCGCCATTTGTATATATGTTAATTAAGTTTACGATATATGCTTATTCTGATTGGTGTACAATAAAGTTTATATCTATCTATCTATCTATTACAACAGTCTTAAGAAATCTATCAACAAAAGATGTGGTCGGTCGCACATATTGAGAAAACTACACCAAAAATGGACAAACCTACTTTTACCGGTAGCAATTGTCAGTGGATTCCGTTTAAAGATCTTTTCACCGAAGCCATCCATCGCAACCCGTCTCTGTCTGATGCTCAGAAATTGCAATTCCTTAAGAGCAAAGTTAGGGGGGAGCCGGAAAAATTCATTCAGCTCTTACAAATAAGTTCTAGTAATTACACTATAAGTTGGTCTATATTAACTAACAGGTACGATAACACACGTTTAATTTTTTCCGCTCATGCTAATACCCTTTTAAATATCCCAAATATACAACAACAGTCGGCTAGTGGTATCAAACGCATTCACGACGTCACTAACGAATGCTTAAATGCGATTAAGAATTTAGACATTGTTACAGAATCGTGAGACGCTTTGTTGGGTCCATATTTTGTCTCAAAAATTGGACCCCTAAAAAATTTACAAGCTTAGAGTCATCCCGTCGAAAACAACACTAACATTACCCAAAAATCAAGTTCTTACAATCAGAATCAAGCATCAGGAAAGCATACGAGCAATAACTATCAAAAGACTAGATATCATAAAAACTCATTTTCTTCAAGCACTCGGGTAATCCCTGCAGGCAATACGGGAAACAAAAACAAAAATTTTACGACCAATAAATATTGGTGTGTTATTTGTAATAACAACGAACATGGAATCTATTTCTGTCAAAAGTTCCTAAATATGCCGCCACATATCAAGAAAAACGTAGTAGATAAACATAACCTCTGCTATAATTGTCTCTACAGTCATCATGGTCGCCCTTGTAAATCGAAAAAAAGTTGCAAGGAGTGCAATAAAGAACATAATTCAGTATTGCATGAGGAGGAATCATGTGACACCTCGCCGTACGCGGCCGGAAACAAGTTAGATCCGCCTTGTTAGACCAAGGTTCACAGACCTCGCTCATCACAGAAAACGCAACCCAAATTCTGAAACTTCCTCGCCAAAAATGTAAGGACGTGATATCAGGAGACGGTGCCAAGAAAATAATTGCAAAGGGATGATCAATATACAATGCATGTCGACAGTAGGAGATTTTACTTTCGAAACAGACGTTTTTATCGTGAAAACTGTAATAAAAAAATTGCCGAATCATTCAACCCCCCGAACCAAATTGATATTACCTAAGCCATATCAAACTAGCTAACCCCGAATTTTCGCCGCCCAGTAGATTTATTATTAGGAGCTGATGTGTATTGCCTTATTTTAATGGAAGGTATATGTAGGGAAAACGCGAGTATACCCACTGCGCAACAAACACGTCTGGGGTGGATTTTAAGCGGGAACTTAAACCTTATCAATGTAACAAAGTTCTAAACGATTTATAGAAAAATTATGAGAAACAGAAGATATCACAGAATCACCAGATTTGTCAACAGAAGATCAACAGTGCATGCAATATTATCAAGAAACAACACTACGAACAAATCACGGCAAATACGAAGTTCGAATTCCATTTAAAGCAAATTATCAGGAAAAATTAGGTGAGTCGAAAAATTAAGCTAAGGCCCAGTTCTATCATTTGGAGAAAAAATTCGAAAGACAACCCGAAGTTGCAAATCAATATAAATTATTTATCAATGAGTATTTGTCGTTAGGTCATATGACACTCGGAATCAGCGACAGCGACGACATCAGAAACATGAAGCCCAATATTTATTTACCTCATCACTGTGTGCACCGGTACGACTCGACTACTACGAAGCTACGAGTTGTTTTTAATGCGTCGGCTAAAACATCAAGCGGTTTTAGCTTAAACGATGTAATGTGCAGGGGCCCAAACTTACAACAGGATTAGCAGAACTTTATCATAAAATGGCGGCAATACAAATAGGCGTATACTGCTGACATCGAAAAAATGATCAGACAGATTTGGGCTCATCCACTTGATCAATGTTATCAAAAAAATATTTGGGGTAATGAACGAAACCAACAAATAAATGAATACCAGCTTGCCACCGTCACGTACGGCACAAAAGCGGCTCCGTTTCTCGCCATGATGACGCTCAAGCAACTCGCACGGGATGAGAGGCTCAACTATGAAAACAGTGCCACCCCCGACGCCCTGGAAGGCAGTTCCTATATGGACGTTTTTTTACACGGTTCCCATTCTATATCATGCGCGAAATAATTACAGCAAGATTTAATAAACCTTTTGAGTTCCCGTGGCTTTAATCTTGGAAAGTGGAAGGCAAACTCAGCGGAATTATTAGAGAATGTTAACTGCAGTCAAGGATTCTTTGATTCCAAGCAAGTGGAAACCACGAAGACACTCGGGCTGGGCCGCAACCCTATAAAGGACAAATATACAAAAAATTATACCTACCTATATAGGACCCCCTAGGCTGGATTTCCCCTATCACTATCAAGCTCAAAATTATATTTCAAGACGTATGGAAGGCTAATATACAATGGGATGAACCTATACCGAAAGCAACAAAACATGAATGGGATAAAATCAAGAACGATTTAACGACCATAAATGAAATTGAAATACCACGGTGGTTGCAAACAAGGGGACATGACACCATCGAGCTACACGGATTCAGTGACACCCACACCAAGGCTTACGGTTGTGTAGTTTATTGTAAAATAAAGAGAGTTAAAGATTCTTCGGCGGTGTTAGTAGCTGGAAAAACAAAATTAGTATCAATTGACAAAAACACATCATTGCCTCGACTGGAACTCAACGGAGCAGTTCTATTGTATATCTAAATTCTAATTCTATATCTAAATTGATAGCAAAAATCAAGACATGCCTCAATAATTACGACATTAAGATGTTTGGTTGGGTGGATTCTATGGCCGTATTGGGATGGTTGAATGGAAACGTAGATAAGTGGAAACCCTATGTAGCTAACCGCGTTAAACAAGTAACTGCGGTAATACCACCCACTTGTTGGCGCTATATCAAGTCTAAGGAAAACCTGACTGCGCCAGCCGAGGATTGACTGCGTCCCAATTGAAAGAACACGACCTTTGGTGGTTCGGGCCAGCATGGCTACCAACCCATGAGTCGGATATAGAAGCAGAGACACAAGAGTTCTCCACAAATTTGGAGGTCAAGAAATGTAAACAAGTTGTAGGGTTTTGGGTCCACAATACAATTCCCGCCAAAACCACGCTTGCACAGATGCAACAAAATTTGTGCATTTGACTGCGGTAAACGATTAGTTCCGCGCCGCCCGTATAGCCGATGGCGCTAGTGTTATCAACGCGTTCTGTTACATATATAATTAGTATGGCCAACCCTTGAAATGTGCTGACACAATACCTTAGATATGCTGTGTCGAGCTCTAGACCTGGCCAGTCCCCGCGCCCGGCGCAGTTCCCGTTTATCCATCAGATAGAGCACTTGCCTCTCAAATCTATTATAAAGCATCATTTCTATTTCCATTTTCTATTTCGATTTTCTAATAAATATAAAAGTAATTTAAATTTGAACTCTTTTTTTTTAAAAACGGTTTCCCGGTGTAGCGTATAACATTGGTGGCAGCGATAAAGGATCTTAAATCAGGTCCCCGGTACGTCTCAGTTCGCGAGTGAAATATAATTCTCACCGGAAACCTAAATTACATTTTTTTGGACACCAAAGTGTAAACAAACATTCTTTGTGAAAAGTGAATAAAGCCAGCTCCGATAAACTGTATTAAGCCGATCCACTGTGCAATAAGTAGTGTCGACCAGAGTGTGTCAAAATCGCAACCTCCGGGAACTCTTCGATATCCAGCACCGTCCAGCCGCAGCAGTCGTTTCCAGATCCAGTTCCGTAGAACTGCACCAGCTCCGGTACCCGCTCCTAATTCTAAAACAAGATGAACTATTCTACTATCTCCGTGTTCCTGTAAGTGAAAAGTGCCTTTTAAAATCTAAAAACAAAGTGCTAAAAATAGATTCATTTTAACGAAGACTCTTTATCTGCTACATTCCATACCGCGCAGCCGTGCGGCCTGGCTCTTATCGTATTGTTTTGACTACGCGACGTCCGTACCTGTAGACTATGCCTCCCAAAGAGGACAAAGAACAAGTCGAGATGGATTTAAATATTTTAATCAAGTTTGTTAGCAAATACGATGGTGATCGTGAAAAGTTGAACGCATTTATAAATAATTGCAAGAATGCAATTAATTTAGCGACTCAATCCCAGCAAAGCATATTACTAAAATACATTTTGAGCCAGCTTGAAGGACGCGCAGAAGCTGCATGCTCCATCAAGGAATTTGACAGTTGGCAACAATTAGAGGACTTTTTAAAAACGCAATTTGGTGACAAAAAACACTATGCCGCGCTTCTTTCCGAAATGCAAGAATGTCATCAAACAAATAACGAGACGGTCAATCAGTTTGCCATACGTCTCGAGTCTTGCCTGTCTAAACTATTATCCGAAATAAATATATCAATTCCCACGAGCAAAAAGGGTGAACTGACAGGCCGTGTCGCAGCAATGCAAGATTTAGCATTGCACACTTTTGTAACCGGTCTTAATCACAGACTTTCCACGGTGGTCCGTTGTCGTGATCCAAAAACTTTGAATGACGCTATTAATTTCGCTGTATCCGAAGAAAAAATTCTTCAGACGTCTTCACGCCGAAACGTAACTTCACTATTTTCTAATCCCAATCCTCACGGACAAAATAATCATTTTCGTCAGTTTCCATCTCAGAACCGACCTGTTCCTCAAAACAGGACCAGTTATGATAAAAACTACGCACCAACCGTGTTCAGGTCTGCGAATCCCCCAGTGTGCCGATATTGCAAATTTCCAGGGCACACCATTGAAAACTGCCGCAAACGCGAATACAATAATAAGAGGTTCGGGACTACTCCGAACGGAAACAATAATTATCGCCCCATTCCGTCTACTTCTCGAAATCAACCAGTCTTTGCTCTCACAGCGCCACAAGAGTATGGCACTGATGAAACTGATCATAATTCTTTAAACGAGTAAAGGACTCTCGAAGGTGCCTCCTGAGTCCAAATACCCGTCCTCCACAAAATAAGAATGAAAACGGCACCCCTATTCCAATTCCAAGTTCTAATTCAATTGCAAGTTCCATTCTAGTTACTAATTCTATTCCTAGCTCATGTTCAAATACCTATTCCATTACCAATTCCAATACCATTTCCAATACCATTTCCAATACCAATTCCAAAGCCGATTCCAATTCCAGTACCAATTCCTATTCCAATACCAATTCCAATTCCGATTCCAATGCCAATGCCAATTCCAATGCCAATTCCAGTACTAATACCAATTCCAACGCTAGTACCAATTCCAAGTATAAGCCCAAATCAAATTCTACTTCCCCTCCAACTTCCACACAAACTTTCAACTCAACTCCTAATTCAAATTCTAACCCCGATTTCATCCACAAAATCACGCAACAGGGTAATCAGCCCCAGTATAAGGACCCAATTTCTAATTCCAATTCTGCTTCCTATTCCGAAATCTTACAAAAACCCACTCCCAATACTAATAAATTATCTATGTTCTCTTACAAGACTCCTATCGCTCAAGAGATTGCTAAATCTTGCAAAGTATCTACTAAGTCCTCTCCGAATCCAGTAATTTTGTATCCTTCTATTTCTATTATTTCCAAATCCAGCACCGCGAACTCTGCACCTGAAACAAAAAATAATAATCATAACAAAGTACACAATATTACATTAAATCCATCAAGCAAATACTTACCTTTCGTTGAAGTCCAATCATCCGTGTCAAGCAAACCATTAAAGTTCCTTGTTGATAGTGGTGCATCTATAAGCCTTATCAAACAGTCAGCCATAGAAACAATGATCACATTGAAAAACCGAATTGTTATGTTCTACGGTTTGGGCATGACAAACAATCCTATGAAATCTCTCGGCTGTATAACCATCGAGTTCCATTCCCTCAAACATGAGTTCAATGTCATTACCGACATCGATTTCCCTTATGATGGTATTATCGGTAATGACTTTTTATCAACCACAAGTTCCAAAATCGATTTCCAAACTGAAACGCTTTCCATAGACAGAATAAAACTCCGTTTAAAATTCAATGAGCCAACATATACGATTGCACCCAGAACAGAAACCATTATAGAATGCTCAGTACTAAACCCGGATATCAAAGAAGGCCTAATTCTAGATCAGAATCCTATTGACTCAATCCTAATTGCTAACTCCATTGTGAAAGTGAAACCCAATTCTAGAGTAAACATTTCCGTCGTAAATATATCCGAATCCCCAATCACTTTCAACCCCGATTTGAAATTGAAACTTTCACCCTTAGAGTCTAAAAATAGTCATCAAATATTTCACACGACCCTTCCAAAAGACTGTCAAGCTCGAACCAATCAAGTCTTAGATCTCCTGAGAGTATCTCACCTTAATGGTGAAGAACGAGACTCATTGTATGATATTTGTGCAAACTTCTCCGATATTTTCCATGTTCCAGAAGATAAATTATCTTTTACTAATGCTATATCCCATGAAATACCTACTTCCTCTTCTATACCCATAAATACAAAATCTTACCGTTTCCCTGAGGTTCATAAGCAAGAAGTAAATACCCAAATAAATAAAATGCTTGACGAAGGGATCATTAAACCTTCAACTTTCCCATGGTCGTCCCCTATATGGGTGGTCCCAAAAAAAATTGATGCTTCTGGCCAACGCAAATGGCGTGTAGTTATTGATTACCGTCGCCTTAACGACATCACAATCGGTGACTCTTATCCAATTCCTAACATATCAGAAATCCTTGACCAACTAGGCAAATCCAAATACTTCAGCACTCTCGACCTCGCATCCGGTTTCCATCAAATCCAAATGTCCGAAGCTGACGCACCCAAAACTGCTTTTTCCGTCCCTCAAGGACACTTCGAATTCACAAGAATGCCATTCGGGTTAAAAAATGCTCCTTCCACGTTCCAGAGGTTGATGAACTCTGCTTTATCAGGCCTACAAGGCATTCAATGTTTCGTTTACCTTGATGACATTGTAATATATTCCTATGACCTTGAAACCCACATGAAGAACCTTTCTAATGTCTTTGATAGGTTGAGACATTTCAACCTCAAACTCCAACCAGACAAATGCGAATTCCTTCGCAAAGAAGTATCCTATCTTGGCCATATCATAACTGACAAAGGGGTAAAACCAAATCCAGATAAAACTAAAGCAGTTCAAAATTTCCCACAACCCATGTGCCCAAAGGACATTAAATCCTTTATGGGATTAGTATCTTACTATCGCCGTTTTATACCCAATTTATCTCAAATTGCTAAACCCCTTACAAACCTTTTAAGAAAAGATATACCATTTGAATGGAAAAACGAACAACAGCTAGCTTTCGACACCCTTAAAAACAGCCTGACCACTGCTCCTATCTTAGCTTATCCCGATTTTAATAAACCCTTCAACCTTACCTGTGATGCTTCCAACTTCGCCATTTCCGCTATCTTGTCCCAAGGTCCAATAGGAAAAGACCTACCTATTGCCTATGCCTCCAGAACCCTCAACAAAGCTGAAAGTAACTACAGCGTTACAGAAAAAGAATGTTTAGCAATAATATGGGGAACTAAAACATTCAGGCCATATCTGTATGGGAACCAATTTAACATCCTCACTGATCATAAACCATTAAAATGGCTATTTAACTGCAAAGATCCAGGCTCCAAGCTCGTAAGATGGCGCCTGAAGTTAGAAGAGTTCGATTATAAAATTGAATACAAAAAGGGTAAAATCAATTGCAACGCTGACGCTTTATCCCGGTTTCCCGTCAACCCATTAATCCAAGATGAATCAAAACGCAATCAAGTCAATACCCCAAATAATTCCAACTCATCTCCTTCAATTAGCCCAATCACGCTAGAAGATCTAGACATACAAATTCCTATCTCCGACCTCGAAAATAGCAACTTACCTCAGATAGACCTTCTAGAAAATGATGACCTTGATCTGCTTTCCAATATTCACGATCCTGAAAGCCAAAATTACTCACCTATAGACAACCCTCAACAGACTCCTCCTCAGATCCCTGTAAGTCAGGAAAACTCACCTGCTCCTTCGACATCCGCAGCTCCAAGTCCCGATGCAGTTCCAACTAGCTCCAACAAAGATTATAACGATTTCCTGAAATCTATCCTAAATAAAAACGAAAATTTTAATTCATACATCAAGGAACATAATGAAAGCCTTTTAAAAAGCAATTGCAAGACCTTACTAATCCCAGTATCAATCGACTTAGACGAATCCAACCCCTATCTCCAAGATATCATCTCTACCGTGGCAGATTCTTCAGACATTTCTAATTCCGAAAGAGAACTCCACTCATTCAAGAAGCTTGAAATCCCAAACAAAACATTCTATCTTCTTTTTACAAAAGTCTACTATTTCGACAACTGTCCTTACCCAGACATATTCAAAACGCTTAAATCCGTTCGAGACGATCTATTACTTTCAGCAGATATTGGTGAAATTGCTATCTCAGACTTTAAAAACCAATTCGAATAACATTCTTTCGTAAAAATTTACAATATGCTCATGTATCTATTCAATAACACAAATATCACAGTAAATGTCCATCATAATACTATCATATACCCAGTTCCAACCGAAATTACAAAAATCCTTAAGGATAATCATGACATTCCAATTGCAGGACATTTAGGCTGTAATAGTTTGTACAACAGGATCAAAGAACGCTATAACTGGAAGAATATGCGTACAGATATCGAAAATTACGTCAAAACTTGTAAATTTTGCCAATCAAACAAAGCCTTGCGAAAGATAAACCAATCCCCTATGCAAATCACTACAACTTCTACTCGTCCAATTGAAAGAATCAGCCTTGATATAGTCGGTCCTTTACCAGAAGCCGGAACCCAAAAACTGAAATACATACTTACTCTTCAAGATGACCTAACAAAGTTTTCTTCCGCCTACCCAATCTCAAACGCTACAGCTGAAGAAACCTGTGAGTGTTTAGTCCACTTTATTTCCTTATTTGGAATTCCCAAATTCATACTTACCGACCAAGGTACCAATTTTACAGCCGAATTATTCAAACGCACTTGCGATTTTCTCAAAATAAAACAACTTTGGTCTTCAGCGTACCACCCACAAACCCAAGGTGCTCTAGAGAGAAGCCATTCCACTCTTAAAGAGTACTTGAAGTCTTATGTGAACGAGAACCAAACAGATTGGCATAAATTCGTTTACACCGCTATGCTCACTTACAATTGCAGTGTTCATACTACCACGAAATTCACCCCATACGAACTCCTTTATGGGCATAAACCTTATCTCCCCGATTCAGTATTTGGTTCTAGTCCAGACGCTACTTACCCCGAGTATATAAAAATGCTTCATCACCGATTAAAGGTATCTCATGAAAAGGCTATAGAAAACATTAATGCTTCAAAAGAAAGATCCAAGTCTTACTACGACAGACATTCTCGTCCCATACAATACAAAGTTGGTGACTACGTCTACTTAAAAAACCATGTCAGATTGCGCAAAGCACTTTCACCCTTGTGGAAAGGTCCCTACAAAGTCGTGAAGATACATGGAAATAACACTCTTTCACTTCTTATCAACCGACGTCACATCAAACACCATTTCGACGAAGTCAAATTGGCCTCTGATGCATAAAATTCCAATTATTTACAATTTTACATTTTGTCCTAACCTTATACTAATATTTTACATTACTACAATTCTATCATATACTATTTCAATATTTTCCAGGATCCTTGCCGTTTATTTCAGCAATGCAGCATCCCAAGAATTCCAAAACCACGAATTTGTTAAATACGTCAACAAGAGCCCTGGTATACTCTTCGACCCTATCGGTACACTGCGAATCGTAAACGACCAATTCCATATCGTAATACCAATTGAGATTCTTCCGTTCAGGGAACATCTCGATAATATCCACGAAGTCTTTAAAATCATTCGATTCCACTGCCGTGAAACTGACGAAATCCATATTTCAGAATGTGACAATATGCTACAGCCTCTAGAATCACTTTATAATGACGTCTCTAGAGATTTTACTTCAGTATCTCATACAGTTACGAATAAGTTCTCGAAAAGATCTGCGTGGTTCGCCGGAATAGGAACTGTATTCAAACATATAATTGGCACATTAGATGAAAATGATGCCATAATGTATGAAAAGGCAATACAAGCTCTTTATAACAATGACAAAATATTGTCAGACTCCATTTCCAAAAGTATTATAGTTTCTCAAACCGCCATTTCGAATTTGAATACGTCGTTACATGAACTGACTGTAAATCAAGCGAAATTAAACGACGTCATGGATCACTTTACCATATTTTCTAAAAATGTTACTATTGTTCTTGACGCCATTCGTTTTAAAGTTAAAATGAATAATATTCTTCATGTCTTAAATTCTAATTTACTTACCCTTTCATTCAAAGTGGAAGATCTACTGAATTCTATTTTATTTGTGAAAAGTAATACTCTGCATCCATCTATTATTACGCCGAATCAAATGTATAATGATATTATAAGCAATTTGAAAATTATTCCAAAGTATAGAGATTTTCCCGTACACTTAGATATAATTAATATACATGCATTAATTAATATAGCTGATCTTACATGCTATGTCCAAGGTAACAAACTTATGTTTATTGTAAAAATACCTCTAGTTAGTCTTTTAGAATATAGTGTTTACCAAATCATACCTTTGCCAACTTCTCATGATATTAATAAACCTAAATCTTTTGCAATGATACTCCCTTCTGGACAGCTATTAGCCCTTAGTAAAGATAAATCAGACTATACTTACCTTAAAACACTGGATAACTGTAAGAAATTACCTTTAGAAACTTACCTATGTGAAATATCCGAAATTTACATAACCTTTAGTAATCCATCTTGTGAAATCGAAATTATAACAAAAGCAATATCGACAATGCCAGAAAATTGCCATGTAAAATTACTATTTGGAGAAATAGATATTTGGCATAGACTCAACAACAACAATTGGTTATTCATTCAAACCAATCCAACGAAAATGTCTATCGAATTTCTCAACCAATCTTTTGAAATCGTCGTGTCTTGCACAGGCATCCTCAATATCTTACCTGGCTGTACAGCTTTTATAAATAATTTAAAACTAGTGGGAAAGGTATACCCTAAAATCTATGTACCTAGCTTAGTCTCTAATTTTAATATAATCAACGATAGTTGCTGTGATTTAAATCATTTTAAGAATACAAATTTTAACTTAACTTTGCCTATCATAAATAGTCTTGATTTAAACGATTTAAAGTCTTACCCCAACGATCCCATTGATCAAATTAAACAACAATTGCAACAATTGGAAAAACCTAATCTCAACCATCTCGTAAATCACATCAGCTATCCTATTTTAAGTATTACCTCTATATCCTTAGTTTTAATTCTAATTATAACAATACTATGTAAGAGTGGCAAGTTTTCTATTAAAGCAATAATCAAACCCTCAGATCCAGATAACTTAGAATCCGAATCTGAACTCCAGCAAACTGGACCTCGTTTACGCATAGAGTAATTTACCGAAAACTCACTTTTAAGTTTGTAAGTTTTCTCTTAAAGGGGGGGCTGTTACATATATAATTAGTATGGCCAACCCTTGAAATGTGCTGACACAATACCTTAGATATGCTGTGTCGAGCTCTAGACCTGGCCAGTCCCCGCGCCCGGCGCAGTTCCCGTTTATCCATCAGATAGAGCACTTGCCTCTCAAATCTATTATAAAGCATCATTTCTATTTCCATTTTCTATTTCGATTTTCTAATAAATATAAAAGTAATTTAAATTTGAACTCTTTTTTTTAAAAAACGGTTTCCCGGTGTAGCGTATAACAGTTCGAACGAGACGCTGCGCGCTCCTAAAAATAATTAGAAATATACCGATATCTTCTAAAATTCACTCAGCAAGACCTGCACCCAGTCAAAAGCAAGCTGCAAAACTAATTGTGCACCCAACATAGCGTTTGGAGACCAGGAGTACGGCAGTCCTGGCGCCGGTCGTGAAGTCGGGTAAGTGTTGTGGCCCATAAATACTTTTCTGGGGGTTTGTTCGAGTAATTTTAATAATCTTTCACAGCTGAGCTATCTAGACAATACACAAGTAAATGTTGCAGTGGCTGAAAATTCTTGATTTATTACAGCAGCCCAGTTCACTCAATAAGACTATTAGAATTCTAGCTTGGATTTATAGACCAATTTTCAGGAAGAACGCAGATTACCTATCAGTGGAGGAGTTAACAAAGGCAAGGAACATAATTATCAATTTTTTTTATGATGAAATATCATGTCTATGTCAAGGGAAATCTTTAAGTAGACGAAGCAAATTATTAAGCCTGAACCCTGTATTAGATGAAGATGGTCTACTGAGAGTAGGTGGTAGATTAAGACACGCCAATATGGACCCGGAAATGAAGCACCCATTGATTATCCCGAATAACCGATTAGCAGAGCTTATCATCGACCAAGCGCATGAAACTACTTTTCACGGGGGTGCTAAACTCACTACATCCTTTATCAGGCAAAAGTATTGGTTACTTGGTGGCAACAGGGCCGTATAAAAGAGGTTAAGTCTTTGTGTGACGTGTAAAAAACAAAACCCAGGAAAGGCACCACAAATCATGGGTGATTTACCACCATCAAGGGTGAATCCATCACGACCCTTTTATCATACAGGCGTCGATTATACAGGTCATGTTTTTATAAAGCCCAACGTCCCTTCGTCCCTACGTCCCTTACGTGGTATCAAGACCACAAAGGGTTACGTGGCCGAATTTCTATGCATGGCCACTAAAGCAAGCATAACCCTATACGGGGCCCCCGTATGGGCGGAGACTCTGGCGGCCCGCAACGTGACTGTATTAAACAGCCCGTTAAAAGCGATGGCCGTCAGAGTCATCAGGGGGTATCGCACGATCTCCGTCGAGGCGGCATGTCTCCTAGCCGGGACCCCTCCATGGGACCTGGAAGCGAGAGCTCTTGCGCTGCTGTACCAGTGGCGCAAGGAGGCGCTGGAGCGGGGCCATAGGCCGGAGCCCCGAGAAATCAGGTCCCAGCTCCACCGGGAACTCATGGAGACATGGAGGGTGCGACTTGAGCACCCAAGGTGGGGGGAATCCACCATTGCGGCGGTGAGACCGATCATGAAGGAGTGGTTGAAGAGGGACCATGGGGACCTCTCCTACCGGATGTGCCAGATGGTTACCGGACACGGGTGTTTCGGTAAGTATCTGTGGCGCATCCACCGGGAGACAACGCCGCAGTGCCAGCACTGCGAGGATCCTGGCGAAGACACGGTGCTCCACACGTTTGTGGAGTGCCCTGCGTGGGCGAGTCAACGCCGGGATCTCGTTGCGGTCCTGGGCGTGGGCGTTCTCTCGTTGAAGACCATGGTGAGGGCCGTGATCTCCGACGGGAGCAAGTGGCACGCCGCCGCCTCTTTCTGCGAGCAGGTAATGCGCGCGAAAGAGACGGCGGAGAGGGAGCGGGAGAGAAACCTGCCCCCCGAGTTTCGCAGTCTGCGGCGTCCTCGCCGCCTGTCGTCATCGTCTCATCTACGTCCGGGACTACCGACCTCCATGATCAGGGCCTGAGGACGGCAGTTGGCCGACTCGCCGTCCTTACAGAAGCAGGCCGTGGCAGAGGCGTGTCGTGTGTACCCTACACACGCCTGCCAACTCACCGAAGCGGGATTTACTGGTGGTAGAAATTTGATGACACAAATTTGTCACAAAATTCGGCCGGGTAGGTACCACCGTGCACGATTGCGGAAAACCCTCCATAGTAATCCAATTTCGGTTTGATTGCGTTCAGGGCGCAGCAAGTGCATAGCCAGGCAGGGGGATTGTGGCCGCAGCACTAGTGGGACCGGTGCATGTCACGCGGTGCTGCGACCACAATCCTCTTCTGATGAGGCCGTCAAGCTGAGTGCCACCATTGTTAACATGGTAAGTGTATGTAATGGTGACCCTCTTTCCTGAGACTTTACCTTCAGCTTACCATCAGGCGAGGTGAAGTCAAATTGACGTGTCCTAAATATAAAAAAAAATATAAAAAAAGAAGATAAAACCCGACCCCACCGGGCGAGGCCGCGCTGGCGGCCAAAGTTCGCCGGCAACCCTAGGGTTATCCTTTCGAGGGCTTACCCGGGGTGCCCGGCAACGGACACTTGGGGAGGACACCGTGCGGTTTTAGTTGAGACACGACATAACCACCCCCGCTGGCCAGCGGGGGGGTATCCGAAGGGATTTCCGCACGTAAAAAAAAAAAAAATGCCACTAAAGCTATACAATGCATCTAGAGCTCGTCTCTGACATGACTTCTTCAACCTTTCTCGCCGCTCTCCGTAGACTGGCCGCTAGACGCGGCGTCCCAGGTCACTTATACAGCGATCAGGGTACTAATTTCATAGGCACCAACAAAGTACGAGAAGAAAACGAAGAATTTCAAAAATCACTTGGTCAGCAAGAATGTCATTCAAAAATAGTAAACATGTGAATGAATTATTAGCACTTCAATGCTCCGTCATGGCCATCTGCAGGCGGTTTGTGGGAGGCAGCCGTTAAAAGCGTAAAATACCATCTGAAACGCGTGATAGGAGAACAACGGCTTACTTATGAAGAATTCAGTACCTTATTAGCACAAATAGAAGGATGCCTAAATTCAAGACCACTATGCGTTTTATGTAACGATCCTAACGATCTTAATTTTCTTACACCAGCACACTTTTTAGGTAGTGGACTCTTATTGACTATCTATGACAAAGAAAAAGATCTGCGAACGAGATGGCAATTAGTACAAAAAATCATCAAGGATTTATGGGAGCAATGGCGCCGCGAATATCTGACACAACTGTCATCAAGAAGCAAGTGGTGACAAGCAAAGGAAAATATCAAGATTGGCGATGTAGTCGTTATCCAGGATGACAACCTCCCGCCTGGCCAATGGACGCTAGGGAGGGTTGTGAAGCTTCATCCAGGATGTGACAATTATGTGAAAGTGGTAACACTCAGAACAAAAAACGGATTCATAAAGCGACCGGTTATCAAGCTTTCTATACTTATGTCAGCAGAAAAACAAGAGGACACACGTCAAGAAAATCAAGAAAATCAAACGAGTATACGAGATTGTAACAGTCTGATCAGTTTTACCAAAATAGCCATATCTTTATTATTATTTTTCATGGTCATTGCCCCTTCATCACAAACCACATACAATATTACGACACTGCAAAACAATAATAGCCTTTATTTCGATTCAATTACTAATATCCAGTGGTCTCGTATCAAACGAGACCACTGGAGTCTCATTTTATATTACAACACTCGTCCTTATCAAAAAGGAAATACGACTCTACGCAAGTACATTGAATGTCTGGAGAAATTATGTCCAACAATAAAAATGGAATCACACTGCGCCGCGATTATAATACAATTACGGCACGAGTTCAGGGAACTGCAACATAATAACAATATTCTAATAAACTATCAGTCTAGTACTATCCAAAGGCAACGCCGCCGGCGTCGCGGGCTTATAAACGGTGTTGGCTGCATAGCGAATAGCCTATTCGGAGTTTTAGATGATCATTTCGCTGAAAAGTACGAAAAGGATATCGCTATTATCAGAAGTAACGAAAATCATCTTGCGGCCTTAAATCAGACGTCAGTAGTGGAAGCCAAGTTCAACTTGCTGAAAAGAACCGAAGACACCATGGAACGTCAGCATAAATTAATACATCAA
The DNA here is from genome assembly GCA_946251805.1 of Cybosia mesomella. Classification (NCBI taxonomy): domain Eukaryota; kingdom Metazoa; phylum Arthropoda; class Insecta; order Lepidoptera; family Erebidae; genus Cybosia; species Cybosia mesomella. The sequence goes on from OX276404.1 coordinate 30,180,530, forward strand.
AAGTTAAATTATATAGATACTTCTTTAAAACAAGTTAAGGAGGGAATTCAAAATCTTTCACTATCATCGGATTTCCTAGAAACCGCTATGATCGCAAATAACTTGTTGTTTAGTTTAAGAAACAAACAACTGACTCTCTTAGATACAGTCACTAATATCTACAATGGGAAATTCAACTTCCAACTTCTCAGTCCAGAGCAATTAACACATGACTTAAATATTGAAAAGTTTTAACTTTTGTCTTTTAATCAACATAACTGATCGTAAAAAGTAACATATTTGCTTATTCTGTGAAAAAGATAATTGTACAAATGTGGTTAAAAATTGTATTTCTAACTAAACTAAATAAAACTAAAATAAAATAAATAATTAAAAGAAACTTAAACCTAAAATGCATCGTGGAATTCCTCCGCATCGCATGCCTCCTGTGGTAACGTTTGCCAACGGCACAACTGGCAGCATTGCCACGTTGTATGGCAATACTTATTCTCTGTGCTAAAAAGAAGCCAGCCTTCTGGTCACGAGAAGCGTCGATCATACGTGTTTCAATCTCCCCGAAGAGACTGCGAGCACTCGGACCCCATGCCCCTAACGTTTCGACTCCAAACGGCACAAATTCATAATCTCCAGTTAAATTTGAGTATTTGTGCCGTTTAAGAGTCTCCGCAGAAAACTTAAATATTATATCAGGCCAACTGCCGAAGGATTTGTCTTTTCCAACCGATAATTTTAATTTAGCAGAAATATATAATTTGCTCCAAGTAAGAACCAGAATGTCGCTGTAATTTCTTATCATCGAAATTAAAATAACACTGATTGGAAAAGACATGTATGAAACTTTCAAGCTCATTCCGATACCCTATTTGTTTGGTAACCAGATGATAACAATAGTGCCAATAGCCGAATATGCTGCAATTAACCTGAAAAAAGATGCTCTTATATCACTTACAGAAAGGGATCTTCAACGATGTTCACAATAAAATATGAATTTCATTTTATGTTATTTAAGGCAACACATCTATCATATCAAGGACGACCAGAGCTTATGTGCAATCATACCTGGGACAAGGAATTGCAAGACTACATCTAACCATTTTACCAATACCTGGCGAGACTTGAACAAATTAAATAAATATTTTTACTATTGTTGTAACAGGTATCATAAGTGTGAAGATTCGACTGGGGAAGCACCACCCTCTTACAGAATATCGCCGCCAAGTAACAGTATTTGAACTGTTGCGTTCCGTTTGGTGAGTGAGAGTGCCGGAGCCCAAACTCCTTTCCCATCCCCTCCCAAACTCCTTTCCCATCCCCTTTCATTTACAGGGTCGGCAACGCGAGTGTGACGCCACTGGTGTTGCACACGTCCATAGGCCGCGGTAACCGCTTCCCATCAGGTGGGCCGTGTGCTTGTCTGCCACCTTAGTGCCACCGGAAACAAGTGCACGTATCCTTAAACAAAATCGCGGTACATCTCCGGTACTTCGCTGTCTAAGTTTAATTTAAAAACGTTGTTTGTCTCCTTGTAAATCATATCATAATTAACAGAGAAACATCTTAGGTTAAATCTAAATTGTATTATCACCTTGTATCGACTCACATCTCAATGCCCATCTACTAACTCTCATCTTCCTCGTCTGGGAGCATGTACGAGCTACGCTCGACATAATTGCGAAACCATGTAAATGCACGAATCATCATGTTTATTTACTTCAAAGTTATAATTATTTTGCAATAAGTTCAGTTCGCTTTCGGTCATCAAGCATTCCGCACGTTCTCATCTATCATTCCTATTTTTAGACCCTTTGTTAGACAATATATCAGTTTGATCTATCTAAAGAGTATTATCATTTCCCATCATATTATTAAGTGTATGAGCAAGTACTCAACCTATCAGACAATATTTTTCAAGCCCTGTTTGTCTGATTGAGTAACGAACGAATAAACTCATTTGGCACTTAAAATATTGATAGAATGATGTTGACAAAGGGTGAAGGGTGAATACCTGGATGAATTAACTTACACGCACGTACAAAACTAAAAGTATTGCTATTAAAATGGTCGAAAGAGTAATGTCTCCAACTGGCTTCACGATGAGCCCATTTTCAAGCAGTTTACATAAAAGTAATAAGGAGCGTGTTCAGATAATAACCCAAATGGTTCCTCTCTAACCATCTGCTTTATCATCAAATCCGATCATCATCTGTCTACAAACTGCTCGTCAAGACTAGAGTTCTAGCCACTGCCAGTTATCGCGCTGTGAGATGCTGGCCTCTGGTCAATATGGGTATCGTTTTCAAGGATTTCGGGATTGTTGACTAGGTACGAATGTGTATTCATTTATCGCAATGAAAAACGGTTGATTTAATTTTTAATTAACTATATATCGATTTAAAGGTTTTGTGGGTTTTTGATTACGAATATGACATATATTTTGCGGTCAAAAATAGCGGACTCGCAGTTGGCAATAAAGTCTGTTTCAAGAACAAAAAGGCAAAATGTGCTTCGTGTTTACTTACTTGACTTATGTGTTTATGTTTATTGCATTTTAGTCAATTCCGACCGAAGTACCTATACGAACTCGTTTAGTACCTACTAGACACCAATACTGACGCTAAAATGCATGATTGTACCAACCGAGTTCTCAGAAATGCGGTCGTAATTGGTCATATGAAAAGTCGTACTAGAGTTGAAGATCCGCGACAAAAGCTCACAAGTGACTTACTGGGAAGGCCTGGGGTCGGAGCTGTCGAGGCTCCAGAGCGGCGCGGTGCCGTCGTCCGTGGCCAGCAGCAGCAGCGCGGGGCGGTGCGGGGACACGCGCGCGCCGCGCACGCCGCCACCGCCCGCACCCGCCGCGCCTCCCGCGCCCCCCGCGCCGCCCGCCTCGTCCGCGCCCGCGCTCAGCTCGTGCAGCAGCACGCCCGCCTGCGCACACGTCATTGGTTTCAGTGCGAACTCACGGAAACAATCGAACTCGTAACTTTGGCACGACGCTACTAGTCGGCCTCACCTGCCAACCCGTCGAACAGTATCTAATTTGAACACGTAAATTACAAGTTCATAAAGTAACAACTTATAGAACCTATAAAAGATAGATTTATAAGATATATTAAATAGGTATAACAATATAATGAGAAAGTACGGTAAGTATAAGTAGATACATCAAATGGACCGGATTGAATGTGTGTGTGTGTGTGGCGTATGTCTGCGAGTGTGAAAGATTTGCGAATTGTCTACTTTAAGATTATTGATGTGCCTATTTAGACCGTTTATTGCCCGTGTTACTACCAATTTTACTACAGGAGGGAAGGAGGGGGTTACGAGAAACTATTCGTCATACAGAAAATTTTAAAATTCAATTCACACTTTAACTTAACTCTTAACAAAAATAAAAATTCAATTTTAGGACTTTAGCACGTTATGCCTACAAATGGGAGCTTGTTGCCCCACCGCGCACCGTACCTGCGCGTCCCACAGGCAGGCGCGCCCGTCCAGCCCAGCGCTGAGCAGCAGCGCGCCGCCCGCGCCGAAGTCCACCGCCATCGCTGGGTACTGGTGCGCGCTCAGCGCCACCGCCTCCTGCAGCGCGCCGCCCGCGTCGCCCGCGTCGCCCGCGTCGTGCCAGCGGTACAGCCGCACCGCGCCGTCGCTGCGGGAAGCAGGCCGAACCACGTCAACGTCAAATAGGTTCATAGCGATTTATTCAATCGTTCCTGGGCAACCGACCATCACTTATAATAATAAAGCTTCATTTATTCCATGCAATTAATTATATAATAATGAACATAAATCTATATAGGTACAGCATAATTTAAAAAAGTATTAAATAACATTATAATTCAATTAAAATAAATAGTATTTCATCAATAATTTATCAAATTGAACATAATTGTGACTAATGCTGTACTTTAGTTTTATCGAGGTTCATTTCTAATCCGATATTTATACTAGTTTGGTGTAATTCATTTTATCATAATATTCAATTGTTGTGAGCATTCTGAGAATAGTATAATATCATCTGCGAATCTAAGATGGCTTAAATGGTTACCATTCATATTAATACCTCGTTTGGACCATGACAGATTTTCCATTATATGTTCTAGAACTGCTATGAACAATTTTGAAGAGATTGGGTCACTTTGTCGGATACCTCTTTTTATGTTGATTGCTAGGCCGACTCTATCTAACCTGACCCTGCTTGTGCTATTGAGACCGTAATCTTAGCAATCCATGGATTCTCCGTGCGGGTGCCGGGTCCATCGCGTTGTTGAGTTGGGAACTCGGGACAGTGCCTGGGACTTGCGACCCAAGTGTAGGTTTTCAGAATATTGACGTATTTTCCGTTTATATCCAGAAATTCCAGAGCTTCCCAGATGCTTTCATGTGTTATTGAATCAAAAGCTTTCTTATAATCTATGAAAGCTACATACAAGGCTCTGCTGAATTCTGAATATTTTTCTGTTATCTGGTCAACAACCTGTATGTGATCTACTGTGCTAAAATCGCTTCTGAATCCCGCTTGTTCGATCGGTTGGTGTTCATCGATATCTGGGGATAATCTTTCACGTAAGCAGGACACGAATAGCTTGTGGAAAGAAGGCATGAGACTTATGGGCAGGTAGTTCTCAATGTTAACTGGGTTTCCTTTTTTATATAACAAAATAATTTCAGATTCCCACCACAGGTTTCTTCTTCTTATATTTTATTCCATAAAATAGTGATAGGTGTTAGTAGTAGAGTTCTTTCTAGTTTGATATATTCGTTTGTAATTCCGTCCGGCCCCGGGCTTTTTTCGGGTTTAAGTTTCATTATTTGCTTCAGCACTTCAGATTCTGAAAACTTTTATACTAAAGAGTTATTAGTGTGACGATTTTTTTTTTTACCCCTAATGAAGTACTGTAAACAATACTTTATTTATATTACAATCTAGCCTTGTTGACTAAGTAAATAAATTTCACCTAAATTACTACGTAAACATAATTCTAAGAATGCGTCCACTAACACTTACATAGTTTTTAATTAAGGCGAAGACACTTTCTTCATGTGCTTTATACGGAGCACTTATCACTACATTTATTTATTTGTCTCTGTTGGCGAGTGACTCTGGTGCGACCTTTTTCGTGAATCTTTATAAAATGTTAGATATTTAAAAAGAAGGATGTCATTGTGTTATTGACTTGTTGCCTTGGTCACGGCTCCATCTGATTGTAATTTTCCTATTAGATATTTTAATTATATAAAAACGTTTTAATACGTGTTTTCCATCAACCTCACACATACACATACCCACCACGCTAGCTATCATTTTGGTCATTCTCGCCGTAAGTATACCATTCCTTGTAGTTACAATATCTGTCAATTTTTTTCACGTCTTGTAGTTTTCGGTTTTTATTTCATTGACATTTCACGCATTGTTTACGATAATTATCATTCATCATCGTGATGGAAACACGTAGCAAGACCAAGGCAGAACTGACGGCTACGGAAGTCGGACGAATGCAGCGCGAACGTCGCGAGCGTTCAGCGCGCAGTACCCGGCCGGTTCCAGCCACGACAACCGACGGCACTTTGGCATTGCCTGATAGCGCGAGCATACAACAGGCGGGCACAGTTCTCCGCGGCGAGGCACAACCTGGCCCCGCTTCCGAATGCCCAGATGCTCGTGCTAGCACACATATCGAGGCAAATGTCAATGTGCCAACTAACAGCACTTATAGTGTCCTCAGCAAAAGTGAGACCACTCGCTCTTCGCGTTCATCGGCAACCATCCATACACAAAAGCCGTCTCTTGAAGCTGAGGTAAAACGGCGCCAAGCAGAGCGCGAACGTCAACAGGCTGAGCGCGAGTTTGAACTCGCGCGTCAGCAGGCTATCTTCGCACGTAAGCAGGCAGAGCGCGAGTGTGAACTCGCTCGCCTCGAGGCTGATTCAGAGCAGGCCGAGCTGCAAGCTAACATCGCCGCCCTGGAAGCCTCAGATAAGTTAGCTAAAACTTGTAGTTCGTGTATTTCTAGTCACCCTGAACAGCGCACGGAAAACTGTGTTTTGGAACAAAATGTTCAAATGACAACGGCAACTTTGAAAAACATGCCTGGTGAAGCCCCGACTGTCACCCTGGGTAACCCTCAAGGACATCAGTCACAGCCAACCGGCCCCACCAACACGGCACCGGTTTTCACCCCCGAAGTCAACCATGCAATGCGTTTTAAGCCTTACGAAAATAACTACGGTAACAAATCACACCAACCCTTTTCAGACCCTATGACAAAACTAGCTCAAGCGATTAACTCTAATTAAGTAAATCAATGGATGGCTTTTAAGAGTAGCTACGAGAGAATACCCCTTCAGAGAACTTAGAACGTCTGAACAACGCCGTGCGCGGTCCAGCATACCAGTCCGTCGCGTCAACCCTGTGGACCTCCAGTGACCCCGGCGACGTCATGAATGCTTTGGAGCAGACGTACGCATGTCCAGAATTGCTGGTGGCCCGCGAGATCGCCGAACTGCGCAACAGTCCTAAGCTAAGTTCCCTTGAGAATTTAAATAGTTTAGCAAACTAACTACGTAATTTTATTACCACTCTTAAGTTACTGAAACAAAACGATTATCTGTGTTCACCAGAGTTTTTACGATGCATTTTGATAAAACTGAGCGAGCACACTAGAGCTCGCTTCACAGATTTTGCCTCTGCCTACGTACCAAAGGAACAATCAAACACAAAATTGGAATTATTGTCACGCTTTCTTTTGACGGAGGCTGACAAACAGTTGAAATACAATTTTGTTCCTGACGGCCTTGTTAAGATACCGACTCCGGTACATTCCTCTAAATTTCAGCTGCGAAAGGAAACTGTACATGCAACGCTGTCAAGCGATAAAACTTCTGAGCGTTGTACGTATTGTAAACAAGGACCACACAACATAAAAAAATGTAGAAATTTCTTAGCTCTGAAACTTGACGATAGATGGCGATGGGTACGTGAGAGTAGTGAGTTACCGCTGCCTTAAGTCGAATCCGCATACGTGGAACAACTGCCGCGCTAAACACTGTGGAGTTGATGGATGTTCAAGACGTCACAACGCACTTCTTCACGGCACAGGAACTTCCGATGCTAAAGTTAACGTGATACCCCACGGACAGTGCAATAATACTCAAGTGTCTTCTGCTAAAGCTATTGACCCTAGCCACATGGACAGTACCGACATCAAAACCGAGTCTGCCGTGAAGATCACGAATACGTCTAATACTTTAATTATTGCAACAGGGTCTCTGCCGTCGACGTCACGTCCCCGCGGCCTGCTGAAAGTGGTGCCAATTGTACTCGAGGGTCCCGACGGCGAGTTCGAGACGACAGCGCTACTCGACGAGGGCAGTACGGCGACGCTAATTGATGGAGAAGTGGCAGCACGCATCGGTGCGAAGCCCACGTGTCAAGAGCGTCTCCGCATTGAAGGTGTCAGTGGTATGACCAAGGAAGTCGAAACGAACTATGTAGACTTTCACATTCGAGGACGTAACCGACTTGATCGTTACCTAGTGAAGCATGCGCGGGCTATTAAACCATTAGGGCTTCGCACACAAAATCATAATTTGATAAACTTCTCGGATTATGCTCATCTGTCAGACTTATCTGACGAACTTTCATACGCCGATACCTCCCCTACAGTCCTCATTGGTGCACCAGATTGGCATCTATCTTTGAGTCACGAAGTACGATGCGGAAAGAAGAACGAACCCGTTGCCTCCAAAACCTTATTAGGTTGGGTACTTCACGGCGCACTTTCTGTTTCGTCCAAGCCACTTGAATTCGTAAATCACATTTCAGACGATCTAGACGCCCTCATTAAAAGACAATACAACATTGATGCTTTGGGTATTATGAAAAGTGCTCTTGGCCTAAACAAAGACGATAAACTGGCTATAGATATCATAGAATCTTCGGTTCGTCAACTAGACAATCGTCATTTTGAAGTGGGTCTACCCTGGAAACAAAATTTACCGGAAGTTATACCGGATAGTTATCCGCAGGCACTGTCACGCTTCAAAACCCTCGAACGTCAAATGGCAAAGGACCCAACATTTGCCGCTGCCTTTCAACAATTTATAGACGACGTTATCAACAAGGGATATGCCGAAGAGTGCGATCCGGAGATGTACCACCAGCGATTTACACCAAATACATCGTACATCAACCCAGACGGATCCGTCCGTTGGTACCTACCTATCTTCGGCGTCCTTCACCCACAAAAGAAGAAGCTGAGAGCGGTTCACGACGCTACTGTGGTCACGAAAGGTGTAAGCCTCAACAGTCTATTATTACAAGGCCCTGATTTATTGTCACCCCTTCTCGACATTTTGTTTTAGGGAAGGCGAAATCGCCCTAAGCGGGGACATAAAAGAAATGTTCCCTCAAGTAAAAATCTCTCCGCGAGACAGAGCCGCCCAACGCTCTCTCTGGCGCGGGAAGGAAGGCAACCTAAAAGAATACAAAATGTCTTCTATGATATTTGGGGCAGTCTCATCTCCATTTACAGCGTTGTATATCAAAAACAAAAATGCTAAAATAATGGAAGCAAAGTTCCCTGATGCCTGTAGGGCAATTATAGAAGACCATTATATGGATGATTATCTCGGAAGCCACTCCGACATTGCCAACGCGGCTCGACTAGCTGCTGAGATAATTACGGTCCATAAGGCTGGCGGTTTCGAGATGCACGCGTGGATGTCAAATTGTCCAGACGCTCTTTCACTTGTTCCCAAAGAACTTAAAAGTGAAGTAACATCCGACGTTTGGCTACCACCTAGCTCTGAGGTTGGCGTATTGGGTGTCAAATGGAACCCACAGTAAGACTCACTAGGTTTTCGTACTTTACCCCAGATACCGACTGGAACGTTAACCAAACGCAGTTTTTTGTCAAACGTTATGAAAGTGTACGATCCTCTCGGCTTGTTAATGCCAGTCGTTATCTGGGGCCGTATTTTATTACAGAGATTATGGCGCGCAGGTACTGGATGGGATACGCCACTTCCTGAGGTGTATGTTAGCGAATGCGAAGACTGGTTTACACAATTACAGGTTGCAGCCAACATAAAAATTCCTCGCTGGTACATGCATAAGTCAAATATTGTAGATGTTCAATTGCACGTGGGTGGAGTTTAGTCCCTAACCCGACGCGTTTTAGCTCTTGGCTGCGTCTTCTTCGCGCCACCGCTCGCGTTCTCCAGGGCGCACGATTATTCCGGCATAAATTTTTTCGGCATAGAACTCCAAATTCTGAATTCCACATAAACAGTGCCCCATCACCTTCACCTTACAAGCTTCACGCTATGGACATCCTGGAAGCTGAGAAGATGGTCATCCAACATGCTCAGAGCTTTCCTGAGGAGCTAACAGCTTTACGATCCTCAAAACCAGTGCCCAGAAACAGTCGAATCGCAAAACTCGCACCAAAACTTGACCAAGATGGTTTATTGAGACTAGACACACGGATAAGTTCTGCCCCGGGAGTTACTGAAACCTAACCTAGTAACAATACTGTACGACTACTCATCCTCTACGAGCACAACAGAATGTCTCATCACTTCAACGAACTAGTACTGAACGAACTCCGACAGAAGTACTGGATACTTAGAGCACGAAACAGCATCCGTAGCGTAGCGCACGCCTGTTTACAATGCCGAAGGTGGAAAACACAACCAGCTCAACCTCAGATTGGCACCCTACCTCTAGAAAGACTCGACCATCACAAAAGGCCCTTCACACACGTTGGCCTTGACTATTTTGGCCCTATTATGATAACAATATATCGTCGACAAGAGAAGAGGTATGTCGCATTATACACGTGCTTAGTGACGAGAGCGATTCACCTGGAAGTAGTCACTTCACTATCGTCAGACGCTGCCATAATGACCCTGAGACGTTTCATCGCTCGCCGAGGATCACCTACAATCATTTTTTCTGACAATGGCACAAACTTCGTTGGGACCTCCCGCGAGCTACGCTGTCTACATGACGATTCTGTTCAAGAATACGCCACGAACCACAAAACTGAATGGCGCTTCATTCCGCCCGCTTCTCCATTCATGGGCGGTGCATGGGAAAGGCTCGTGCGAACAGTTAAATCAGCACTCAAATCCTGCCTCACCAACCAACCGCTCAAAGAAGACGTGCTGGCGACACTCTTACTGGAAGCAGAAGCCATAGTAAATTCGCGGCCATTGACATACGTACCATCATCTCCCGATTCACCAGAAGCTATTACGCCGTTCCACTTCATTCTTGGCACATCATCTGTCGCACCATGGACTTCAACACTCACAGACACAGACCTGCTGTGAAGGTGCGACTGGCGAAGAACGTTACGACTCGCCGACAAATTCTGGGCACGTTGGGTGAATGAATACCAACCGACGCTCCGACCGAGAGGCCCTACCAGCAACGCAACGAACCTTGGTGAGGGTGATGTGGTGCTGACCGCCGATCCTAACCTTCCTTTTGGCCTGTGGCCTCTAGGAAGGATAGTGAAGGTTTTCTTAGGGCCCGACGGAGCGGTCCGCGTGGCAGACGTCCACACCAGGGGCGGCCGCCTGCGCCGACCGGCCCGCAAACTTATTTTATTAGAAGCCGCACCCCAGTCAGTCGCCACCGGTTGTTAGTGTTCCACTGGGGGTCCGGTATATTGGCGAGTGACTCTGGTGCGACCTTTTTTGTAAATCTTTATAAAATGTTAGATATTTAAAAAGAAGGATGTCAATGTGTTATTGACTTGTTGCCTTGGTCACGGCTCCATCTGATTGTAATTTTCCTATTAGATATTTTAATTATATAATAACGTTTTAATACGTGTTTTCCATCAACCTCACACATTATAATACAGTCCACACCCACCACGCTAGCTATCAGTCTCTAAAACACTATACTAACTCAAATGGTTTCGTCCGTTTCAGTCTTCTTACTATATTAGTGTTGTCAAGAAGCTGGATTGCCTCAACATTCACATGGTGATGGAGTCTATTTTCGTGAGCTTCTGCATATTTTTGTATAACACGATCTACGTCGTCCATGTTTATGTCCCGGTGTAGAACGTAATTCCGGATGTACCAGGGCGCATTGACTATATCCCTGAGCACTTTGTTTTGAAATCGTTGGATGATCTGACGATTGCTCTTACTGGTACAGCCCCAGAGCTGTATACCATAAGTCCATACTGGCATCAATACCTGTTTGTATAGTAGGACTTTATTGTGTACTGATAGGGGAGAGTGTCTTCTAAGCAGCCAGTACATTTTCTGGTAGCGTATTTTCAATTCTGATCTCTTTTCTTGACGTGTGCTTTCCAGCGCAGCTTAGCGTCAAGTGTCATACCAAGGTATTTAGCTGTATTAGAGTATGGAACTTGTTGGCCATTAATAAATACAGGAAAATGTTGTGCTCTTTCATTTGTGAAGTCAACGTGAATTGACTTGCTTTCATTTAGCTTAATTCTCCATTTTTTAGTCCAGGTAAGACTTTGATTATCTGCTATTTGGACTTTTTCAACAGCCTCTTCATGATTATTACCTATCGCCATAATAGCCGTGTCATCGGCAAAAATGGCAATAGGATTATTTTCCGTAACTGGGATATCACTGATGTACAATAGGTATAGGATTGGACTTGGACCTAATACGCTTCCCTGTGGTACCCCAGCTTTGATGGGCCTTATGTCTGAGAAGGCGTCTTCGTGTCGAATGCGAAATACTCTGTTTAGTATGTATGATTCGAGAATGTCCGCAAACTCTCTTGGTAACCTAAGCTTTAGTTTGTGTATGAGGCCGTCGTGTCAAACTTTATCGAAAGCCTGTGGTACATCAAGGAATATGGTAGAGCACACTTTCTTTTCTTCTATGGCTGTTTCGATTATATTGGATATCCTGTGGACCTGGTCAATAGTTGAGTGTTTTTCTCTGAAGCCAAACTGGTGATCAGCTATAAGATTATTATTTTCTATGACTGGTTTGAGTCTTTTTAATAATAGTTTCTCAAATAGTTTTGCTATTATTGGCAGTAAAGAGATTGGTCTATATGAAGTCGGTTCTTGTGGTGGCTTGCCAGGTTTTGCTATTATGATTATTTCAACTACTTTCCACAGATCAGGTACATACTTTAATCTAAATGCAGCATTTATAAGAGTTGTCAGTTTTACAATCGCTTTGCGATTTAAATTCTGTAGGATTTCACCTGTTATAAGATCGTAACCAGGCGATTTTTTTGTGTTCATATGGGATCTAATCATATTTTACACTGCCTTTGGTGTGACGGGCTTTATTCCTGAACTTTCGTTCTGTAATTTTGGTGGGTAATTAATCATTTCAGCGGAGTTCGATGATTCCACGTTAGGTTGAAATATCAACTCTAAGTACTGAGCGAACCTGTCAGCTTTTTGTTGGTTACTAATAGCACATATCCCATTTTCGTCTCTTATAGGAAGAATTTGTGAAATGGGTCTTTTAATATTTTTTGTCACTTTCTATAATGAGTGATCTGACTTACAGTCAGTGGTTAACAGACGTAAATAGTTATTGGTTAACGAGTTATTATAGCTTATTATTTCTCTTTTGAGACGTTTAGTCATGTTGTTAAGCTCAGTTTTGTCTTGAGGGCTTCTGGTTAGGTGCCATCTTCTCCGCTGCCTTCGTTTTAGCATAATAAGATTGAGGATATATTCAGGATACACAGTTCTTTTTATCAATTTTGGTTTCACGGGAGTGTTTTTCCAAGCTGCCTGTTGTATATTTACGATAAATTTACTAACTTCTAGGTTTAATTGTGCAGCGGTTTTCAGCTGAACTCTTAATTCTATATTATTGACTAGGTCTAGTCTAAAACTATCCCAGTCTGTATACTTATTGACTAATATCGGATGTTTCTCATTATATAGTATGCGTCTACTTAATGTTAGTAATATAGTGGAATGGTCAGAGTTCATGTCATGATCCTCTTCAATAGTAAATTCACCCCTAGATATATTTTTACAGATGAAGAAATCGATCAGGTCTGGAATCCTATCAGGATCTGTGGGCCAGTAGGTTGGTTTCCCAGTAGATAAAACTTCACACTTTAACTCCTGAATGGCTCTGTATAGTTCCCAACCTTTGGTATTAATAAGTCTAGATCCCCAGTTCTTGTGCTTAGCGTTGAAATCACCGCCCACAATAAATCTTGGCCCGTGTTGGCTTAGAAAGCTTAAATATTCTTCTTTTTTAATGGAGTGTTTTGGAGGAGAATACAATGCAGCTATCGTAAGAGGGTAAAGGTTACACCTGACTCGTACTGATACTGCTTGTATTTCTGGATGTTCGTGCTTCATTGCTTCGTAGTGTTAGAGATTTTCTTTTATTATTACTGCACTGCCGCCATGAGCACTATTGCAAGGTTGCAATGCATGGTATACTTTATATCCTTTAAAGCTAATGTGACATTGTCTGGTAAAGTGAGTTTCCGATATCAGACATATGTCAATATTTTCTATGTTTAGGACTACTTGAAGTTCTAGTTGGTGCTTGAGTAGCCCATTAGCATTCCATGCCATGATTTTAAGTGCGTTATTCATTTTTGGTTTGATTTTTCACCAATGCCAGTCTTGGCTCCATTTTCTAGTCTTTGTAGTCGGCCATCAAAAGATGACATTATTTTAATAATTTCATCCAACTTGTCTGATAAATTTATATGTGGTTGCACTGTCTTGTTTGCGTTGTTGTTAGAGTGATGCGTTTTAACAGTAGCTTGTGCATAAGTTATTCCTTCACTTCTCTCACGTGTCATTGGTCTTTTTGGAGCAACTCGCCGCTGAGTTGACGCAGGTGGGCTTTTTAATGTTTTATTTTTTATATTTTGCATTTCTTTGGCAACTATACATCCCCTGTAGTTAGCGCGATGTGCTTCACCACAGTGTACACATTTTGGCTTTTCTTCTGCAGGCTTTTTGCAGTCTTGAGTGAGATGTTTTCCTGTACACTTCACGCATCACGGTTCCTTAGAACAATATCTATGCGTATGGCCATACGCCTGACATCTCTTACACTGTGGTACAACACACAGTGTGACGATAAGCCATCTTATTCTGTTTTGTTGTGTCTGGCTGGCTGTATAGTTTTTTATAAAAATCAGTAGCTATGTTTATAATATCTGCACGAGATTTACATATATTAGTACCAGACTGGAGTGATGGAATCCATCCTTTAGATGTATTCAATTCTTTTAGAGCTCGTTTAGCAGATCTAGAGTTTTCAAGGTGCTATTGTATTGTGGTTGCTCTGTAGGTATCATAGCATCGTCTTATTTCTTTGTTGCTAAGTTTGTAGGACATTTTGAATTTTTCTTTGTCCATTCTGTTCAGAGAAGGCTTATTTTGTAAACTGCTTCTTTCTTTCATTAGTTCTAGCGCTTCTATTGAGAGAATTTTGTTCTTTTTCAGTGGATTAATGTTTTATAAACTTTCTTTTATGCTGTGGACTATTTTTTGGTAAAACTTCTCTGCTTTATAATTGTGTTGTGTCACTAAAAGGCCATCACGAGACCATCACTTAGCATATTTTTATTATTGTAAAATCATGTTTTTAAGATCTTAAATGAATAATATCATTGCTGTGTAACGCCATTTCATTTAGTTTTTAGCTACCGGTAAACTACTGTGAGTGCTCGTGTGGCTACAAGAATTGCTCATTTGACTAAACGTATTTTTAATGGATTCTATCGCAATTTATTTAGTGATATTTTATTATTCACACTGATTAACCACCAAATAAATCGCTTTCGTATCCGTTAGAAACAATATTAACTTCCATTTTATCAGTTTTTAGGGTTCCGTTGCCAAATGGCAAAAAACGGAACCCTTATAGATTCGTCATGTCTGTCTGTCTGTCCGTCGGTATGTCACAGCCACTTTTTTCCGAAACTATAAGAACTATGCTGTTGAAACTTGGTAAGTAGATGTATTCTATGAACCGCATTAAGATTTTCACACAAAAATAAAAAAATACATTAAATTTTGGGGACTACATGCGAGCCGGCCGCCCGAGTACAATCTCGAGATAATACTGGTTAATAGTGTGATAATAGTGCAAGTTTATAACAAAATACAAAACTAATTGGTTTTTATAACTTTTGCCACGTTTGACTGTGACAAAACTTATTGGAAATTACGTGATTACAATGGCTACGGAAGTGCGACAAGCGTTAAAAGTTGTGGGAAACATAGCTAAGAACTTGAGGAACACGCAAGTAAATTTGAAAAAGTGCCCAAAGTTTAGATTAACCAGAAATTACGTTGAAGCACGCATCAAATACGTCGAAAATTATTGGGTGATTTATCAACAGACTTACATCTCCCAGCGGCAATGCAGCGTAGCTAGAAGCTATAACTAAAAAGAATATAAATGGGCAGCACAAGCTGGTGCCGCGACCTCTGACCGTAGTGGTCATCGGCCTCGTGGCACTAATTAGGTATGGCTGAAATAGCACACAGAATAAAACAAAATATATTAAGCCATGCATTTTAGCAGGCAATAAGCTGCACCGCTGGAAGTCTTCACCTGTAGAAAGAAGTAGGAATGTTGATCTCAAAACTTACCCGGAGCCGACAGCAGTTGGCCACGGGGTCAAAGTGACCTTCCTCGGCGAAGGTTGCCAAGGAAAGGAACGATATAAGAGCCGTCAGTTGATGACTGGGCTAGTGCTGTCCAATCTCGCTTGCACAACCATAGATAATTAGTAATAGTATCGAAACATACTAAATTCTCGATAAATTTACGGATATTGTTTTAATTAGATTTATAAAGAATCCACAACGTTACACCCCGTCTTGCCCCGGTTTGGGGGAGGGGCGCTAGTCGCCCCACCATCCCGGCCTGCTTCTGCTGGGGTGACAGGCGGCCTCACCCGCCACCCCCAGGCCTGCGCTCATGGAGGATGGAGGTCGTTAAGTGACCTCCTGCGCCTGCGTCGCCTGTGACGCGCCGCGAGCAAGTTGCGGGCTCGGCGGGCCGGGAGAGTTCTAAATCTCTCCTGGGTGCGCTCCGCCATCTCCTTCGCGAGCATTACATGCTCGCAGAAGGAGGTGGCGGCGGCCCACGCGCTCGCGCTCCGCACCATTGCCGCAATCATGCTGCCGAGCGAGAGGACTCCCACCCCGATGGCTGCCACGAGGTCACGCCTCGGCGCCTCCCACGCCGGGCAGTCCGCCAGCGTGTGCAGCCCTGAGTCCTCACTCGCGTCGCAGTGATGACACTCAGGCGTTGGCTCCTTCCTGATCCGATGCAGGTGGTCCCCGAAGCACCCCTTCCCGGAGATCACCTGCGTCAGTCGGTACGAGAGGCTTCCGTGTCGCCTCTCTAGCCAATCCTCCATGGTGGGCCTTACCGCCGCTATTGCGGCGTGCCCTACCCCAAGGTCCCTAATCGTATTCACTCTAGATATTGACGCATCCAAAAGTTTGTAGGTGTGAGTGATTGAGTGATGTTTGCGAATGTACGTGCATACAAAGCATTTAGAGATGTTCAAATCAAGCTTATTCACACTGCAATAATTTTGAAATCTATCTAGGTCTTCTTGGAGGAGCAATGAGTCAGCAATAGTGTCAATTTTCTTCCTAATTTTCATGTCATCATACAATAGAATTTTTGTATGGTGAAAACAAGAGGTAATATGATTTATAAAGATATTGAGAGCAGTGAACCCTGGGGAACCCCTGAGGGAATGGGCATTGCCCTAAAAGAATAACCGTTCAGTACAACTATCTGGCACCTATTCTCCACATAAGATGCAAACCACCTATAGAGTTTCCTTCTTATACCACTTGATAGCAGCCGCTGCAAAAGCCTGGAGTGATCAATCCGGTCGAAACACTTACTGTAGTCTGTGTACTACATCCACCTGGGACCTATGGGACATACAATCCGACAGAAAGTCACTATGTGCCACGAGATTAGATGCCGTAGATCGACCCATCAAGAAGCCATGCTGAAGCTCGGTAAAGGTGCGTCTCAGTGTGGAGTACACTTGCTTATAAACGATTCTTTCTAGGATCTTTTCAAAGACACACAGTGTGGATATCGGTCTATAGTTTTGGACGCACGTTTTTTTTTTTTTTTGCGATGTGAGAAGTATCTTGATTAGATGGCGCATGCACAAAGTATGCTTTGCGAGTGACGTCACAAAGATGTACCGAATGGTCATGTTAGATGAACAAGACTCAGATTACCACCGAATACTTTGGCATCGCAACAGGCACAACTTCAATGAAGCAGCAGATATCAAGGACTACAGATTATGTACAGTCACGTTTGGTACAGCATCAGCCCCTTATCTCGCTGTGAAGACATTGATGAAACTGGCAGAAGATGAAGGAGAACCCTACCCTGAAGCGGTTAGAATAATTCGGGAAGATTTCTATGTCGATGATCTGACGTCAGTCTCTGACACAACAGCAGAAGCAATTGAGGTCAGTCAGCAAATAATTGATATCCGGCAACGTGGTGGTTTCGAACTCCAAAAATGGGCTTCTAATGATACCGAGTTTCTAAAGTCGATGGACATCAACAAAATCACCACAAGGGTAAACCAAATCAAAGCTCTAGGCCTGTCATGGAATCTTGGACATGATCAATTTTATTACCAACTACAATTGGAACCTATTTCAACCATAACAAAGAGAATCAGATTTGCAAAAATTGTTTGACCCACTAGGGTGGATAACAACAGCTATAGTACTGGCAAAAATATTAGTACAAAGACTGTGGCTGGAAGGAGTTGGTTGGGACCAAGAAATTCCCAATTAACTGATAGATGAATGGAAATGTAGTAGAGAAGACTTAAACAATGTTAAAAAGATTAAAATCATACGTTGGCTAAATACTATCAGCACCGAAAGCAAACTAGTCACATTGCATGGTTTCTGTGATGCACCAGAGAGAGCATACGCTGCTGTTGTATACTGTCGTGTGTCAACGAAGAATGGAATTAAGACACACCTCATGGCTGCTAGAACTAAAGTAGCTCCTGTTAAATCAATTTCACTCCCAAGACTAGAATTGAGCGGACCAGTATTACTATCAAAATTATTACATAAAGCTAGCCAAGCTATGAGAATACCAGCACAACATATATATGCTTGGACAGATTCAACAATCGTTTTAGCGTGGATTTTAGGAGAACCAAACCGGTGGAAACCATTTGTCGCAAACCGTGTTGTGGAGATACTAGAACAGATAAACAACAGTCAATGGTTTCATGTGCAGTCTTCTCATAACCCAGCTGATATAGCGTCAAGAGGCTTACCAATATCAGAATTACAGTACAACTCTCTATAGTGGAACGGACCTGCCTGGCTTATGAGTGAACCTATAGAATGTATTAGATCTCCAACACTATTGACCGATATTGAGAGAAAGAAAACCATACTTTCCCACATTCAGGTGACAGAATGTGAAGAGAAATGTATCAATCATGAAAATTTTTATTCACTTACTGAATTATTGAGAGTAATAGTTCACTGTAAGAGGTTTCTGAACATGAATAGGCAACCGGAAAGTCTACAAGTCTCAATAACCGTAGAAGAAAGGCAGACCGCTTTGGATTGTTGCATAAGGTCAGTACAAGAAAAAGAATTTGCAGAAGAACTAAGAAGACTGAGAGAAGGGAAATCTGTAAAGACCACAAGCACGTTAATATCATAGTTTAAGTCTTTCTAATTATTTCATTTTCAACTTTTAGTTTCAGTAATATCATGTAGCATCAGAGTGCTTACCAAGACAAATCAAACGAGCTCAAACACGAGTCTATCTTGCTAAGTTCAGAAATTGGCCACCTACCATCTCTATCTTCAGACCTTGGATATCATGTAGCACCAGAGTGTTTACCACGATTAAAACAAATAAATGAGCTCAAACTCGAGGTTTATCGTATTATTTTAGGAGTTCCTATGGTTAACTTCCTACTCCGTTTCCAGACCTTAATACCATGTAACACGTGTTAGTGACGACCGGGATAAAGTTATGAACGATCTTGATCTCTGATTTTTTAGATTTGTCTCCTCAATACTTTTCGGGTGCAAGGAGACATTCACGAAATAAATTATGGGAATGGAAGGGCGTCTGGAAAGTCTAGAACTGGTTACATCTCAAATAATTTCGTTACAAAAAGATCTCAGCGTCGCAAGCAGTACTATCAAGGAACTTCGGAACATAAATATACAACTGAAGAAGGAGAACAATATACGGGACCAGCATACTAGAACAAATAATTTAGAAATATCGGGGGTCCCGTTACACAAGGGAGAAAACCTGGATAACATTTTGTCTTGCATTTATACGAAAGTGGGATTATCGTTTGAGGTAACCGATGTTAACTGTGTTCACCGTGTAAGCAAAAAAATTCACCTAACAGACCGTCAGCCATTATTATGCGATACACTAGACAACGTAGTAAGGATCAGCTGTTGGCTGCGGTGCGCACGCGTCGCGGTATCACCACCGCCGACATTGGTTTATCGGGCCCTGCTGTTAACATCTACATAAGCGATCACCTAACGCCGGCGAACAAACAACTATTAAAACGTGCACGAGAATTAAAAGAACAGCACGGGTATAAATACCTATGGGTCCGTGATTGTAAAATATTTATGAGAAAAGTCGATACGTCTAAGATTATTCGTATTTCGAGCGGTGAAGACTTGTCTAATATAATATGACCATTTTTTCTTGCTGTCTTTTTTAATTTATCACTTCCTGTTTAACTGTGTCACAAGTACCTACATTTTGATTGTATGTATTATTATTATAGGTAAGCGTAAAACTAAGTTGTTGCTGGATGAATTGTTCTGCTTTGCTACTCATTTGAACATTATTGATAGCATACTCGTATTATTAATAATATACTATTGCTGTTGTTATTGTCCGAACATATTACGTAATACATCTTTGAACCCTCATAATTATAAAACAAAATTAATTATTTAATTATACCTATCATTTATGCATTCTCTCATTTAATGACCATATATTATCAGAATGTGGGGGGACTGCGAACTAAATCTCACTCTTTTTTAAGTAAAGTTTGGCTTGGTGACTATGACATTTATTGTATAACTGAATCATGGTTTAATAATAATTTCTATAGTTCAGAATATTTTGACGATAGATATGTAGTTTTTTGTAGTTAGACCTTCCTCGGCGAAGGTTGCCAAGGAAAGGCCACTTTGACCCCGTGGCCAACTGCTGTCGGCTCCGGGGTCTTCGCACCGGGCTTCGCACCATCATAGCGGTAGCGAGGCACACCAGCGGAGACCCTGGCACGCCGGCAACACCACAAGCCACGTGTCCACTAGCTAAGTGCATACTACCATCTTTGCACAACGGACCGAACAACGCCACGGCAGAATATTTATTACGAATCCATTCTCTGAGATTCATTATTTCCAATACCTAATATAAATGTATGTAACGTTTTCTTACACCAATTATAATGTCTTAATATATTGTAATCAAACTTTTATTTTATCTCTGCTCGCCCTAGCCAGTAGTTAGCATCAATTACTTTATTAATTTTTACAGTGCATAAGTCACCTTAACTTCATTTAAAAACCCCTATAAAAACTTTAACCGTTATATTTTCCGTCAGTTGATAACTGGGCTAGTGCTGTCCAATCTCGCTTGCACAACCATAGATAATTAGTAATATATTATAGAAACATACTGAAATATCGATTAATTTACGGATATTGTTTTAATTAGATTTATAAAGAATCCACAACTTTACATCTAAAACAAACTTGTTCGGTAAAGTTTTGGAAAAGATTGTTACTCGCCCACTGGCAGATACACTTAAACATCATATCTCTTTCGTTTTCGTTTCGCCAACTTGGATTTATACTTAGGATTTCCAAACCTTTTAAGCATCCCCAGACTCTAACAGTATTGTACTTCAGTTTTGTTCGATCACTCTTGGATTTTGGTTGTATTATCTGGAGTCCATTTTACAGTTGTCACATTAACCGCATTGAGAAGATTCAAAAGAAGTTTATTAAATCATTAGATTATCGTGGTAATCATGAATATATATCGTATGAAAATTCACTTGATCGTCACTCGCTTACCAGTCTTTCTAATCGAAGGATAATGTTTGACCAGGTATTTCTATTTAAAATTTTAAATAACCATATCGACGCCCCTCACATTCTAGAAAAGATAGCCTTAAGAGTACCAAGACCTGGTTCTCTTTCTTAGAACTGGTTTTCAGTGCCTTTTTATAGAACAATTTATACCAGTAAAAACTTTTTTAGACGTAGTGTTGACACATATAATGATGATTTTAAAGAATTAGATATATTCAGTAATCGTTTGGCTGCTTACAAAATAAAATTACGCAAGCAACTCCTAACCACATAAATCATTATATTTGTTATTTAACACTTAATAGTGACAATTGTCTTCATTCGGTGCATGACTGTATGTTTTGTATGTAACTACTCTTCTTTTTCTTTCTTGTATGTATCAGTATTAATTGTAATGTACCGTATACTACCTTAAACTATTATGGAACTCTAAGTCTATAAGTATATATTTTTTCTTCTTGATGTAAAAACTGTATATGACTGTCTGTTTCCTAAAAAAAAATAAAAAAATAAAAAAAAATTCAGCTGATAAGGTAACCAACGTAACTTGCTTCTAACGCGGAACGAAGTTCGCCGGTTCAGCTAGTGATTCAATAACAGATCAATATTAGATATGAAAATAATATAAATTGGTGTAAATAAATTGACGAGTGTGTTATGCCACGGTCCAGTTAGGCAATCGCTGACAAGGCATTTACCTCAATATTACAATACAACGAATTGCATCAGCCGGCGGGCACGAGGCTTGGACACGAGTAGCTGACATCGCACAACGTGCCGCGACCCATCGCGCCATCGGAGCGTCCCTGAAGACGTCACTTCGGGTCGATCATCGAACGTAGTCGATTCTCTAGATTTAACTCTAATTGTACTAATTAATTTTTAATAAATTTATATTAAGTAATTTTGGTTTTTTTTGAGTCCTCCGTCTGCACTTATCATAATTGGCGCAGTCGGTAGGATACTCGAAGCAGTGCGCGGCGCGTAAAAGGACTCTCGCATCGAACCCTGTCGGCTCCGCATAGCCGCTGCGTGTGCTTTCAAGCCTTCATCGAGTATCCTGAACCACGATTAGTTGCAGCCGGTGCATCCAGACATCGATGCTGACTCAGAGGTACCAAGATCAAGATATGAAACTGTAAGTACACTTGAATCGCTCTTGTGTTGCTTTCCTTGAATTTTTACCATTCCAGCCCTACGTTAATCCTTCAAGATTTTTCATCCTAGGCAGTCTGGGTCTCGCACCCCCCCTAGGGACGTAAGGCAAGATAGGTTAGATTTGAATAGGAATTTAAGTACTGTAGAAGAAGAAATAAGTAAAATGGAGAGAGACCCCATTGACGCTATTTTTAAGGCCCTAAGATTAGTCCCAGAATTTGATGGGAACCCTAATATACTAACTAGATTTATTAGTTTATGTGATGAGTTAGTTAAAAGATTTTTGAAAACCGATCCAGGTTATGAGTTAGAAAACCAATCCTTGCTTAACGGTATTCTTAATAAAGTTACAGGCAATGCTGCTAGACTTATAAACTCAAACGGTATCCCGACGGACTGGAAGGGCATTCGTACTGCGTTAATAAATAATTTCGCAGATCAACGTGACGAAACGGCGCTCTATAATGACCTTTCTTTGCTATCTCAGGGCCATAGTACGCCTCAAGAATTTTACGAGAGATGTCAGAATCTCTTTAGCATTATAATGACGTACGTTACGTTGCACGATACTCTGCTTACCACCGTAGAAGCTAAGCGTGCACTTTATAAAAAGTTAACATTGCAGTCGTATCTGCGCGGCTTAAAAGATCCACTAGGGTCTCGTATTCGCTGTATGCGGCCCGTATCTATAGAGCAGGCCTTGGAGTTCGTACAGGAAGAAACTAATACTTTATATTTGCAACAGCGCAATGATAACTTTTTAGACAGGAAACAGCCTAATAGTCATTCTATGGGACCTCAATTTAAATTTACGAATAGTCAACCTGTTTTCCGACAACCAATGAATTATGCTATGCCTATGTCCATTCCGGGTCCTCCACGACCATTTCCAAATCAGGGCCAGCAGCCTTGGAAGCCTAATATGAGTGCTACTCAACCTAATCGTGGACATACACGTACACAGCAAATGTTCAGAGCCTTACCACCTAATTATAACGAGCGTAGTAATATATTTAAGTTACCCCAACATAATATGTCCAGCGGGTCCGGTCACCAAAGAACTACCCCTATGAGTGGCGTGAGTCATTATGTCAGTAAGCCCATGCCTACTAGAGGACATGACTGGTCCAAATCAGGGAACCCACCGCCAAGTAACTATTTTAAAACACGCGAATTAAATTTTAACGAGTGTCCTGACTATGAATACGGCCCCTACTATGAACAATATACGGAGGCTAACTTCAATGAGCCGTATTACGAGTGTTATAATTATGTCGATAATGATTATTATGTTCAACCTTATTATAACGATGTGTCACCGGCAGTCACTGAGCCGTCGCCGGAATTTCCTATCCCGAATGACCGGGAGGAGGATTTTTGCAAGGACACGAACTTAGACAAGCCAAAATAGAAATAAATATTCAAACTCAGAGGCAACTTCCATATATTCAAATAGCGAATCCCCCCTTGAAATTACTTATAGATACAGGTGCTAACCAGTCGTTTATAAGCCCTGAAGCCGTTCAGAAATATTATCCGCATATATCATTAGATTATGAGCCGTTCGAAGTTGTAAATTTTCACGCTACTAGTAGGTCCGACAATACTATCACATTACCTTGCTTCCCGGAATTTAATGAACCCGGCGACATAAAGTTATTCGTTTACCGGTTTCATAATTATTTTGATGGGTTGATAGGATCAGATCTATTGAGCAAATGGGAATCCAACATAGATTATAAAAATATGCGATTTAACACCAGAAATGCTACTAATTTAATTCGAGTATACGATTCACGTAACGTCAACTTCTATGAAGGTATCATACCAGCCCGTTCGTCTAAATTAATTAAACTACCTATTAATATACAGGATGGTTCGGCGCGTATCCCGGAACAGGTCATATCAAATTGCGTTATAGGGGAATGTCTTACCACAGTTAGTAATAATCGAGGCATACTAGAGGTTACAAACCCAAGTCATCATGACGTCATATTTTCAGTTGATCGCCAAGTAACAGCACAGATGTACAATGTTGAGTGCACGCACACTAAACATTGGTCCCCTCGCGCTCAAGACGTCATATCCAAGTTACGTACTAGTCATTTAAATCCCGAAGAGCGCGTTAATCTCGAATCATTATGTGCACAGTATGCAGACGTTTTCTATATAGAGGGTGAAGCATTAACATTTACCAACCAGATTAAGCACTCAATTAAAACTACTGATGAAATACCTGTCTATACAAAAAGCTATCGCTATCCGTACGTTCACCGCGAAGAAGTTAGTAACCAAATTAAAAAGATGTTAGAACAAAGAATAATTAGGCCGTCACAATCCGCATGGAGTTCACCCATCTGGGTGGTCCCCAAAAAACAAGACGCTTCCGGTAAAACGAAGTGGCGCCTTGTCATAGACTTCAGAAAATTGAATGAAAAAACGATAGATGATAAATATCCGATTCCGAACATTGCGGATATTTTGGATAAGTTAGGTAACTGCCAGTACTTCACCACCCTAGATTTAGCTAGCGGATTCTACCAGGTTGAGATGGATTCCAAGGACATTCCCAAAACCGCGTTCAATGTCGAGCACGGACACTTCGAATTTTTGAGAATGCCCATGGGTCTAAAGAACTCACCATCTACGTTCCAAAGAGTCATGGATAACGTGCTCAGGGGCTTACAAAACGTCATATGTCTCGTATACCTTGATGACGTCATCGTATTCAGTACCTCCCTTCAGGAACACATGAATAACCTGGAGAAAGTGTTCCAGAGACTTAGGGAATCCAACTTTAAGATTCAGCTAGACAAATCGGAATTTTTGAAGCTAGAGACCGCTTATTTAGGACATGTCATAACCAGGGATGGTATCAAGCCTAACCCGGATAAGATATCTGCCATCCAGAATTATCCGTTGCCTAAAACACCTACTGAGATAAAACGTTTTCTCGGCCTACTCGGTTACTACCGCAAGTTCATCCCTGATTTTGCCCGTTTAACGAAGCCCCTCACTCAATGTTTAAAAAAGGGATCAAAGATTAACTTTAACTCAGAATATATAAACTGTTTTGAAAAATGTAAAACCCTACTCACTAATGACCCCATTCTCCAGTATCCCGACTTTACCAAGGAATTTATCTTAACAACAGACGCCTCGAATTTGGCTATTGGAGCCGTACTCTCGCAAGGTCCTATAGGCAGCGATAAGCCCATAGCTTATGCCTCACGAACCCTCAATACAAGTGAAATCAATTACAGCACGATTGAAAAGGAGCTACTTGCAATCGTATGGGCAACCAAATACTTCCGTCCATACCTATTTGGCCGTAAATTTAAAATCATTACGGACCACAAGCCGCTCCAGTGGGTAATGAACCTAAAGGAGCCAAACTCACGTCTAACCCGTTGGCGTTTAAAACTTAGTGAGTATAACTTTTCAGTCATCTATAAGCAAGGCAAGTCCAATACCAACGCGGATGCTTTATCTAGAATAGAGTTATGTAACGAGGAAAGTAGTTCCGTAGTAGCAAATCCCACTATTAACCAGCCTACACTCGATGAATCCAGAACTGTTACAGCTCATACTGATGCTGAAAAGCCCATCTTGGAGATACCAATTACAGATGACCCCCTGAATAAATTCAATAGGCAAATTCATTTCATAGTAGTAGAAAACTTTAAGGGCAGAACAACCGTCACGAAACCTTTTGACACTCATTCACGCACATCCATACAGCTGAGCAAATCTAACCTTGAGTTAGACGTCGTAAATGCTATTAAAGAATACGTAAACCCCAAAGTAAAAACTGGAATACTAATAACCCCACCATTAGAAATGTACTCTATCATTCCAATTCTGCAAAATCATTTTAAAAGTTCTTCTATGAACTTAGTATTAACTAAAGTAGAGCTGGAAAACGTAAAGGAATACTTACGCCAACAGGAAATTATTCAGAAGTACCACGAAGGGAAAACCAACCATCGCGGCATCAATGAATGTTACCTCGCTCTATCTAAGAGGTACTACTGGCCCAAAATGAAGGAACAAGTTGCAAAGTATATTAATGAGTGTAACATCTGTGGCCAAAGTAAATACGACCGTAATCCCATTAGGCAACAGCTCCATCTAGTTCCACCTCCAGCAAAACCCTTTGAAGTAATTCACCTTGACCTGTTCACAGTAGAAACTGAGAAATATTTGACCATCATAGATTCCTTCTCTAAGTATGCTCAAGCATACCATCTAAGGGATGGAACAGCAGTCAGTGTCATTCAGGCTTTGTTAATTTTCTGTACCCATCACGGAGTCCCATTAACTATAGTAACTGACCGCGGCACAGAATTTACTAATCAGCTTTTCTTAGAATTTACTAGATTACATCAGATACAGCATCATAAAATCCTAGCTCACACACCTAATGAGAATGGAATGGTAGAGCGCCTGCATTCAACTCTTTTAGAACACCTAAGAATACTTAAATTACAACACCGTAACGAATCAGCTATAAACCTAATGCCGTACGCTATTCTGGCTTATAATAGTAGCGTACACAGTTTCACTAAATGCCGACCTCTAGAGGTCATTAGCGGACACTTTGACCCTCGTGATCCTCTGAGTATAGATATAGCAGAACATTTAATGCAACAGTACATGCAAACCCATCGCGCTAAGATGCAAAAAGTTTATGAGCTTATTAGTGAAAGTTCTCTGAACCGTAGGACCGATATAATAGAAAATCTTAATAAAAATCGAGAACCTGAAGAGTCTTATAATCCTGAGCAACAAATATTCGTTAAGAATCCCGTAGCCAGTCGTCAAAAGTTAGCACCACGGTTCACACATGATACGGTACTAGCAGATCTCCCGATACACATCTATACTAAGAAAAAACGTGGTCCCGTAGCTAAATCCCGTTTGAAACGGGTACCTAAAGGTGCAAAATTGTTGCAGAATGGTCCTGATGTTCCTGCTACAAGCGGTGGCACCTCAAGAGATAAAACTTGAGAGTCTCGAGGATGGCCCAGGACTCCTCCCCTTTCAATTAGGTCCTACTAAAATTATATCCCAATATCATTCCTTCCTACAATTTATTGATGTCGATGACATACAGTCTAAAGTTTCATTAGTCAAATCTCAGTTAAGTTACATACGACCTCAATTAGGTAACAAAACGCTTTCACTTTACGAACCCCATATTAACCATCTCAGTAAAAAGTTAGATAAGGTTTCAGATCAATTACGAACTTTTATGTCCAGTCGCGTTAAAAGAGGTCTCATAGACGGATTAGGTTCCGTAATAAAAAGTATTTCCGGTAACTTAGATTACACTGACGCTATACGCTATAATAATGCCATTAAAGTACTCCAAGATAACGAAAATGAATTAGCTTTGCAGTACAATCATCATATAAGTTTAAGCAAGGAATGGATGTCCCAACATTCGAAAGTGTTAACCAGCTTAACGGAAAATCAGAATAAAATAGTTCAAATGGTTAACAGTTTTATAAATGCCACAAATGTCGCCAAGATAGATCTACATGAGTTTGCTCATTTGGCGCAATTGCTATTAATCCTAGGAGATAATATAGAAGAGCTTTCCGAGGAAATTTTAGGTATAGAAAATCTTTTAGCTTTTATACACGCGAAAAGTACGCATCATTCTATGCTTAACTTTCACGCGTTTAAAGATATGTTAACTAGGATACGTAGTCTCTACGATAAGAATGAAGTATTAGACTTAAGTATTAGAGATTACTTTGATATCATAAAATTGGGTTCATATTATAGTAATAATAAGATAGTTATAGTTTTTAGAATACCGATTGCCTTTCCTAAAACATTTGATCTTTACAAGTTATCCGTTATCCCTAACAAAAATCATCAAGTCCTTATTCCACCCTCTCCCTACATAGCAATACAGGATTCCGACTTCATGTACATAGAGACAGAATGTCCGAAGACAAGCACTTGGTACATCTGCGAGAAAACAGTCAGCTACATGCACCGAGACCAGGCGGATTGTATTCAACAACTAATCACGGCGCAGAAGATCGACTCTACGTGCAAATTCACCCCTGTTACACTGTCTAAAGGAGCATTCGACCAACTAGACGACAGACACTACACTATCTCATTCCCGAAAGCTACCAAGGTGCAGACGTCGTGCGGCAGGAACGCTTTCAATACGCTACAAGGGAGCTACTTAGCTGTGCTGCCAGAACACTGTTTTCTGCGAACATCTGACTTCACCATTATGAATAGTAACGACCGCACAAAGGGCCAAGTCACGAAAATCACAGATTTGCCGCTGCAAGATTTCAAACGTATCTCGTCTCTACGGCCAGTACTCACACTAAATTCGATAAACTTGGAGAACTTACATACCAGCAACTCTAAGATAATGATGCAGCCTCAAATCGAAGAAAAGATAACACAAGATTCAACCTTATATCATACTACAATACCGCTGTATCTCATCCTATTAAGTGCAGCTGTACTTGTTAGCTATGTATTTGGAAAACGTTACCTTCCGAAACGCCAATCTACAGAATCATTAAACAAGGAGCAGAATCCACAAGTACGCCAAGATGGCAGTAATGAAACTGGCAACTTGCGTCAGCCTGCTGCGTCAGATAATTATTCAGAATTATTTTCGACAAAAGTCTTCAAATAACTGCTGAACTACGGTGGGAGGTGTTATGCCACGGTCCAGTTAGGCAATCGCTGACAAGGCATTTACCTCAATATTACAATACAACGAATTGCATCAGCCGGCGGGCACGAGGCTTGGACACGAGTAGCTGACATCGCACAACGTGCCGCGACCCATCGCGCCATCGGAGCGTCCCTGAAGACGTCACTTCGGGTCGATCATCGAACGTAGTCGATTCTCTAGATTTAACTCTAATTGTACTAATTAATTTTTAATAAATTTATATTAAGTAATTTTGGTTTTTTTTGAGTCCTCCGTCTGCACTTATCATAATTACTGATACGTGATAGTACGTGCATTTAAAAACAAGTCATCGAAACCTGGATGCCGTGGCGACCATGTCGTTATGCGTGGCGATGCTGTTGATGGGCCCGCCGCCGGGGGGGGCGGTGTGCCACAGGCGCGCGCCGCCCTCCGCCTCCGCCGCCGCCTCCACCGCCTCCGTGTCCTCCAGCGCCTCGTCCAGGGGCCCGATGCCCTGCAACACGCCGCACGATGAGCGGGAGGGGGGCACCCGCGGTGATGTCGAGCCTTCTATTGAGCACTCACATTGAGATCTCCCAAAGCGAAGTGGTCGAGCGCCGCACACGTCGGTTCCAATTCATCTTCAAGTTTCAGAGTGCCCAGCGACCACATCCTCACCGATTTATCGTTCGAACCTGGACACGATTCTCTTATTTAACATTATTTTATGAAAAACTGTGAAATATGCTAACCTTTAGTGTTCTAGATTACTGACGGTCACTACTTTGGTGACATACATGATAAAACATCCAAGAAATTGTATGCTATTGTAAAGCAACGACGTATTGTCCGTCGATGTATGAGACGATAGTTGTTCAATGCCAAAGTTAAGTTTATCCCTCCATACACTTTATCTTTGAGTTAAAACAATGTTCGGTGCTCACACCTACATAGTTTATGAATTTCAGTAACGTTAACAGATATCGATTATCTGGTCGGTTCTCATGGCTAGGTGGTAACCGAGAAGGTCAACACTTCGTAAGTTTAAGCAACACTGGTCAGGCCAGTCTTACGATAAGGGTCACCCCTCTAAGGCAACGTTAAGTCGTCGGTCCCGGTTGCAATATAAACATCTCTGGCATTCCTTACGGGTAGTTGGGGCGCAAAAAAATCTGACAACCTGAAGGTGACAATCCGATAAAAAGTTTTTAACATACAACATTGCAAGTGATGCGATTATATCGATTGCGACCGGAAGTTTAAAAAGGGCGAATCGGTATTCTGATAGACTTTTCATTGATATTGTAATGCGAACAAAATTATTTCATTTTCTCTTGCCTCTTCATGCATACTGGTTTAAGTATAGAACTTCAATTTCGCCAGTGAGTTGTCGAGTTTAGGTGGCAGTCTGAAAGTCGATCCCAACCAAGTTGGGAAAAGGTTCGAAGAATGAGGGTCGATTATGGTCTGGAATAGCACGTAGCTATTTTTAGCCCTAGAATAAGTTCCTTAGATCGCTGGAATAGAATCAGTATATTGTTTACGGCTAGTAAATTATATCTAATGACCAGTTGTTAATTGAAATACTACCTAGTAAATCGACAACTACAAATGCAGTCGTTTCTAACACGTATCGTTAGGAGTCAGAAGAAGTTTTTTTACCTCGAAGATGGTCAAGGCAAGGCTCCTCTGCAATAACTGAATAAAATCAAGTTACATATATTTCCTTCCGGCTAAGAGAATTAGCAAAATGTGGTAACTTTATTTTTTTTGCTAATACATATTTTGCTCTCATAAACATGTACTGAAAGATGTAAGTGTTTTTGAATAATGTCTATACAGGGAGTGACCACCGCCTCATCAAGGCTAAAATATGTATTAATGTGAAAATGCAGAGATACATGTCTTTGAATAAGAAAAATACCAGAAAAGTAGACCCAGTCAAATTGCAAATGAATTCTGAAGTATACCGATCAAATCTAAAGGATAAGCTATTTGAATTAAGACCTGACACCCTTGATATAGACACCCTTAATCAAAAGCTTAACCAAAGCATGATGGAGGCCGCGCTAAAAGAAGTGTATAAGAATTACACTCGTCAAGGAAAATTATCAATAGAGACTAAAGGATTACTGCAGAAAAGACGCGATATGATTAAAGAGGGTCTAAAAGGATCAGCTGACTTTAAACAGCTCTGCGGAGAAACAAGACGGAAAGTTAAAGAGGATATAGAAAAATTCAAAGAAAAGACAGTTGAGGAGGTTATCAGACGATATAAATACCCGAAAGTATTCTGTAGAGAACTTCAACCAGGTACCCTACAAATTAAAGGATAAGGAAGGGAACTTGATTGCAGATAGGAAAAAGTTATTAAAAGTTGTAGAAGACTACTACACGATACTTTACACCTCATATTCAAGTGCACTACCTTTTTTTTTTTTTTTTTTTTTATCGTGCGGAAATCCCTTCGGATACCCCCCCGCCGGCCAGCGGGGGCGGTTATGTCGGGCTTGCACCGACTAAAACCGCACGCCGTCTCGGGTCTTCAGACGCCGGGGTGTAAGGTTACCCATAGAGCATATCCCTCGCACCCCGGCTGACCCTGGGCCATCTCACCACTAACAGCATCGCTCATCCTGTCTCCTCTGAAAGCAGAGGAGTACGCAAAGGCTTCGATCTTTGACCAATGCATACTGCCAGTCCTTACATACGGCGCGGAAACTTGGGTTACGACTAAAGCCATTCTGTGTAAGTTACAAGTAGCGCAAAGGGTAATGGAAAGAAAAATGGTTGGTGTGACACTGAAGGACAGAAAAACCAATACGTGGCTTCGTAAACACAGCAAAGTATCAGACGCTGTGGAAAGCGTGGCAAAGTTGAAGTGGGAGTGGGCTGGTCATGTTGCCAGAAAGCAAAACTCTTGGTGTAAAAGAGTGTTAGAATGGAGACCATGGGGCCAGAAAAGACCTCGAGGGCGACCAAAGATGAGATGCAAGGATGACATCAAAAAGTGGCGGGCAGCAACTGGACCCTAATTGCCCAAGACAGAGGAAAATGGAGAGGATTGCAGGAGGTCTACACCAAATATTTGGTCGATTAAGGCTAAAGAAGAAAGAAGAAGAGAATCTTTAAGCATGTGCGGTTCCAAGTATTATAAGCAGCGGCAACGTCCAACGGGACGGTCGTATCGCGGAACTGACCGGTGAGCACGTAGCGCTGGTCGGGCGCCAGCGCCACGCACGTGAGGAAGCGCGCGTGGCCGCGCAGCACGCGCAGGCAGGCGGGCGCCGCGCGCGCGCCGGCCGCCCACAGGCGCGCCGTGCGGTCCAGCGAGGCGCTGGCCAGCAGCGCGCCGCCGCGCGCCCAGCGCAGCGCCGTCACGGCGTCGGCGTGGCCCGCCAGCGCGCCGGCCGGCGCCAGCCCCGGCGCGGCCCCGGCGCCGGCGCGCGGCCGCCACAGGCGCACGAGCGCGTCGCGCCCGCCCGTGGCGCACGCGCCGTCGTCCGCGGCGTCGGCGCACAGCGCGCCCAGGTCGTGCGCGCCGTCCAGCCACGTGAGCGGCGCGGGCGCGGCCTCGCCCCCGCCCTCCGCGCCCTCCGCGCCCTCCGCGCCCTCCGCGCCCTCCGCGCCGCGCCGGCACACCTCTGCGACACCGGCGGGTGCTGATGTGGCAGAGCAGCGCACGCGGTAGGCACCGGTTGCGCTGCTCTCCCATGTAGTCCAAGCATGCTTCGTGCGCTCATAAGCATTAATTACAGACTGATTTTTGTTAATGTATTTTCTTTCTTTCTATACCTGCTGACGATTATTTCGCTTGTTTTGAATGTGAACTAAACCCTTCAATTGCGCAATCTAGTCGGTCTTACGTATGCGACCACGAATTTGATTCCTAGATTGCACAAAAAGTGCTATTGAGTTCTCTATTAGGATTTAAGTACCTATCTAACTGTTCGGAATCCGAGAAAAGTAGCCCATTGACGTCAATATACCTCGGATATGAATCGACACCACAGTCATAGTCACAACATAACAATTCTCTCATTTTGATTGTATTTATTCAGGACATCCTTCGAGGACCGGTCCCGGTTTCAGCTGAAAAATAAGTCACTCATTCATTTATTCTAGCAGAAAGTAGTAACCGACGCCCTGGCTGGAGTCGTCACTCTCGACCAATAGTCTATGTATGGGTCCATGCACGGTGGTGTGACATCGTCGCCCATAATCTCAATCACACAAAGAACATCTAAATAGCTTTCACTCATCATCTCATATTGGGCCAGTACCTCAATTTCATCGTTCGTCTTATCTTTATCATTTAGTATTGCAAAGTGGCTTCCATAGTGGCAAAAAGTAATTCAAGAAATTCATCATCAACCTATTCAAGTCCACTGCTGGACATAGGTCTCCCCTAATGAGCGCCATAGCGCCCTGTATTCAGCTTGCCGCATCCAGCATCTGCCCGCAGTCTTTCGCAGATCGTCATCCCACCTGGCCGGAGGGGGTCCTACACTACGTTTGCTGAGTCGCGGTCTCCACTCAAGAACACGTTTACCCCAGCGGTTGTCGGTTCTACGCGAGATATGGCCGGCCCACTGCCACTTCAGCTTGCTAATTCTTTGAGCTATGTCGATAACCTTGGTTCTCTGTAGGATGTATTCGTTACGAATCCTATCCTTCAGAGAAACTCCGAGCATAGCTCTTTCCATAGCTCGCTGAGCGACTTTGAACTGGTGGACCAACCCTACCGTAAGTGTCCACGTCTCAGTTCCGTAGGTCATTACGGATAGGATTGAAAACTTTTATTTTCAAACACTGCGGTATGGATGACGAGAAGACCCGACGTAGTTTCCCAAACGCTGCCCAGCCTAGCTGGATCCTCCTCTTGGCCTCCTTCTCAAAATTGTTTTTACCTAACTGCACAATCTGCTCGAGGTAAGTGTACTCAGAAACAATTTCACGAAGGTGGCCATCCACGACGACCGGTCCTGGATCAATGTGGCCATTGATCATGACTTTAGTTTTATACAAATTCATGCCAAGACCGATGCGTCGCGAGGCTGAAGCTAGGCCGTTCAGCATCCGGGTTAGCTCCTCTAGCGACTCCCCCATTAAGACTATAATCATCAGCAAATCGCAGGTGTGAGATGTAGGCACCGTTTATATTTATGCCCTTACCTTTCCAGTCCAGCGTCTTAAACATATCTTCCAATGCGCTCGTGAACAGTTTTGGGGACATGACATCCCCCTGTCTCACTCCTCTGCGCAATTGGATGGCTTTAGACTGCTGACCTTGTACTTGGACACTCATAGTAGTGGCTTCGAGAAAGGCATCTCAGCACCTCGACATAACGATAGTCTACTTGGCATCGCTGTAAGGATTTCAGAACAGCCCAAGTTTCAACGGAGTTAAAGGCCTTTTCATAGTCCATAAAAGCGAGACACAGGGGCTGATTATAATGTTTTGACTTCTGTATAATCTGCCTCACTGTGTGAATGTGCTCTATGGTGCCATATCCTCCGCGGAACCCAGCCTGTTCCGGTGGCTGGAACCCGTCGAGTCTCCTGGCGAGACGATTCGTGACCACTCGTGAAAACAGTGCTCAGGAGTGTGATGGGTCTGTAGTTTTTAAGGAGGGCCTTATCACTCTTCTTAAAAAAGAGAACAACCAAACTCCCACTCCACGCATTAGGAGTTCTCTCACTGTGAAGGACGGCATTGAAAAGTTTCTGTAGCTCCTGAATGACAGGAGCTCCTTCAGCCTTCAGAAGCTCTGAAGTAATTCCGTCCTCACCGGGGCCTTTTCCATTTTTAAGCTGCCTTAGAGCTAACACGATCTCGTTTTGACTGATATTAGGCAGTTCGTCGGTATAGTGGCTTATCAGGATGGCTCTGGAGTCATGGTCGTCTCGCAGAGGACGGGGAGCATGTGCAAAGTACAGACAGCCATAAAAATCCTTTATCTCGGCGGAGATCTCCGACAATACGGTCCTCCCGTCGTGTGTTTTGAGCTTCGTCAGATGGCTCCTGCCAAGTTACTGAGTGAATACTTTGAACCCTCAGTTTTGCTCTATCGCCTCTTCGATGATGCGTGCGTTGAAGCTCTGAAGGTCGCGCCGTACCATCTTCGCAATTTCTTCGTTTAGGTCTGGCCTGTCTGACGAAGTCGCTTGGGTGGTTTCCCGTCTCCTCGTCATCAGCCCCAGAGTCTCATCCGAGAGTTTGGACTTCCTGCCAGTATGCTGTTTTTTTATAAAATTCGATGTCCTCGTCCCTCAGCGTTTCGACCAGATCGTGTAGGGTCTCGTCAGCGTCATCGGTTAGTTCCAAGGCAACAAATCTTTCCCCCGAGACGCTGTTGGAACTTTTCGGTGCCCGCCATGATTTGGGTCGGGTTAGGTCGGAGCGTGGACATCACCACAAACACAAGATTCAAAATGGGGAATACAGTACTGTATTGCAGCAAAATCCCCATCGCCTGTAATCGCTAGAGGACCAAAGAATTCGTCGACTTCGCAAAATAAAATCCTGGCGCAAAATGAGCGCAGCGTACCTGCGAGGTCGAAGACCTTGAGCACGCCGTCGGTGCACGCGGACAGCAGCAGCGCGCCGCGCGCCGGCGCCGCCACGGCGTGCAGCGCGCCGTCGTGCGCGCGCAGCCGCGCCAGCAGCGCGCCGCGCGCCGCGTGCCACACGCACAGCGCGCCGTCGTCGTGCCCCGCCAGCAGGCGCGCGCGCCCCGCCCAGCCCAGCGCGCGCGCCGCCGCCGCGCCCGGCGCCGCCAGCGCGCGCCGCGCCGCCAGCCCGCGCGCGCCCCGCCCGCCCCGCGCGCCCCGCGCGCCCCACACGCGCACGCAGCCGTCCACGCCCGCCGACGCCAGCAGCGCGCCGCCGCCGGGCGCGAAGCGCGCCGCCGTCACGCCGTAGCGGTGCGCCGCCGCCACGCGCGCCTCCTCGGCCCAGCCGCGCCCCGCCGCCCAGCGCCACAGGATCAGCGAGCGGTCGCCGCCGCCGCTCACCAGCAGCGCGCCCGCCGCGTCCACGCACGTCACCTCGCCGCGGTGGCCGCGCAGCACCTGCAGCAGCGTCGGCTCCCGGACCTCCTCCATGGCCGAGTGTCTCGGTCGTACACTCTCGCCCGCAGTCGTCGGTATCGCTCTACAACTGTTTGTTTCGACAAGCCGGAGGAAGTACCGCGAAGCCGACAGGTAAGCGTTGCACTGGTTCTTCCCGCGGTGCCGCTCGACAGATTATGTCGCTCGCCGAGTGAAGTCGAGTAGTGTGCACCGGTTTACCTTCCATGGTTATCGGTGACCAAATATCGAGTCTCACACGCGACTGAACGCTGTAACTCGGCATTCGAGGGGCAGAACCGAACCGCACGCTGAGTGATGGACGATTCGATTGAAAGCTATCGATTAGTGATGGAATTATTTAAATACTGAAACGTGCGCTGAATGAATCGAGACAGCGAAGTGCTGGCGGCGCGACGCCGAGGCGAAGTGGCCGCGCGGGGGCGGCGGCGGGGGGCGGGGGCGGCGGCCGAGGCGACGCTACGTGGCCAGCCCGCGAGCCAGCAGCGAGTCATCGATCGCACGCCCGCGGGTGACATTGACCGGTGGCTGCTGCGGGGCTAATGATGTTTACTTTGTCGCCGTTCATGTCCGTACCGTGTGGGCCCCCGACGGTGACATATTCCGGACAACAAGAGAGCCCGCGTGGCACGCCCCCGACCCTCGAACTGGCCCTCATATTGATTGTAACTTCATCGTGTGTATCGCAATACTAACGTCAGAAGCTATAAATCACACCGGTAGGTTGTGGCCATGTAATTACCGTCACGGATAGTGTACGTACCTTTTAAATTACATTCCCTAGCCTAGTTTTTTGCATTTATACCATAACATAAGGTAACTTCACGCCTGCACCCCTGAAGGGGTAGGCAGAGGTGTATTACACACCCACGATTCGCAAGTTATCTTAAGTTTTTTTAATTTAAGATACAAAATTTGACTTCACCATGGCAAATGGTGCGAAACTGTGAGTGAAGTCATAGAATATAGAAAAAGGAAGCTACGACCCAAAATAAATACGACACATAATGAAGTCGCAGACTGCGTGTATGGGTAGGGTGATGATAATTGCGCTGTCACCATCGTCATGGGTACGTCTTCGGGGGGGGAAGGGGTGGCAGCGACAGGCCTTCTCTATACATATAGGTATAATCATTACCTCGACGGACTGACTGGTTCATCGACGCAGAGCCCAATCTGCTGGAGCTACAAAATTACGCAGTTGATGCTTTTTATGTTGAAAGCGTATCATTCTGGAAAATGTCATCACTAAGGGGTAAAACAAGTGACGAACGTTTATACTTCCTTCCTTCGGTTCCTTCCCTCGCCGCGCGATAGTGACCTGGACTGCTCCTAGCAGCACACGTGTTTCCTTCGTTTTACAATCGCGAGTACCTACTTTACGTGAAAAAGCATCTTTCAAGGCCATCAAGGTACGGATCACTATTCCAAGATCGATAGCATCTAGAAAGTGTAGCCTGCACCTTCTGGATTTCATCCTAGCTTTTACCAATCAGCGGGATGCACTCAACTGACAAAAAAAATAAAAAAAATATGCAAGTATGGAAGACGTCATTTTCGAAGTAAGAAGCGCGGTATATGGCACACATAGTAGAAGTAGGTTAGAAAGAAACGAATAAGTCAATCACCGTTTTTCAAAATTGCACCCGTGATTCAATACGAGAAGAATGTTTATGCAACCGTTCTATTATCGTCAAAGTAACAAGCACAAAATATCATTTACTTAATTCTGGTCAGTAATCCATTAATATGTGTTTTAGCGTTTCTCAAATTTTGCCCTTTTAAGGGTTGAATTAAGGAAGAAACGCTTACACAAACGCTCCAATATTAAAGGCCGTCATTTACTTGCTACTGGTTACAAGAAAAGAAAACTAAATGCATACTTTGACCTAATACCTATACATAATTTTTAAATATTTATTTTCATCTAAGTAAATTAACTTGTATCAAAAGAAAAATTAAACAAAAATGCATTCAAGAATTTATCAATTAAAAACACTCTTCATGTAAACTCGGAGCGCTTTTATATAAGACTCAGGTTCATCCCTGCGTGGAATACTGTTCTCGCCCGTGGGGTGGCTCCGCTCGGTACTTGCTACACGCTCTCGGCAGGTTGCAGCGGCGGGCAGTCCGGATCAGCGATAGCCCCGAGGTCACCAGTAACCTGAGCCTCTGCAGCTGCGTACAGATATAGCCTTCTTGGCAGTATTCTATCGCATATACCATGGTGAATGTTCCGATGAGCTATTCCAATTGATTCCTCCTTCTCCCTTCTTGTTCCGAACAACACGTGCAGGACTTAGGTGTCAACCTCATATAGTGCAATCGATACCATCGCGAACCAAGCTGTTTGGTGACTCCTTTTTTTGTCGGACCATAAAAAATGGAACACTTTACCCACGCACGTGTACCCTTCTACCTACAATCCTGGGTTCTTTAAGCGGGGCGTGAAAAAACATCTGTCGAGGCCGTCTAGGTAGGGGCCACCATGCTAGGGACAATCTCTGGAAATGGTGGCCACTACTTTTTGGACTTCACCTCAGCTTACCATCAGGCGGGGTGTAGTGAAATTGACGGAATAAATATACAAAAAATACCTAATAAAAATGAAATTTAATATTAAACGAGAAATGAGCACAAATTATTGCATTATACGATTACTTGCATTGGATGAACCCCATTTTATGCTTGTACCGTGAATTGTGTGTGAAATTGACTTTAAGTTTTATATTGACATTTACTTTACCTTGATCCACTCTAATGCGTAAGTATGCGCATGTTACAGTGACATTCATGGAATAATGATTAAATTAATGAAGCATAAATTTAATTTTAGGATTGTATAATATATATCTGCATGAATTATGTTGACACGCTATACAGTAAAAATGGTATTGTATTAGATCGAATTGTATTGATTATAAATTATATTGTTGGATGTAATTCTGTCATAGTAATTCTGTCATGCCATGGAATAAAAAAAAAGTCAGGTATAATACATTAAACATAAAAAGAAACTAAATAGTAAAATCCAAAGTAATATACTTAATTGAAATGTAACTGTTGTGTTGTAAACTAATTCTAAGATAATATACGTACTAATTAAGTTTATCAAACTGTTCCTCTCTCCAAACTTTGTGCTGTGCCTGACAGGGTCCAAAATAATTGTACTCGTAGCCTATTTTAATCTAACAACTGTTTCACATTATGGAATGCAATAAAGGCATTGACAATAGAAGTCGCTATATGTATGCCTACAATGTTTGATTCGCTTTTTTTATGTAGCGCACGTCAATACGACTTCACCCCGCCAGATGGTAAGCTAAAGGGGAAGTCTTAGGAATGCCGGTCGCCATTGCAATGTGTTGTTATTGTTAGGAAAAGAGAGGCTAAGGCGACTACAATTGGACGAGCTACCCAGAAACCTTACCATGGTGGAAGCTGTAAAATACTGCCAACTGCTAAGGGTCGAGGGTGTCGGTGACCTCAGGGCTCCCAATCACTACTATGGAGCGAAATCCTAGAAATGGGAACAGTATTCCAGACTTCTCATGAATTCCATCGTCAAACCTGGATTTTAATAAAAAGATACCCTTTCCAAATCGTTACATTAAATTATAGAATTCTACGGTAACAGTAAATGCATAGGTACAACCGAAATAAGAAAATTCTCCTTTTTCAAGTCGGTTAAAACTACATATATAATCACACGTTCAACTTAAAGCACCTTACCTTGAACAAAGTGACGCGCGCGAGGTACTTGTAGCGCCATCTGTTATCCAGTTGTGTATAACATAGTGCCTACTTCGTTACTCGCAAAGTGTTCTATCAGTTGGAATTCCGTTCTTATTACATACTACTTGTAAGTATTTACATTATCGTTTTAGAAAGAAGAAGAAAATACGGTGCTTGATACGAGAGACACGCGACACTACCTTGCTAATGTGCTTTAATAAGTGTTCACATAGATAATACCTACTAAACGGAAGTAGACTCAATACCTACTCACTCGCCGGGACTTCAAAGGACGTCTGAAGTCCATTTTAACGATTCTAAGGCACCGGTTAAGGTTAAGGGGCCGCGAAGTGCCTCAGAGACACATCTAGGACGCGCATCCGTTCCGATTGTGCGGCGCTCAGTAGGCGCCTGTAACACCATCCAGTGTAGTTCCTTGTCACTGTCACTCTGTCGCGTCCCACGACACTGATTTCTTTGCTTTCTCTACTAGCGTACACCATTATTGTGTTTCACTGTGAAGCGGGCTCCCGATTCACAAGAGGTCAAGGGCAGTATGCGACAGTATTAGATCAAACGAAATTACATACATCCATAGGACTTACACTACCTATGTCTCATGAATACGTCCATTGTGATTTCTGTAGAACCATGATGCTTACTCTGTAGATCTAGAGGCGAGGCAGCGCGCTCGCGTCCTCCAAGTGTATTTTTTAAAGATTTATTTATTTATTTATCCAAATACATAGATATTACAAGTTACAAAACCTAATAAAGTAATGTACAAACGAGAGAAAAACAATCACCAAAAATAAAATAGCCTAAACAACCATAACATCCTAAACTAAAGGCGAGTGAGGCGATTTAATTCCACCCTCCCAAATTCCAAGTACAGACAAAATATCCAACCGCTTCGAGACAAGATTGAAAAAATGTGAAGCCCGAGTAATTGCAGCAAACTCTTGGATATGAGTGCGAGACGTGGACACTTCAAGCACCTCCAGCCGCGGCGGCCGCCACACGAAGTGGCCGCTCAGGGCCCGCGCCCTGGCCGGTGGGGCATCGGTGCGGCACGGCTGCAGGCGGCCCCGCGCGGGAGGCGCCAGACAGTGCATACTCTTATCTAAGCGCCGGGCCGCAGACCGCCGACCGCCGGCATCGCGAGTGCCCGTGCGCAGTGCTCAGTGCGACCTCTCGTCGGTAGTGTGTGTGTGTGCGTGTGCCTAACATGAGGACTGCCCTCGGCGGAGCGCTCTGCGTGCTCGCCGTGCTCGGTGAGTGGCCGGTGGCCGGTGTGCGAGTGTGCGACTGTATACGCTATTATTTATTTGTTGTACTTCTCCGTAAAAACGAGTAGTTATAATACTCAATTTTCTAATACCATCAAAGAGTCGGTGGTGCACGATCGGAAATCGAACTTGTACCGCCTCGGTGTCACGTAAGGCGCCCGTGATGGTTATCGCTGCTCTTCCATGCCTAGTAAATTTCCCTAAGTGACACTTTGCTCTCGAGGGGTAAGAAAGGAAATGTCAGACCCCAGTTTAGAGCTTCCACTGTGTCCCCCGAGCCACGAGCAGCAGGGCGGGGGAGAAGGGCAGCTTCGCGCGTGCAATAATATATGAGTGCCACTCCATAGTTATACTTATTGTGAATATCAATATAATCATCCTCAATTATTAATTCTTTATTATACACAAAAAAGAACACAAATGTATTACAGTTAAAGTCAATTATGTACAAAGGCGAGCTTAAATTTCAAAGAGTTCTCTACCAGCAAACCTTTGAGCAGTAGAGGCCAAAAAAAAAAACAGACGAAAGCAAAGTGTACAAATACAAAGTAAACATAAACAGAAACGATGGTAGAAATAAGTGAATCAATCATCCTAGTTACAACCAATATGCAGCCACATTGTTTGTATGTACATTCTCTTTGAGTAAAAGCCTAAAGCTCACATGTTTGTGACAACTTGGTGCTACAGTGGTAAATGTCGCATCATCGTCTAAACGTCGGTTCATTATGAACCATGGTGGTGTTTTTGGAGCCTCACCACCATCTTCGGGGCAGGCCAACCTCTCCTGTAAGTGGGCACACCGGCTGGTTGTGCGACGGGGCTCTGGGGGGGTCAAAGGACACTCGTTTCAATAATAGTCGTATAAGCCAAAGTTAAGGGAAGAAAAGGAGAATGGAATCCCGGACTCCGAGAAGGAAGCCTCGGATGCAACCTGGAATAACGTCAAGGTGATGATGACGAATAGTTGGTTCTGAAAAATAATGACTATTAGTCTAGGTTGTGTGCCTTCAACATTCGATTCATTAATTTTGAGCGCCTGAGTTAAGAATTATATATAAGAGCGGATTTACACCGAAGGAGCATCCAACAAACAGACATCTACCTACTTTACAGTATTTGGATTAAGGAGTTTATTTTTCAAAATTACATTTATACTTCTATTTAGCTATATTCCTGAGTACGAAGCAAAGCCCAGATCACAACCCTTAAAGATGTTATGTTCGTCTCCGAGATATTTGTCCGAGAGATATCTGTCTCAGAGATATTTTTATCTCAAACTCACTATTCAACGCTATGGGCTTCTACAATAAGCTTCCTTATGAAATTAGAAATTACCCAGAGGTTTGAATAAAATGAAACATTGACAAAAAATGATAACATAAAGAATAATTAATTATTCAATCATGACTATTGAGATCTGGTTTGAGACAGGAGCTTTCTGGTCACATATAATTTATTGAACAAGTTCGCATATTTAATTAATATGTATGCGTCACCGAATTTTACGAATTGCGGTATGGTCGGAAGATGTTTATCATATTTCAGTGATCTGTCTGGAATGAAGCAATAAGATATACCATCGTCAACAATATCATTGATGCAATTAAATTTTTAAGCATTTTGTATGCTTACTTTTTCTAAAGATTTAGATCGGAAAAAGAGAACATCTAGAACGGGCCTTAAATATTTAGAAAAAGTAAGCACACAAAATGCTTAAAAATTTAATTGAATTAATTAGGCGGAGTCATCAAAAAACAATGTTTGAAAATGACTGTAAAGTTATTCATTGTTTCCGTAGTTCGCAAGAATTACGGTAGATGGCTCCAGCGTCGCCTTAAAACGTATATAATATATCGGAGAATTTCGAATATCTGGGACGTGTCTAGATAGCTCAGCTGGTCAGAGCATTCCCCCTGTAAAGGACTGGTCCGCGGGTTCAAGTCCCGTTCTAGATGTTCTCTTTTTCCGATCTAAATCTTTAGAATATCATTGATATAGTGTGTGTGTGTGTGTTGAGTCAACCAGACTCCAGGAGAGACAATGAGCTGTACTAATTAGTTAACTTTTAAATAATAACTTGTTATTGGTTGACTGGTCGCTATCTTTTGTGTACCAAGACTAGGATAAAAATAGTAGATGGTTACACAAGGGTTGAAAGTCAGCCATTTCACCCGAGATATTTCTGGCGCTAGAACGAAGTGACAGCGCCAATAGTTCGAGGGTGAAATGGTGACATTCACCCGAGGTAAACACTCTACTTTACATTTCGAATATGTGAGGAAATTAAAATACTTCACACACATTTAATGAAACAGGTATATTGATTAACATTTAAAATTTAAAGTAAAAATTAGATCAATTTGAAAATAGATTATTAACAACAGCTTTTGCCTGTTCTTAAATCTCATCGGGAGTTAAATTAATATCCACGTCACTGGAATCACTTTCCGAAACCATTTTTAACCACAATTAACACAAGGTATTTATTTATATTGAATCTCGTTTTCCCCCTAATTGTATAGAAAACTTAAATTGTTTTTTTTTAATACTGAATAAAAGTTATAATTCACGTACATACTTCTGTGATGGTACCACCTCTAGCCAAAGCTGAGTAAAATTCATTTTTATCTATTCGACGCGCCAACCGTACCAGAGATCCAGCCCCCTACCCAGATAGGGGGACGTAGCGCCCCTTCACCGCGCTACGCTGTGGGACTCGTCTCCAGACTTGGACATCCCTCCACTGGTCTTGGCTGTTTCGAGGGATAATGAAAATGAACGCGAAGAAAGGACAGTCAAAATATTTACAACAAACAGCAACGTCCTGTTGCATATCAGATTTATGGTCGTTAGAGATAGCAACGATTTACACCAGATGTGTATACATGAGAATAAATATAAAATATTAAATTAATAAAATGTTTCAAATGCGCCTATTGGAGTTTATTAATTTATATATTGTTACGTGATTAGTGTACTATCACACTGCCAACATTAGAAAAGTTTTGAAAATCGAATCTATTGGTTACATTGTAATTGACTACACGAGATGTGCATTTAGGCGGCCATGTAAAAAAGCGTCATGATATCAAGGCATTATGACGTAATTAAATTACCATGGACACCGTGGCAAAACTTAAAATTAAAAAAGAAATATTTTCCACCCTAGGGATGAAATAAGTTACTTTCCACCCGGTTATCTACCCATGAAAATTAAACTTTACGAACAGGAGAGATGAAAAAAAATTAACTGTTTACTCTATGTACTAAAAACAAAACATTGTAAATAGATTCAGTACATGAAATAAATGGATCACAAAATAGAAATCGCTGAGATTGTTTGTAT
This sequence comes from Cybosia mesomella, assembly GCA_946251805.1. NCBI lineage: Eukaryota > Metazoa > Arthropoda > Insecta > Lepidoptera > Erebidae > Cybosia > Cybosia mesomella. Next base: position 30,224,987 of record OX276404.1, read on the forward strand.
AATCTTCTGTGATTTGCTCCACAGGATCGTTATTGTATTCATGGTAATTTTTTATTACACTTATCGGTATAACCCTGGGGTTATCCTTTCGAGGACTTACCCGGGGTACCCGGCAATGGATTGGCTTGGGGAGGACACCGTATGGTTTTAGTCGGTCCGATTCCGATAAACCCATTCCATCGTTGGCACCGATGGGGTGAAGCTCGTGGGGGTTTCCACGCGTTAAAAAAGAAACACTTATGGATATGTACAAATTGAAGTTTTTCTTTTCTATCAAACGACATTGATTCCTTAAAATGAGGAGATAGGGCGACAGAGGCATTACGATGCGACACTTAGCCATCAGTTGTATTGTGACTGCACGCAGGGGCAGTGCACGTCGTCTCGGCCGCGTCGCTGCTGGACCGGGAGCCCCGCCGCCTGCAGCCGGGAGCCGCCGCCCTCGATGGCCCCGCCGGCCCCGCCAGCCCCGCCGACCCCGCCGGCCCCGCCGACCCCGCCGGCCCCGCTCGGCTCGCCGCCCCGCGCCACGCGCGCGCGGCTGAGCACTGGCTCGCGCTCATCGCCGGTAAGTTTGTGATCTGGAGTGACTATTTACATCCCTTTAACTGTGTAATATGTGCATCCAAATATAATGTGGTTTTATTGCTATAGTTTGTATTTCAACGGCTCGTACATCAGCCCTCGTGCGCCTGTAAACTTTCAAATCTGCTTTATGCACCTGGTATTTTTTGGAGAGAGTGGACAAGCCACCCTCTGCGACTAATGGTATGCGCACTCAATGTACTAGGGAACATCATCTTGTATGTTTGGCGTTATTCAAACCGTTACCGGGAGAGGCGCAGTACAAACAATTTAACATCGCATTTGTTGACATCCGTGTGCGTCGGATCGAGACGCCGCTTTTCGTATCGTAGATGATCTCGCGGGCACACTTCTGGACAAATCTTGATACGTTTTGTTATTAAGGAGTCAGTAGTGTTCAATAATTTAGAGTACAGAAATGAGCATGTCGAATAAATCCATTGTGTAATTACAGAAATAGCGCGCATCGGCGCCATGAGCGAGCGAGGGGCGGGGGCGGGGGCGGGGGCGGGGGCGGGGGCGGCGGCGGGGGTGGCGGCGGGCGCGGGGGCGGGGGCGGGGGCGGGGGCGGCGGCGGGCGGCGCGCTGCTGCAGGCGCTGCGCCAGCTCGGTGAGTGGCCGCCGGGCCCTTCCCGCTCCGACCAACGAAACTGAACAACTAGTTGTTCCAATGGCAGGGGGCGTACTCGACTGCTACGTCGGTAGTCGCGGGTTCGATTCCCGCTCAGTGCAAATATTTGTTACACGGATTTGTACATTTGCATTGCTCTAGATGTTTCTATTCATGATATGTATGTATTTACAAATATAAATATATCTCCATACATATATTTTTGTGATACAAATTCATCCGCATCCTAGAACCCATGACACGTGCTATGCTTAGTTTGGGTCTAGGTAGCGCTGTGTAGAATGTTCATTTATTATTTTCATATTACTTTTACTTACCGATAATAATATCGTGTTCTATCTAAATGTAATGAAATACAAAACCGCTGAACGGTGCAAAGAACTATGTCAAGCCAAACGTTTTAAATATTGACACATAGATGATTAAATTAAAGGGTTTACAGGGTCCCACTAACCCCAGGCCGACCCTCCTGCAAGTCGGTGACCTTCTCAGTACCAGACGAGACTCTGGCGCAGGCGCACCGCCCAGGTGGCCAGACGGCAGTCGCTCCCAGAAAGGCACGCGGGCCCCGGGCTCCTAAGTGCAAACTTTGGACGAACTGGGAAATCGCTATGAGAGTGGTTTGAATGCATTTTTACATGACTGTACGTGAAGGTGAGCGCGAGTTGACGACAAAAAAAAGGCTAAATCGAAAGGTACCAACTCACTTGAATGAGCGAGTTCCTCGTGAGCCAGTTGACGAACGAGTAATGATAATAATGAGATGATTAATAATCAGCATCATAATTGTTTTATAATACAGGAAGAGATGAGTGCAAGGTACGGGACTCGTATCCGCGTGGAGTAAACAGTGTTACTGTATTGCAGGAGGCGGCAGAGGCGACGGAGACGGCGGAGGCGCGCCGCATGTGCTGCTGCTGCCAGTGGTAGTGTCCGCGCCCCGTGAGTCACGCACGTCTATAACGTACACGACCGTTCTCCTGACAAATTGAGACCCCTCTGTGCCTCACAGAGCATGTCAAGCCATCGGTGCCGGTAGCCATACGAACTCTGAAGTAGTAGTTACGGGTAGTCAGCGCCACCCTCTCACAGAATATCGACGCCAAGTAACAGTATTTGAACTGTTGCGTTCCGTTTGGTGAGTGAGAGTGCCGGAGCCCAAACTCCTTTCCCATCCCCTCCCAAACTCCTTTCCCATTCCCTCCCAAACTCCTTTCCCATCCCCTTTCCTTTACAGGGTCCGCAGCGCGAGTGTGACGCCACTGGTGTTACACACGTCCATAGGCCGCGGTAACCGCTTCCCATCAGGTGGGCCGTGTGCTTGGCTGCCACCTTAGTGGTATAGAAAAAAAAAAAAAAAAAAAAAAGTCCGACAGCTGGTCTAACTACAGAATTTCGATATCGCCAGTGGGTTGTGGAGGCCAGATGGAAGTCGATTCACGGAACATATCGCAGTACAGCCGCCGACGCCAACTGAGTTGGGCAAAGACCCGGAGGAAGATGATGATGATTTATAGCGTTGACACAGAATTGATGTGCAAACGCGATACCTGCCTATACTACTGGATCACGATGCTGAACCGCAGTATGACGCGCGCATCTTGTTGCAGAGTACAAGCCGAGCTCACAGATCAGTTCCGCCGCCCTGAACATCGAAGCTCTACTAGCCAGCTTCAACACATCTCAGGTCAACAAAATCGATACAGGTATGTTGGGATTGGAATCGCATCATTAGGCTTGACCTTGCGCCGGGGCGACTGCTGCTTCAACCCCAAGCAGCGAGCCTGCGCCAGAGCCTCGTCCGGCAATCGGCAGGTGTCCGCACTTGCCGGTGAGGTTCAGTCGGCCCCGAAGATCTTGATAGAGCCCCTTGCACACCCCGTTAATGATAGTCTGTAGTCAATTCATGATGAGTATTGCCATGAGTTGCCCAGCATGAAACTTGCTCAGTCGGAAACGTGCCATCCTGACTGAGCAGACATCTGGTAGGTCTCGGTGTGGCGCCGTACACCCTATACGTATCTTTTTTTTTTCGTCCGGATATCGGTTCGGATACCCCCCCCCCCCCCTTGCCGGTCAGCGTGGGCGGTTATGTCGGGCTTGAACCGACTAAAACCGCACGCCGTCCTGGGTCTACAGGCGCCGTAAGTGTAAGCACCCCGACTGACCCTGGGCCATCTCCGGTTTCGAGATGGTCCCCTCGGGTTTGGGAACCACGGTGTCCGCCGTCCCGGCCTACTTCTGCTGGGGTCACAGGCGGCCTCACCTGCCACCCCCAGGCCTGCGGACGGAGGTGGTTAAGCGACCCTATACGTATCTATACGTAATACGTTACCATAACTGCGCCTACTATACTCGCTATTGCTCTTTAATTCGTGTTTTTCTGCTTAAGAATGTGCTATGTCACCGACAAACGATTTCATTATATTGAAGTCGGATCCACTGAAACAGATCTCAGGATGTTTCAACAAAATTCAACATAACTCAGTAACGGCACGGCAGCACATAGTATACCAACAAACACTGATTCTTGTTAATTAGATAAGACCTTCTCTAAGACAAGCAATTACATATCGTATGCATAAAGTGGTGCTAGCTAGGTGCAGGTTCGTATAAAATGCAAGTGTCCACTGACAAATGTTTCACTGTTGCAGATTACAACGTGAACTCGCAGCTCGTCGCGTTGCTGCTCGCTAACTCAAAAGGTCCTCCAGCCAACAACAGGCCGCCTGCGAGCGCGCCGGACCGCCAGACACAGGTCTACGCTCCCGAGCCGATTTCTATTGCAATGGACCAACATTTGCTCAGCATTCCCCAGGACCCCATATCGCAGCTGAGCACTTTCCCAAACAGCACACCCCCACTTTCGTCCCCGAATGCGGTTGTGAACGAAATTAGCGATCTCCCCACCCGGTTCTTGCTCGACGAGCCCCGTGCGCAGAATGCAATATTTTTTCCGCCCGTAGGTAAGCAAAACTGCACTATCATTGATATAATATGATATATGTATCTTTCATTTTAAATATCATAGAAGTCAAAGAAACAGCGAATTTGCAAATTAAATGGTGCGAACCTCACCTCGAACACTATCACGTGGGCGTTACTGTACCGTGGGAAACAAATATACCGAAGGACCACACAATAAAATAAATACTATGATCTCACAAACGAATTAATCAAAAACGGTTACGTGGTTAATTTGTATGCAGTGGAAGTGGGAGCGAGAGGTATACCAGCAAAATCTCTCTATAACCTACTTAAAGATCTAGGCCTATCGAGAGCTACAATAAGCTAATTACTAGGACGAATGTCTAAAGCGGCACTAGTAGATTCGTATCAAATTTCGTTAGGCAGGGAGGGGAACTTGGGTAGCGAAGGTGAGTGTTGATGTACATCAACAAAACGGGCCCCTTCTAAACCTACACTTGGGTCGCAAGTCCCAGGCACTGTCCCGAGTTCCCAACTCAGCAACGCGATGGACCCGGCACCCGCACGGAGAATCCATGGATTGCTAAGAATATCGATCTCTACTGCTAAGATGCTAGCTTGTGTTAATATAGAGACAACCATGAAAACGAACTCTACACAGAAATGTCCAGACCCACTAAGGCAATTAGACAAGTTTGTGAGCTCCGAAAACTCTAGTTTAGGAATTAGTGGTAATAAATGTGATGTGGGACTGACCATACGGAAGAACCACGAACCGGTGCTGTATACCTCATCTTACCTGCATTTTTATTCACTCCGTAGACAACTCCCAACAGTTACTACTGCAGTTTCACGAGCAAGTTGCGAAGACCCCCTCGCTACCACCGGTTGGTATCGAAACCTCGGTGCTCGATACCGCAGACGCCGTGGTAGTGGACGTAACGGACCCTGATCAGGACGTGCTTCGGTCCTCCCCGTCGTCTAGTCGAAAGGATCCTTTCAGACAACAACCGGCGGAGAAGTGTCTCGCCACTTGTCAGCAGCAGTCGAGGGGCAGCGGCGGGGCTCAGCAAGCGGGCTCCGAGCTACCCTCGCCGCCACTACCGCGCTTCGAGCGCACCATGATGCTCGAGGCCGTCCTCACCGTGCCGAGAGCCGACTACTCCGAACCCTATACTCTCTGGTATGTCCCAAAACATCTGTCCTGCAGTTTATCCGGGGTTGTGTGGCATGTACACAGTTGGAGCTCCAACCACAGAGAAGTTACGAGGAAATCATTTATTCTGGTCCCGAGAGGGCCAGGGATAAATTAATGTCATTAAAAAGGCCGAAAGTAAGGAATTAGACGGTTACTAGTGTATGGTAAGTCCTAAGAAAATATGAATGGACGGTATGAAAGACGATATGCTCGGGAAGGGAGTATATGTTGAGATGACTGCAAGCAGAGATGATTGGAAATAGCACACATGTTGCACAGACCCCAAACAAATTCGGAATGTTATTGATGATGTGTAGGATGTGCAATTATACCACTATGTATAGCTATTTTTCATTAGCTTGGAACTAGCTAGATAGAAAACTTCCTTTTGGCACAAGCAGGTTATCAGTGGCAAAGGGCGACAGAGCGGGAGGGTCGCTCGTGTATTCTTTCAGATATGCGGGCATATGTCAGGTTCAGACCTCTGCTCAGCCCAAACCATAACCGTTATCTATAAACAGAGGCTCTTAGAAGCTGCGTGAAATAAAACCTTTGTAAAAAAAAAAACTAGTACGCTGTCTGTGGTAGATACGGTATGGTATTGGCCCTCACTGACTACGGACAGGAATACTATCGAAGCATAGCAGTATACTTGACTCCGTAGACCAGCCCCCTCTACCAGCACTACGGACAGACTATTGTAGGTTGGCCTGATGTGGAAGGCATCATTATAGAACTGTAGTTTCTGTTTAAACCAAAAACTGGTAAAACAGCTGGCCATATGAGCCGCAGCGTCGTAAGCGAGTCGTAAAGTGGAGCACTCGAATTGGTGAATGGTCGGCGATTCGTTTGGAAGCGACTGCCGTCCGCCCTCCCTGCGACGAGAGGCAAGTCTGCGCGCGAGGCTCGGCGATAGAGCAGCAGGGGTATCGGCTTGCAAGTGATGTTCCAAATACTCGTTTTCAGCTAGTGACACTGATTAAACTAGTATATATTTGGTGTTCCAGGTGGGATGCGGCTAGTGGCGCGTCGCGTATCGATCACCACGAAGGCTCGGCCTCCAGCTACCGCATCATGCGCCCCAACGGGCGCATGCAGTCCGTGCATGTAATTTCTTTCTCCTTTAGCTTGCTTCTATTTACGTGTAGGGCTAAGGTGTCATACCATACGCTACGAACAACTTTATCCCGAACGGGTGGGCACCTCTTTTCTTTGCAGCACCATACAGACTGAGTAGTATTCAGCGACATATGTTACCGTGGCTCCAAAATTCCCGGTCCCTTGAGCCCGCTTAAAAGAGTAAAAATACATATCTATCGAGGCCACCACTGCCTACAGCTTTGAGTGCTCAATTATCTGGTTACGCTCCGATTTAGATTTCTTGAATACGTCATTCGCGTGCACGTCGAATGACGCACTATAGGCAAACTGTAGACCGCGCGGAGTGACGGTGCCCTTCCCGTGACGCGCAGGTGCGGCTGGACCGCAGCGGCGAGGCCGACGTGCGGCGCTGCGCGCTGCAGCGGCCGCGCCACGTGGCGCTGGCCGAGCGCGCGCCGCCCGTGCTGCCAGACCTGTCCGGCTTCACATTCGCCGGTAATATCGTGTATTTTATGTATTATTCAATCTTCTTCTGCTTCCTGTTGTTGTGGGTTGCGGGACGGTTTAACTTTTCCTGGGACTTCCAGAGTGTCATTAGTCTGTGCTTTCGCGGGTTACCGCTCCTAAACCTGGTGTACAATAGCTGGGAAAAAACGGTACAAATATACCAATCATTGTCGAATTTCTTAGCGTCCCAATTAAAAACCAGATTCTGAATGCTACACGCTCTCTCAACAAAGGCCTGCCAAAGGCAGAGAAATTGAATACGGGGCACATTGGAGTTAGTGGCCCGATTGTACCTGTCTATGTCGATGAACACATACCCGGAAGCCTGCGTCAACTTTTCTTCGAAGCGCGCAAATTTGCTAGTGCGCATAAATATAAATTTTGCTGGTATCAAAATGTAAAAATATTTCTTAAAGAAAGTGAAGGCAAGCGATCAATTCTATTTCATGTCTTAATAAACTTAATACCCAACGTATCTTGCAATAGTTTGGGTAAATTTAAATTAGAGCCATATTCAAAGCTTAAACATAGTTTAATGAGCCTATTATATTATTACATTTTACTACTGTCTGTCTTAGGCTTATATAGTGTGAAATCATATTGTTGTCCTCTTTGTGCTTAAGTTAGTTAAATATTGTATCCATAATGCCTTCTCATACCGTTACAAATACACTACACGTACTGCACCAGTCAAACAAACCCTATATAACGAGTAGCTAATAACCATTCCGTCCATCCATTACCGTTCACCTACTATTCCTCCGGTTTATGTATTAACTCAATATATATAATTTCTGCATTTCTGCATTATACTTATCGTGTTGCTTTTTTTTTCTTTACTTCAAACTATGCAATAATAATAACCACGCTATTACTTGCATTTAAAGATGAATAATATTGACCAAATTATTGAAAATCTTGATGCATACGGATCAAACGAGTTTTATTGCTGCCCACCGGATAGATGTAAACAGCTTGTAAAAAATACCCGAAAACACTAAAAATACTACATTTTAACATACACAGCATTAACAAAAATCTTGATATTTTCCTACTATTATTAACATCGATGCAAATTGTATGCGATGTTTTGGTGTTCTCAGAATGTCGGATACATGAAAACCCATCGATTCCACCACTGCAAGGCTATTCGGTTTACTTCACGGGAAACACGTACATTAAAAATGATAGTGTAGTTATCTACGAACGCTCGAAATTACAGCATAGTGTGTGTCACAGACCCTCTTTTTCAGGATGCAAACATTCTGGTCTGTAATCTAGATCCGGATATAGTTATAGCAGCTGTATATCGATCCCCATCCTACACCAAGGCCGATAATTTTCTCAATAGTCTTAACAACATGTTAAACTTTACATAAAATGCATGAGGAATGTAAAAAATAAAAAAAAATAAAAAAAAAAATCACTCCAGGGTCAGTCGGGGTGCCCCAGGGTCAGTCGGGGTGCGCCCAGGGTCAGTCGGGGTGCGAGGGATATGCTCTATGGGCAACCTTACACCCCGGCGTTTGTAGACCCGAGACGGCGTGCGGTTTTAGTCGGTTCAAGCCCGACATAACCGCCCCCGCTGGCACGCGGGGGGGTATCCGAAGGGATTTCCGCACGAAAAAAAAAAAAAAAAAAAAAAGGAATGTAAAAAATCACCAGTTAACTATGTCTTAAAGGTTACGTACGTACGTTACGGCAGGGTCTTAAAGGTTATTTGCGATACCGAAATTTCTGCAATAAATTTTTGAACCGATTGAAAAGAAATTACGAGAAGGACGAATTAATCAAAGCAAATCATAATCCAAACAAACTTAGGCAAGTGATTAATAATATAAGCAATAAACAAATCTCGGCCAGCTGATCTCTTAACTAATTAAGGACATGATGTAAAATATGCTATAAATATGGTCAACCAATATTTCGCAGATATCGGCAAAAAACTAGCGGCCATGCATGTGAATGATAACGCTAAACATGCTCCGCATCTTTTGGAAGAGTTCCAATTAAATTCATTCGTGCTTCTGGCACCCGATCGTGCAGAGGTAGAGCAAGTAATAATGAACCTTCGCACTGATTCTGCTCCAGGTTGCGATGGAATCACAACAAGAATGTTAAAGGTGAGCCGAGAGACTCTAATACCCCCAATCACACATATCTGTCATATATGCATCTCTACGGGTATATTTCGAAGAGCCTTAAAGAAGACAATGCTGCACCCTATCCATAAGAGTGGAGATAGAGGCAGTGTCAATAATTATAGGCCAATATCTGTGTTACCAGCTTTCTCCAAAGTACTAAAAGATTCGTAACATACTAAATACATATTATAATATAACATAACATAAATACATACTAAAAAACTAACATCCTGCAATTGGAGAGAGCGCAACGAGCTGTCCTTAAGGTCCCATGACTTTCAAACACTTTCGCTCTCGCACTGCACAATTATATAACGACGGTAAGGTCTTGACTGTCAGACAGCTTTTTGTGCTCAAAACTGTTTTACCCAAACATGAATGTTTAAAGTACAACAAAGGACATCTGGCCAAACGCAGGCCAACAAATGTCTGTCCTGTGGAGATCTATCGCACCAGTCTGGCAGGGAGACACTTCAAATCATGGGAACCCGTATTTACAGTGCCATCAATAAATATTGAAATATTTATGGCCTCAATAAATTTAGGTGCAAAAAGGTGGTTACTGAATTTCTTATGACACTAAATTACGAGTAAGTCGAAAGATTACTTCAACCAATGCTCTAATCTTGCTAGTAATATCTTATCTTAAAGACATCTATATCAATAATTACACATACCGCAAACACACCCTCACACACACCCTCACACACACACACACACACACACACCCTCACACACACACACACACACACACCCTCACACACACCCTCACACACACACACACACACACACCCTCACACACACACCCTCACACACACACACACACACACACACCCTCACACACACACCCTCTTAACAACATACTTCCACACAGACGCTCTCATACACATCCTTTACAAGTATTTCTGAGACAGGCAACAATTGCTGCGCTTTATATTTTATTAACCTAAAAATGTTGTAATATTAATCTATATTTTTTCTTTATTATCCAAAAATATCAACACTAATATGTTGAGCCAGTAATTAACTTATGTAATTAGAAGGAGAGCCTTGTCATCCATAATACAAGTTGAATCTTAGCTTGGATGGCAGAGACACAACCTAAGTGACATTTTTTACAATTGTATATTTTGTCTGCAATCTTTACTGCGTCTATTCCTACGTGTACTGTCATGTAAAATTGTAAATGGTAATAAAGAAATATTATTATTAGTCCCTTCATTACATTTAAAATACATATAAGTTATATTTTTAAATACATTGTATATACAAAAAAAACAAATATATTTAAAAATATAATAAAAAATAGTGGCCCACCGGCATCGGGTACAGGGACCAAGATACCTTGGTTAGGACTCCAGAGAGAGGAACCCCCTCACCATACGTGCCGTGTCGAGGAGTACCGCCTTCTGCATCAAGCCCTTGATCCAACTGCCTAACGCGAGCCTCTTTAGATGTTGGTCGAGGCTCTTGGCAATCAGTCCGTGAACCGATAGGACTCTCGGAACAATAATTGCTGAATCCACATCCCACATGTGGACAATCACTTATTAGCTATACTCCGCAGGCTACGTGGAGGTGGCCGCGCCGGCGCGCGTGGAGCGCTGGGTGCAGGCGGTGGGCGGGGGGGGCGCGCGCGGGGGGGGCGAGGCGCTCACGTACCGCCACGAGCTGCTGGTGGCGCGCGCGGCCGACCAGCTGAGCTGCACTCCGCTGCGCTACGCCGTGGCCGTGGACAGCTCCGTGCTGGGCGCCAACTGCGACTCCTACGTGCACCGCTTCGCCAAGGTGCTCGCTCGCCACTTCGACGCCGCCACGTTCGACCTCGACCTCGGTGAGCGGGAGCCCCAGGGGCGGCGACGCGCGACGCGCGTCGGCTCGCTCAATGCGCCCTGACTTTTGAATTTGGGGTTTTAGGTGATGCGTGCGACATCGTCGAGCACACCAATCGAATGGAACGCGTCGAGCCGCTTCGTGAGTTCGCAATGCCTCACCGAGACCCTGTGTACGATGAGGTGTTTGAAAGGTGAGTTGCGACAGATTAATCTGTACCGTTTGGTGCGATCGCGTTGGCGTTTACCTTAGCATGAGAGGTAATCGGCTGGAAACTTGCATGCACTTTCATTTTGGCGCTCGAAAAGTGGTCTCAAATTCGCTTAAAATTTCGTGTGTGCATCGTAAGTAATGACTTCTAAGGTGTATATAAAATCACTCGATTCGCCTTACGATCGAGTTTCTATCGACATTATCAAATTTAATGGTGATTACGCTATACTACAAATTAATTACACAGTGTGTGCATTTTTATTTTCTAATTCGTTTGTGAGATTATAGTATTTATTTTATTGTGTGGTCCTTCGGTATATTTGTTTCCCACGGTACAGTAAGTTCCACAAGAACCACATGTTTTAACCTCTTAGAATAAAGGAATATGTCAGGTCTAGATGCCGAAACCCCAACATCCTCCGGATATTATCTTATAGTATATATTAATTTTATAGTGCTTTTCATACATGTCGATTAGGAGAGTCCAATCTGGGGCAGTATCTAAGATTGAATAAGGTTTGTTCCTGGATGTTATGGATGAACCTTCAGACACAAAGTTGATATGACGTCTGTTAGTAGTCAATCCTTTTTGGGCTCTAGCTACTGCCAGACTCATTGCTTCACGTATGATGATAAGCACCTTATCGTGGCGGCGTGAGTAATGGCCTCTATCGAGAAGCACCCTACATCCTACTAATATGTGTCTAGCCGTCCCTATTGCCTCACCACAAGTATAACATGGTTTTTCTGTGGCCTTTCCCCACCTTACCAGATTACTCTGGTCTGGGAGGGTCATCTGAAAGGCGTTAAGATAGAATTTTAACAGGGCCGGCGACCAGTCATAGATCAAGGTGCGCCACTTTAAGGCCATCGGTATGCAGAACTCTCCCATTGTCAACCATTCATTTTGGATTTCCTAGTTCATCGCGTGCACTCGATATTTATCATTTTCGTCTTGTTTTAGAAAGGACTTAAGTATATCCTGGTCCCTTTCTGGCTCTCGTACTCCCAACCCCACTCTGTTCGACTGGGCCCCTATCATAAATCGTTTATGGAGTTACCTAAAATGTGGGCTGTTCGTGATCGAACACAGAAAAAATAGTCCTTTTGGTAGTTTAAGAGTTTTAATTAGGTTTTATATATTTTACAATATTGCATGTCGTTTTAAGTAGCAGGTATGAATGGAATGAATGTGATTGGCGAATGTTGAGTGACGTGTTTGATGATGCGATGATATGTATGTGTGCTGTGCATGTGAAGCGTTTATGAATGTGGTTTCTATTACTTGTGGAGTTAGTTCGTAAGCGGCGCGAACATCTTCCCGGGCGTTGAAAGGCTACAGGCCTTTCAAGAAGACTCTCCATTTGGTAGCAGGCATAAGCGGTTGATGGCTCTTCGCACGAGCCCTTGCGCAGTGGAGACGTCAGCAACACGAGGTAGACCATCAGCTCCAGGATATAATTTAGATATTCGTCCAAGGCGCCAACACATGGGGGGTGACGCGTCCTCCTTTATGAGGACTAAATCATTTATCTTCAGCGCAGCACACTGTGTACGCCATTTCGTGCGTTGTTGGAGCTCGGCAATGTACTCATTGGACCAACGCCTCCAGAAATGCTGCCTGGCTTGCTCTAGACGCTTGTAGCGGTCGAGGTGGTTGACGTTGGCTGCAAGAAGACACGGAGATGGAAGCGAGGTCAGTGGTCTGCCGATTAGAAAGTGTCCCGGGGTAAGAGGAGTAAAGTCATTGGGCGAAGGGCTGAGAGGACAAAGGGGGCGGCTATTTAGGATCGCTTCTATTTGGGTAAATAAAGAAGATAGTTCCTCGTAGGTAAGGTGAGTATTTTTAAGAATTTTGTTCGCAAAAAACTTAGCACTCTTAACTCCGGCCTCCCAGAGACCACCAAAGTGAGGAGCGTATGCTGGTGAGAAGCGAAATTCAATGCCCTGTACAGCTGCAAAATCAACGATAGCATTCTTGTTACAATTTAAAAAAGAATTGATCTCCTTTGCCGCTGAGACAAAATTTCTGCCATTGTCACAGTAAATAGTTTTACAAATTCCCCGGCGAGCAATAAACCTTTTTAGAGTTAACAAAAATGCGTCCCTAGATAGATCGCTTACCACTTCTAAATGAATGCATTTATAGCGGAAGCAAATGAATATGCACATATAGCATTTCGTTATTTTACAACCCCGTCCCTTACGATCTGATATAAGAAACGGTCCGGCAAAGTCGGTGCCTACGGTGTGGAAAGGAAAGTCTGGCTCTACGCGATCAGGAGGTAGGTTACCAATCATTTGGTTCATTGTTTTCCCTCTAAAGCGACGACATATGAGGCATTCGCGACATACGCGTCTAGCCAGGTTGCGACCACCCATAGGCCAGTAGCGCTCCCTTAATGAGGCGAGTAAAAGTTGTGGACCGGCGTGAAAGAGACGGTGGTGCTCGTTCTGAAAGATTAATTTTGTTAGATGATTATCAGCTTTTAAGACAATGGGGTGTTTTTTGTCGTACGGATAAATAGAGGTGTCGATACGGCCTCCAACTCTAAGAACACCTTTTGAGTCAAGAAAAGGGTTAAGAGAAGTTAACGCTGTATGAGATTTTAAAGGCTTATTATTACTTAAATGGTCTATTTCTTTAAAGAATGACTCCTTTTGTGATATTTTTATTAGGTAAGTCATAGCGTGCTCTCTTTCGTCTGTGGATAGGGGGCCTAGTAATTTGTTTGTAGGGCATTTTATATTGTGTATAAATCTTAATAATCTAGCTACTACATTTTGCATAAATAAGAGTTTAGAGTATTTTTCAATATTAATCAGTTTGTCACTACATGATAGTGCAGTCTCCCCGACGAAAGCGGGGTGCGCTTTCATCTCAGGTAGGTCAGCTGTGAGTGAAGGTTCTGTAGGCCAATGGCATTCAGGTTGCATAAGGAAGTCAGGTCCCAACCACCATAAGGGAGAGTTTACCTGTTCAGGATTTACTCCTCGAGACACGAGATCCGCTGGATTATTATAGGTAGGTACATGACGCCAGCTAGAAGAATCGGTGATGTCATTAATAGCAGCAACTCTATTTGCCACGAATGTTTTTGCCTTACTGGGTGACCTAAGCCAACCGAGGACGACAGTTGAGTCAGTCCAGTATACTTGACGGTTTATTGGACATCTTAGAGCTTGCACGACAGTGTTGGTAAGTTGAGCGCCTAATAGAGCAGCGCAAAGTTCCAAGCGCGGTATAGTAGTAGGCTTTATTGGAGCTACTCGCGACTTGGCGCATACTAGAGAGACATTGCTCTTGCCATTAGCGTCAAGGGATCTAAGGTAAATAGTTGCTCCAAAGGCTCGCTGTGACGCATCAGTAAAACAATGCAGTTCGATTATAGATACATCATTAATTATAATACATCGAGGTATCTTTAGTGAACAGAGCTCTGAAAGCTGTTCTGTAAATTTGAGCCAAGATTTTTTTACTTCTTGGGGTACTGGTTCATCCCAGTCTAGTTTAAGGCTCCATAGTTCTTGGAGGATTATTTTAGGCTTGATCGTGCATAAAGACAACAGACCAAGTGGATCAAATATTTTAAACGTCGATGAAAGTATCGATCTCTTTGTTAGGACACCTAGGTGTGAATATTGGATATTGAAATAAAATTCATCAGACGGTGGAGTCCAGCCTACACCTAAGGTGCTAGTGGCGTTACTTATCATAAGATCGTAGTGTTTGAGATCAACAGAGTCTGCGAATAAGGGATTAGGCAGGTTTGATCGGTACTTACGGAGATGAAACCCATAATTAGCTAATTCTTTGGCCACAGACTGCTGAATGTAGCGCATTTCAGACTCTATATTGGCTCCTGAAAGAATATCGTCGCAATAAAGGTCATTTTTAATTATAGTTTTAATTGTAGGGTCACTACATTCCTCTCCGACTTGAATTATACAGCGAGTTGCAAGAAAGCTAGCGCTAGAGAAGCCGTACGTTACTGTATTCAACTGCAAGGTTTGTATGGGATCATTCTCATTGTCTCGCCATAGAATTTGTTGCAGATGACGATCTGACTCTCTCACAGAGATAGCGCGGAACATTTTCTCTATGTCGGCAGAAAATACGAACTTGTGCTGCCGAAAGCGAACAAGTATATTAAAAAGTGAATCTTGAACTATCGGTCCTATCATTTGCAGATCATTTACCGATATTCCCGAAGTAGTTTTAGCGGAGGCATCAAAAACGACGCGAATACGAGTTGACTCGCTATTTTCCTTGAATACAGGATGATGTGGAAGATAATAGGCATTTCTAGATTTGTTTGACGTAAGTTTAGTTAGGTGACCGAGAGCCTCATACTCATGTATGAAATCGATGTATGCTTGTTTGGTTTCAGGCTGCTTACGAAAACGAGCTTCTAAGCTCAGAAGACGCTTCTTAGCTAAGCTATAGGAATCTCCTAAAATAACTGGGTCCTCACGTAGAGGTAGTGCAACACAAAAACGACCATCATGGGTTCGTGTAGTGTTAGTTAAGAAGTGCTGCTCACAAAGCTTTTCTTCTTTAGTGAGAGCTTTCGTTTGTGGGAAATTCTCAAGTTCCCAGAACTTTGACAGTTCATCATGTAGGTTTGTAGATGATTGTTTATTTAGTAAAAAATTACACATCACCTTTTTAGAGCCTTTCTCGGGCTTTGAATTAAATATAGGACCAGCAATAAGCCAACCAAGCTTAGAGCTTCGTAAAATGGGACTTTTTGGCCCTAGGGATTGTTGTTCTGAACCTATTAAGTCCCAGAAGAGATCCGCTCCGATGAGCATATCTACTGGAGAAGGTTCATTGAAGTTAGGATCCGCTAGGTTAAAGTCGAATAAGTTGAGGTGTCTTATATCAAGAGGGACCTTAGGTATCTTCCCTGAAATAGTGGGCAAGATGAGACAAGACATTATAACGTTAAATGCATTGTCCTTGGATGTCAGTTGCACTGAACAACGTTGAATATTTAATTTTAGAGGTGTGTTTTCTATACCAACTACTTCGGTATTAGATGACTGGGGAGTGAGCTTTAACTTCTGCCTTACAGCTTCAGTTATGAAAGTAGACTGACTCCCACTGTCTAGGAGGGCACGCACTATGGTGGTGTCTTTAGTTATAGGATTAGTTAACTGTACCTTGGCGGTACACAATATTACTTCATGCGAAGACATGGCTGACATAGAAATAGACTCATTATTTTTAATTTCAGGTTCTTGTGTCTTGTGAAGCAGAGAGTTGTGTCGCTTCTTACAGATTCGACAAGTACCTGGGAGCTTGCATTGCTGTAACTTGTGACCACTTCGAAGACAGTTTTGACATAAATTGTAAGAATTAATAAAATGATTTCTTTCTTCTACCGATTTGCCTTTAAACGCGTTGCATTGGTGCAGATAATGATTACCATTGCATGCTACGCAATGCAGCGAAGAGCTAATTTGAGAAGAAATAAAATTCTCATTTGAAGAAGTATTAACTAAGGTTTTAGTTTGACACTTATGGTTATGATGTTGGTTATATTTTGACCTTTCAAGTTTATCTTGCTTAGACCTATTGAATGAGGTTTCAAGAACGTCAGCACGGTTCTTCAAAAAGGAGAAGAACTGCTCTAAGGTAGGTATATCAGGTAAGTCATTCCTATGTTCTTCCCACTTAAAGTATGTGGTATTATCCAGTTTTCCCGCCACAATATAAATAATAAGAGCATCCCATTTATCAGTAGGTAAACCTAGGCTATTGAGAGCTCGAAGATTCTTTGTGACGTGATCACTAATGAACCTAAGTGACTTGTCTGTCTCACGTACAGATTCAATATTGAGTAATGACTTCAAATGGTTGTTTATTAATTGACGTTTGTTATCGTAACGCTCACATAGAATCTTCCAAGCCTCATTGTAATTATGATCAGAAATTTCAAGGTTTGAAATCACTCTTGACGCCTCTCCGGTGAGGTAAGAGTTCAAGTATTGAAATTTATGAATATTCTTTATGTTTTTATTGTCATGAACCAAAGAAATAAAAATATCTTTAAATTCTAGCCACCGGAAGTAGCTACCATCGAAGTTAGGTATGCGTAGTTCGGGCAGTCGAAACCCGACAGCATGAGTACTATCATTATGATGACAGCAAGAATGCGCTGACGAATGTAGTAAGCTTGGCTTAGAGGTAGGATTTTTCTCTAGTAACGCTTTAGTTAATGCTATGCAATGGTAAAATTCTTGTTCGATCAAATCTCTGATTGCTAACTCGGCATCTTGTTTATCACTACTAAGAATTTCTATTTGACATTGCAACTCATCAAAATCAATGAATAATGCTTCAAACTTCGTCAGTTTCATCGCAAGTTTGCTTAGTTCAATTTGTGAAATGCCTTCCAACGTATCTAAAATATCTAAGTTATTTTTATATTTAGTAACGCGTCCTTTAATAGAACTACGTTTAGCAATCAAGTCCTTATAAGACAAATCTTCACACGACATTATGAACTTGCGATAAAATTCAGTCGAACAATTAATTATAACGTTGTAAATACGTAAACAAAGTTAAGCATACGTAACTCGCTCTGGCGTTCCAGCTGATCGGCCGTGTCGTCAGGTACCGATAAGCGGGCTGCTTCACGGCGCCGCGAGCGCAGAGATGCAGTAGGCAGGCGCCACGGTCCACGCACAATGCAAAGAGACCGCGCGAGCGACGAACGTCGCCGCGTAATGCCACTGGAATAGATTGTTACGACAAGCTTAGAAAACAGCTTAAATTCTTAACATAAATAGATAGGGGATAAAGACTGCAAAGCTGTGGTAGTTATTATGGTTTAAGCTATTATAAAATGCAATGAAGTACAATAATAAATGATTATAAAAGTGAAATAATGCAGTACAATAGCTTAGTTGATTTTCATAAAAGATTTTCTTAATATATATGTAGGTAGCTTCAAGTTCGATAATAATGCGTTTGTTTGAATGTGATTTTTTGTAGTACCTACATAAGAGAATGACAAGCAGACTTTAAAATGCGTTTAGGCTAAGTATGAGATAGGTACACTAGATTGTGCTAGATTTAGGCACTAGGTAATAGGTTTCTGAGCGATGAATGTTATATAGGCGCGATGCTATGAAGTGAATGATGAATATAGTCATAGCACAACTGATAGGCAACTCATTAAACCTTTGAGGAACAAAATTCTCTAAATAACCAAACAGAAGAGGGTAGCTAAGGTAAGGTAGATAAAGGAACGGGCTCCCAGTATAATCAGGCAGGCACGCGATGTCTTTGGAGTATCCTCTTGCGATCGTTTCTCGTTGATTGTTCAATCCGCTTACACACCTCGCAGCTTGCCTCACAGCAGCCCACTGGATCGCCGACACGTACCCGACGAGTGGACAGGAGTTTATGTAGTCACGACGTATTTTCTATAGCCACTGTGAAGTATTCCTAGGCGTTTTACAGGAAAACTGGAACATTTCTTCGATAGTGTGGTGAAAGACGTTGCGGTGACCTCTAGGCGTCCTTGGTTCGATGGCGGTCGTAATAATTATTATTTTGTTTGTAATCCTTATTGTCTGCAGGTCCTGTCACGGTCGCCACTTATGTTCGTGATCGAACACAGAAAAAATAGTCCTTTTGGTAGTTTAAGAGTTTTAATTAGGTTTTATATATTTTACAATATTGCATGTCGTTTTAAGTAGCAGGTATGAATGGAATGAATGTGATTGGCGAATGTTGAGTGACGTGTTGGATGATGCGATGATATGTATGTGTGCTGTGCATGTGAAGCGTTTATGAATGTGGTTTCTATTACTTGTGGAGTTAGTTCGTAAGCGGCGCGAACATGGGCTTTGGTAACTCTAAGGTATTTATAGAGCTCCGATGGTTTCTTAACTTTCATCCCAAAATTATTTTGATCCCTAAATAGAGCAGAGGAATCAGCAGAGTGCGCTAGTCCAAGCCACGATTTTAGCGATTTTATGACAGTTGTATCTATTTTCGCCAGTAAGGTTTTACCGAATTTATATACCAGAAAAGGCCAAGTCAGACGTGATATATATATATATGTAATATATATATTATATATATATATATATATATATATATATATATATGTAATATATATAACATAACATAACTTCACGCCTGTATACCCGAAGGGGTAGGCAGAGGTGTATTACACACCCACGATTCGCCAGTTATGTTTAGGTCCCAATTTAATAGGGGGCGAGCCTATTGCCATCTACCGGGCACATTATTAAGCGAGCGATAAAAAAACATTTATTAATGCACACATAACTACGAAAAGTCTGAGGTGTCAGCAGTCCGTTACGTACGCCACTGGGCTATCGTTGCTGCAATATATAATAATAATAATAATATTTATTTATTTGCATGGAATGTAGGTATTACATGAGGTGTTACATTTTAACAATGAGGTTCCTGATACATTTTTCCATTTAGGCATACAAATATTAAGAACATGTTAATCATGCACTTAAACAAAGAATTTAGTCAATACATAGTCAAATAAAGTCCGATTATAAGTTCAAAGTACAGTCAAAATATAGTTAAATGTCAGTTCAGAATTACAGATAAATTATTTGGTTATTTGCATTTAAGTTTGTGTCACAAAAATAAGGTACATTATTCTAGGTTGGTATCAGCTTGTCATCCAAAAAGTCCGATACCGAGTAATAACATTTGTTTAGTAACATAGCGGTTAAATTCTTTTTGAATATTTTTAACGGATGTTCTCTCATACTGCTTGGTAACTTGTTGTAAATCACAGGAGCCATGCCAATAACACCTTTTTGTAATAACGCAGTATTAAAACCCCCAGTGCATAGTCGATTCTGGTGTTGAGATCTCATAGGTACAGTTCTTATTCTAGTTTCGCTGACTGTTCTAAACAGATCAGGGTTGTTTTTTACGAACAGGGAAATTTCCAGAATATACAGGCATGGAAAAGTCAACAGCCCATTAGCCCTAAACATTGGCTCACAACTGTCTGTAGTTTTCAAATTGAACTTAGACCTTATGCAGCGTTTTTGAGATTTAAAAATGGCTTCTCTCTGACCACAGTTACCCCAAAAAATGATGCTAAACCTTAAAGTAGATAGGACGAGCCCATGGTATGCTGACAGTACAGTATCAATATTACTTTTTTTGTTAAATTGAAAAGTACATAGGCAGATTTGCTCAGTTTATGACATATTTCCTCAGCTTGAGCACGCCAGGTCAACTGAGAGTCAATGATGATTCCTAAAAATTTTGTATTGTCAACTCTTTCTACTGTTTGATTATTATAGTGTATATTTAGGTCGTCGTAAATAGTCTTAGGTAAGCATAAAACTTAGTGTAGGACGCCCTCCGGCTAGGTGGGATGACGACCTGCGAAAGACTGCGGGGGACTGCTGGGTGCGGCAAGCTGAAGACAGGGCGCTATGGCGCTCCTTAGGGGAGACCTATGTCCAGCAGTGACTAACAGAGGATGATGATAATGACGATGAAGCTCAAAATTGATATTGATTAAGTTGCAGAAACTGTGACTGGTTGAAAGCGTTTAGTGTTTAACTTATGGTTCAAAATTAAATGTATCGTGACGATAACTATAACAAGCTAACTCTTTAACTTTTTTTAAGTTTAACGGTTGTTTCACTTATTTTATTATTAAGCTTTTAGGTTTTATTTGGTCTCCTATATTGCATTCGTATTTTTTTTTAGGGTGTACTTTAGTCTACTAGTCAAACCATTTCATGTGATACCCATATTGAGGGTATTTATAAAAAAAGTAACCTGCCATCTTGTAGCGGCAGCCATCTTAGATTTACCATTATATCCAAACTAAAGTTGTGTACCAAATATACCAAGATGCGTGTGCGTAGCAATCAGTCCACAGAAAGTAAACCGGATGCTACAGGTTATTGAGTATGCAAAATCCGAGGACTATGATCGACTATTTTAGTTACTTTAAAACCTACTACTTCATACTTAATTGACTAGCAACCTGCCCTCGTTTTGCTTCAGTTTATATGAGTTTTTTAACTCAAGCCAACGTAATTTACACAAAATACATAGTCTATGTCCATTGGGGATAATGTACCATTCAAACGGTGAAATAATTTTTCCAATAAGTGCAGTGGTTCCCAAGATTGTCCCAAACATAATAAACAATGTCACAAAATTCGGCCTCTCTATAATATTAGTATAGATGTTAACCATCTGTCTAAACATCATAATATGTTGTGTACTCATATGTTTGTGCAACAATGAGAATGGACAGAATAAGGAAGGAGTATGTTACAGGAAGTTTGAAACTTGCACCAGGGAATGAAAAATTGGGAAGCTAGTGACTGTCGTGGTGTGGACATGTTATGAGAAGAGATGAATGTAATGTTGTTGAAACGATTCAAAGTGCGAACGTAGAGGGCATTAGGAGCAGAGGTAGGCCCAAAAAAAGGTGGATGGAATGCGTGCAAGAGGATATGGCAAGGAAAGGAGTGACTGAGGATATGACATTTGAGAGGAATGTATGGAGGAGGATGACATTTTGCGCCCACGCAAAATCATTGGGACAAGGGCAGGTAGGAGACGATAATATTTGTGCAATAATACATTTTATCTAACTTTGTGGTACACCCAAGTGAACCAAGACCGAAGACCGACCAAAATGAAAGTGTTTTCGAGTTTTCAAGTAATATTCTCTCATCCCAGGGTTGACCAGATGTTCATGCTTATATGACTGGACCACGTTGTTAAAATCGTTGGTCTAAATCTACTGTTATAATTTAGGTACAAAAGGCAATACGATCGCCAGTACGCGGATGACGTCGAAGAGGCAGTGCGCAAGAACATCCTCATCCAGACTTCCCGGTTCGTGTCCTCCGGCAACCGCGAGGGTGGCAGCTTCGAACAAAAGACAAATTTTCTATCAGATCGATTGAAAGTGGAATTGAATCCAATTTACGGGGCAGAGGGCGCCTCCACTAGCGGGGGTAACGCTTTTCCGTACAGCACACCGGAGCTGCGCCGTTTGAAAAGCCGTTTGCCGCAGAAGTTCGACTGGAGGGAGCGCGGGGGCGTCACTCCCGTGCGCAGTGAGTGTTCAAACTTGACTTCAATATCAAGTTCTAGTCAGACTATCATCTTGCACAATTAACGCTTCGATGTTATAGTAGAGAGTGAGTCCGGCAAGATCGGCTCGCTTCAGTTTCGTAGAGCGCTCACTTAGTGGTTAAGGACGGCCTTACGGTCAGCCTCGTGATCGAGAGATCCCGGTTTCGGATCCTGTCTTGTACTTACAGACGTGAACCCACACTCTATAAGCAATTTAGCTTTGCTGGAAGAGTTGGGGGGAATACCAGGAAGTTCCGTTACTAATATTTTTATTGTTTTAATACCTACCTACTGTATTTCTCTGTCGTTTCGGGTTCCCTCGACATTAATTCTATCATATCGTATTTATAGTAGTGATCGGTCCTATTTAGAAAGTATTAAATTTGCAGATCAAATGTTATGCCCGTCGTGCTGGGCGTTCTCGGTGGCGGGCGCGGTGGAGGGCGCGCTGTTCGCCAACACCGGCCGCCTCGTGGCGCTCAGCGAGCAGAGCCTCGTGGACTGCGGCGGCAGGTGAGTGCGGGGGGAGGGATCCGCCCCCCACCCCCCACCCGGGACGCCCCTCTAACCGCGGCCGTTGCGTGCGCAGGTCCGGCGCCAATGGCTGCGGCTCGACCTGGCCGAGCGTCGCCTACGACTACGTGCGCGACTACGGGCTGCCCGCGCTGGACGAGTATAGCCCTTACGTTGCCAAGGTAACCTCCACTTTGTCAACTCTGTGCACCGCCAAGGCTCAGGGTGAGTGACGGCCGACTTATCTTCGCACTACTTTACGCCGGTATTAGGGTGTGACGGCGCAGTGTGAATATTATTCGACAACTACCTGTTCCACCTGCCTGGAAGACTTTTATCCCCCTTTTTTAAGGGAGAGGCAGCAAAATGTACAGATTTGTCAATTGATGTAATGTTTTGCACACAATTCCGTGACCTCAGGCAGCACCTAACAGTCCCTCGCCGTGCGTGTTGCAGGAGCAGGCGTGCGCGGCGGAGCGCGTGGCGCCGGTCACGCGCATCGGCGGCCACGCGCGCGTGCCGCCCGTGAACGCGCTCGCCCTCAAGGTGCGCCCCGCCACCCCGCCGCCCCGGCGCCCGCCGCCCCGGCGCGTCGCCCCGCCGGCCCCGGCCCCGCTCGTAGAGTGCCCGCGTTCTGATTGCGCTGTGTCTGTGTGCAGGTGGCCATCCGGCGGCACGGGCCCACCGTCGTGCTGTTGGACGCGAGAGCAGAAACTTTGCACAATTATCATAAAGGCTTTTACTCCGATGCCAAATGGTTAGTATTAGAACGATATCATAACAAATTATACGGTATCAATATATCCAAAAATATATTTTTAATCTCTATCTAAATCACCACAAGTATCCTTTCTAGACATGTGGACCGCGTTGTCACAGGGGTGTGTGTTACAGGGATGTGTGTAACAGGAGTGTGTGTCACAGGTATGTGTGTAACAGGGGTGTGTGACACAGGGATGTGTGTCACGGGGATATGTGGCACAGAGATGTGTGTCACAGGGATGTGTGTAACAGGAATGTGTGTAACAGGGGTGTATGTCACAGGGATGTGTGTCACGGGGATGTATCACAGGGATGTGTGTCACAGGGATGTGTGTCACGGGGATATGTGGCACAGAGATGTGTGTCACAGGGATGTGTGTAACAGGTATGTGTGTAACAGGGGTGTATGTCACAGGGATGTGTGTCACGGGGATGTGTGTCACGGGGATGTATCACAGGGATGTGTGTCACAGGGATGTGTGTCACGGGGATGTGTGTCACGGGGATGTATGTCACGGGAATGAAGTAGTTTTTTTAATACGTCATAAATCGTACACTGCAATTTACCTTGCATTCAATCAACTCACAAATAAAAAAATTACTTTCTGCTACGGAACCCTTCATAGGCAAGTCCGACTTGCACTTGGTCGGTTTTTTTATCTTTGACACATCAATATTACTTTATCTCGCCTGATGTTAAGCTAAAGGTAAAATCTCAAGAATAGGGGTCCCCATTACAGACACCGATGATGCTAAAATGGTACCCCTCGGCTTGACGATCTCATCAGATGGCTTTTTCAGGTCCCGCTTGAGGGACCCGGGACTGTAGGAAGAAGGAAACACGTGTGCTGGTAAAGAATTCCAATTCTTTATAGTGCGGCAAAGAAACGAGGCGCCGAACTGCTTGGTCCTTGATGGAATTGTTTGCATCTAGTGAAGGTGATACTTCAGCCTTTCACGGGTTGTCTTGTATAGGAAAGGAGAGGGTGGGGCTTATTGGAACAACTCATCGGATCACTCGCCATGGTAGAGGCGGTAAAATACTGGCAAAGAATCAATATCTCTACGCAACTGCAAGGGCTCGAGGGTGTTGGTGACCTCAGGACTCAAAATAATGCGCACCGCACGTCGCTGCCACCCGTCGAGAGCATCAAGCAAAGTGATCACCACATTCAAGAAACGATTACGGGAATATCTTTTGGAAGTGCAACGGAGACTGGATGGCGTGAATGCCAATATATCACATATGTAATTTTTTTTTACATGCTGCGTTCTATGTATGGCTGTCTATGCTAGAATATAATTAAAACGATCAAAGAGACTTAAATAAAAAAGAAAAGAATTAATATTAATATTACATGTACAAGCATAACTTCTTCACGCCTGTATCCCTGAAGGGGTAGCCAGAGGTGTATTACACACCCATGATTCGCCAGTTATGTTAAGGTCCCAATGTAATAGGGGGCGAGCCCATTGCCATCTACCGGGCACATTATTAAGTGAGCGATAATGTGGAAATAATATAGTATTATATTAATGTAATTATCACAAACCCATACCTGTATTTTAAAACACATATATGGTATAATATTCTCACACGTAAGTCGACACCATACACTCACTCATATCATATACGAAACGGGTACAGTCACAGTCATATCGGCGTCCACACGCCGCCGACATCCGGGTTCCAGTCGAAAACCAACGCCAAGGTTCATTCTGAATCCTGGCATATGCAGGACTGACACCCATTTGATGCAACCTTTAGGCACACAATAATATAAATTCAACGAATATGTACTATACTATAATATTATGTAATATAGTAATAAGTAATTAATGTGAGCTACTTGCACCAAATAAAAGTTTCTTTCTATTATGTACTGAGCAGAGCCATCCCACAGATGAGAGCTGTTTTCCAAGCCAGAACGAATTTGTGTCTTGTACAGAAGACACCGCTGCTCCGGCGTGAAAACCGTCTCACCTTGTTCAAGCCGTGATGATGCTTTCGATGGAGTTTTTGTTGTTCAGTTTGCAGCGAACATCCATACCAAGTATATTCAGGTTGTCCTGCAGTGGCAGTAGTGTGTCCTGAAGAGTAGGGAGGGGAAAGAAAGGAGACACCTTTGCTGTGAACGTATACGCCTGTGTCTTCTTGGCACGGCGTGGTCACAGTTGCGCAGTGACCACGCAATATATAAAATACAGGTTTTAAGTAAAGCGATAGGTAAAAATACACAGGATTGCCAACATTCTCAGAAATTATTATATACAGTATGTAACAAAACTAGTGGCCGATAATAAGGGCCACATGGATATTCTAAATTTCCTAGATCATAATTAACTAATATCTCTCTAAAATTTTAGTATCTGATAACACCACATTAGTAGATATCCAATAATATTTAGCAGCGGCCCACAATACCACGTCCCGCTGGCTGCACCACCGCGCCCTCTTGTATGTTTTTTTTTGTTATTTTATTTTTAGAGGAGGTTTATCCATAAAGTGACCCTCCTGTTATGCCATGTAAGTTTCCGCATCGACCTACATTTTATTGCTGTTTTTGTGGGATATGTTTTTGTACCTACCCATTTTCGAAACAGGATTGCATAAACAGAACTTAATATTGATACTTATACACCTTCACGGATCAGACACTAGATTAGTTACATATTGTATGATATAGTATGATATTATGTCTTTTTTTTTTGTGTTTCAATTATTATCTGCGATCAGCTTTATGCTTTTAGCAGATGTGGTGTAGGTTCTCATTTTTTAAACTGCGTCTTCCATCGAAGTCATCAACTCCTTATTTTGAATCAAGAGATAACATCCTTTCTCTTGAGGCGCTTGTTGTAGCTGGGTGTCAATAGCTTTGTTGCCAGTACGTTAGGATGGTTTTTGAGTCTATTTTGATATTGCTCTCTTGTCTTTGAGATCTCCTCCTTCACACTATTCATCCCTAGTTGTTCGTGTATTTCTTTGTTGGTGATATACCATGGCACATTGGCTATTGTGCGGAGTATTATATTTTTCAAACGTTATAGCATTGCTCTATTGGAGTTACAAGCACTTCCCCATAGTTGGATGCCATATAGCCAAACAGGCTTCAATACTGATTTGTAAATCAGAAGCTTATTGTTTAGAGAGAGCTTGCTATTTCTGCCGAGAAGCCACAGTAAGTTGGTGTATCGTATTTTAAGCTCATCTCGCTTCATTTTTACGTGCTGGGTCCATGTCAATCGACGGTCGAGGTGTAGGTTAAGTATCTGACAGAGTCTTGATGAGGCAGTACGGTATCTCCGAGTCGTGCAGGGGGACAATTCGCTCTTCGCAAAGTGAAGGTGATATGAGTAGACTTTGCTGCACTTGCCTTGATTCTCCATTTCTGCAGCCAGTTGGATACTTTATCCAGGCTCTTTTGTAATGTTTCAGTGGCAGTATTGGGGTCTTTATCACTGGCTAGCATAGCGGTGTCATCGGCAAATGTGGCAGTCATAGTCCCCTCTGTTTGTGGTAGGTCGGATGTGTAGAGAGTATATAAAGCAGGTCCCAGCACGGACCCCTGGGGAACACCAGCTCTGATTTCATGGCATGCGGAGGTAGTGTCGCCTTCTTTAACTTGAAACAGCCGTCCCAGTATATAGGAAAGTAGCAATTGGCAGTAGCAATGCGGTAGGAGAGTTTTAATTTTGTAAAAAAGTCCCTTGTGCCAAACCCGGTCGAAAGCCTGCTGGATATCGAGGAAGGCGGCGGAACAATAGTCTTTTTCTTCCAGACTTTTCCTTATTTTGCCACTCACCCTGTGGACTTGCTCGATTGTGGAATGATGTCGCCTAAACCCCATCAATTTGGCAGAATCTTGTCTTTGCAAAATAGGAGCAATCCTTTGCAATAGCTGTTTTTCAAAGATTTTTGACAGTATTGGTAAAAGGCTGATTGGTCTGTAGGAACTAACATCACCTGGAGGTTTTCCTGGCTTATATATCATTATAATTTTGGATAGGTACTTTCCATTCTTGAGGGTAATGCTGAACTCTAAGGATACCATTATAAAGTGTAGTAAGAAATGTTACCGCCTTTTTCGGCAGATGTTTTAGAATTTCTTTCGTTATGAGGTCAAATCCAGGAGATTTCTTTTCCTTTAGATTTCTTATGGTCCTACAGACTTCTCTAAATGTTACTGGTTTAGGTGGAGGAAACATTTGATATTCGTGTAGAAGAACTTCATCAATTTCGTCCTCGAAAGTTTGGTCATTACTGACATTAGGGCTAAATGTTTTGTACAGATGTTCGGCAAATGCGTCGGCTTTTTCTTGCGGTATTCTCGCCCACCTTTGGTTATTTCTCAGCTCGGGTCTTTTGTATGATTTTGTAAATTTCCATAGTGAATAATTGGTTGCCTCGGTTGCATTTAGAGCTTCTAACTGTGTCTGGAGGGTATCATCCCGCCATTTTCTTAGCATATCTTTCAGCCCATTACTAGCTCTATTAAACTCAGCTCGGTCTTCGCTACGCCTACTTTGATGCCAGATTCGTTGCAGTCGCCGCTTTTCTAGGACAGCATTTTTTATGTCTATCGGGTAGTTAACATGTTCTTTGTGATCATCAAGTGTGGGAGTGCTTTTCCAACATGCTCTTTGTATAAGCGAAGTTATGTTCCGCGTGGCATTCTCTATATCCATTGCTGTCTTTAGAGCAATTTTGAGTTCTAAATGGCTTTCGATGTAGTCACTAAAGGATGCCCAATCTGTAAGACGGATTGTACAGTGTTTCTGGTCTTGATAAGTGTATTACCTTTGTACTCATGGTTAGCAAGACAGGAGTCATAGCATGATTCTGCTTTGAAGTAGTGTTTGGATAATCCTTTAGTAGTTAGTAGTTCCGTTCTCCCCTTACCCGCCGATATTATGTCATAGTGGTAATTTTAGTGGGTAGAATGAGTTTCGTGGGGTTGAAATCTTGCGTTTGGTGTTTCAGCAAAAAGGACGATTCGAACCACGCCATGTTGGCGGTGGGGTGGACGGTGCACCGCGGTAAGACATATTTCATCCTGAAGAACTCGTGGAGCTCGGGCTGGGGCCGCGACGGCTACGTGTACATGCGCGGCGACACCAACACGTGCGGCTTGCTGCGCAACGCCACGTACCCGCTGCTGCGGCGCGCCAACGTGCTGCGCGTGCCCGCCACGGCGCCCGCGCAGTGACGGCCACGTGTACGTGCGCGGCGACACCGTCACGTGCGGCCTGCTGCGCAACGCCACGTACCCGCTGTTGCGGCGCACCAACGTGCTGCGCGTGCCCGCCACGGTGCCCGCGCCGTGATGGCCACGTGTACGTGCGCGGCAACACCGACACGTGCGGCCTGCTGCGGAACGCCACTGCAGCAACTTCAGTATACGAGCATACTGAAGTTGCTCTCATGATGAACCTCCAACTTATAAAATGTCGATGTTCGAAATAGACTCTTAAGGACTAGGACTGTGACTACGAATTGTCGTATCTAAGTACCCATGTGAAAGTATAGTTTTGTAAAAAATTACAGTGGAACCCTTGTTGCAAGCGATGTCTCGCTCGCTCGGATCGTTACTATATAAATAAATATAATTTACTGTGCGTTGAGCTTATTTTAAATACCCTAATATTCCAAACACTCTCTACCTTCTCGACTCCTTCGCGCCACAGACGCGAGCGTCCTGCATCGCCGCGCCCCGTGATCGTGAGCAGGGACCTTTAGCTTCTTTTTTTTGATACTCGATGCCAACCAAACAACAAATATCCTGTCTAATAGGTACGACAATGAACGCCTTTTAATAAATAACCATGTAAATGCTCTTTTAAATTTACAATCAGCACAAAAAGAGTCAAGCCAATTTCTTAGAAATATTGTAGACGTGATGAATAAAAACCTATGTGCACTTTCTAGCTTAGGTCAGGCAACTGATCACTGGGACACTCTGATCATTGTAATAATGTCTAAGAAATTGGATAATGTTTCTTTTCGCGAATGGGAAGAAAGTCGCAACACTATAAAAGGATATCCCACTTTAAAACAATTTATTATTTTTTTAACTAACAGAGCAGACTTGCTAGACACAATACAACAAGAATCGTCATACAAACAGAACATACAACAAAAACAAAATATTTCACATTCAGATACATACAGAAAAAACTTAACAGATACAAGTAATACTTTTACACCTATTTGCCCTATGTGTAAGAAGTCACATTTTTTATTTAGTTGCCAAGACTTCAGGAACTTAGACGTCAATAGTCGTATTCAGAAAATGAACACCTTTAAAGTGTGCAAAAACTATTTGAGGTCATTTCGAAAAGCAGTGTAAATTGACAAACTGTAAATATTGTAATCTCAAACACAATACACTTTTGCACACAGATAAAGAGACAGAAACAAAATCAGACTTTGCACTCACTTCCATAACAGATACATACAACACTAAAAAAGCCTGTGTACCACTTTCCACAGCAATGGTAAGTGTAGCAGACTCCAAGGGAAGACTTCACACCGCTCGCGTCCTGCTGGACAACGGCAGCACTTCCAGCTACATCACACAGCGCCTCCGTGAGAAACTGGGACTAGCAAAGCAGGGCACGGGCTCCATTGTTGTTAGTATTAACAATCAGCATTCATATTGTGCAGAGTCTTGTGACGTAAAAATTCAGTCATTATCGGGTGATTATCAAGCAAAAGTAAATTGCTACATTTTAACAGAAATAACGAACTCTTTGCCCACGTCTTACATAGACATCTGAGACATGCCTTTACCAGCAAGTATAGAATTAGCAGATCCCTATTTTAATTCTCCATCGACAGTAGACATTTTACTCGGTGCAGAGATATTTTGGGAAGTCATAAGTACTAACTTCATTGATTTAGGCAAACAACGTCCGAAGTTGCAGCACACAAAATTAAGATGGTTAGTATCAGGTGTCATATACACAAATACAGAACAGAACTCCACAAACAATAACACAGAAAATCAGAGTTTATGTCATTTTGTTCAAAATGATAATGAACTTCAGCTAACTCGTTTTTGGGAGTTAGAAACAGTGTCTTCCATGCACTGTCTATCTCAGGAGGAGTGAGCTTGCGAACGAAGCTTCTCAGTGACCACACGGCGGAATGATGAAGGTAGATTTGTAGTCACTATACCTCTTAAGGAATCACCCGACGTGCTTGGTGATTCGTACGCGATGGCGAAACGCCGCTTTCTCTCTTTAGAACGCAGACTGACACGCGATACACAATTCAAAGAAAGGTATTTAAATTTCAGGACGGAATATCTTTCTTTAGGTCACATGACCGACTGCCCGGCGTGGGAGGCGCCGGGGCGTGACCTCGTGGCAGCCATCAGGGTGGGCAATGGTGCGGAGCGCGAGCGCGTGGGCCGCCGCCACCTCCTTCTGCGAGCATGAGATTTAGAACTCTCCCGCCCCTCTCCCGGCCCGCCGAGTCCGCAACTTGCTCGCCGCGCGTCGCAGGCGACTCAGGCGCCGGAGGTTGCTTAACGACCTCTATCCTCCATGAGCGCAGGCCTGGGGGTGACAGGTGAGGCCGCCTCTCACCCCAGCAGAAGCAGGCCGGGACGGCGGGGCGACTAGCGCCCCTCCCCCAAACCGGGGCAAGACGGGGACACCGTGGTTCCCAAACCCGGGGGGCCATCTCGAAACCGGAGATGGCCCAGGGTCAGTCGGGGTGGGAGGGATATGCTCTATGGGCAACCTTACACCCCGGCGTCTGTAGACCCGAGACGGCGTGCGGTTTTAGTCGGTTCAATCCCGACATAACCGCCCCCGCTGGCCGGCTGGGGGGTAAAAATACACAGAACACAGACAACAAAATTAACTATTACCTGCCTCATCATGGAGTAGTTAGGGGGTCAAGCACAACTACCAAATTACGGGTTGTTTTTGCCGTCACAACCACAGGTAAATCGTTCAATAACATTCAGATGGTAGATGGTAGTTGATGGTAGTATTCAAACAGTACAGAAATTTTACAAACCATTACACAGAACACAGAGAAACACAAAAGAGAGAAAACATTAGACTTAGACGAGTCTCTACCTCATAAAACGTTAGGCTTGCACTGAGACTCAAAATCAGACAAATTGTTTTTTGGAATTATGTGGAGCGTTATTAGGTTGTGCCTAATAACGCTCCACATAATTCCAAACTTCGCACAAAAATTCAACAATCATTAACAAAGAAAGTCGATAAGATTTATTACTGGACCGACTCAATGATTGTATTAGGCTGGCTTAAAACATTACCTAGTCACCTAAAAACATTCGATCGAAACAGAATAGGAGAGATACAAGACTGTACCTCAAACAACAGATGGAGTTACGTGCCTTCTAAAGAAAATCCAGCAGACCTGGTTTCTCGCGGAGTACAGGCTGAATACATAAAAGAGTCAACTCTGTAGTGGTCTGGACCCAGTTTTCTTCAACAAACACAAATTAGCTTTCCAGTCAAACCAGTCACACATACAAACACACCACTTCCAGAAATATCACTTCATATAACACACTCAAATAAAACAGAAGATAACGTAATATCTAAATTAGTTCATAAAAAATCAAATTACAACAGATTAATCAGAACAGTAGCTTATATTAACAGATTTATATACAATTGCAGAAATCCTACGAAGAAAATAGTAGGTATCATTTCATTATCAGAACTTTTTCAGTCAAGGTATAGATTTTAAATTCATTCCTCCTTACTCCCCCCACTTTGGTGGCCTATGGGAATTAGCTGTAAAATCAGTAAACATCATCTCAGACGAATTCTTTCTTTAACGCATCTTACATATGAGGAACTTTAAAGTTGTCTGGGGGCCTACCGCCCAAGTGTCGTCGATATCACAGCCGTTGAAATGTTGCGGTACAAAATGGCCGTCGACCTTGACGGCCATTTTGTACCACCCCATTGATAATCGATGCCGGCGCGGCGTAAGAATGAATGAAACGCTGTTTTTTGTAACGATTACCATCGTAAAATATAGACAATTAATTGTTATTTAGAATTAATTGTGGTTAGCGCCATCTGTCTGACCCAGCTGCGCAACAAAAGTTGCAATCGGTCTGGCGGTCGGTAGTGGTAGTAAGTTATGCGGTCGAATTTCATTCAAGGTTAGTTTTTGGTATATAGAATATTCGAGTTCAAAGTTCATCACCGGTATTATTCTCAAAAGGTCTAGAAATATTTGGGTATATAAGAGTGACCGCAGTGACAGTATTTTTTATTTGTTGTTTAAGAGGTAATTAGTCCTCTACTCTGAGATTTTGTTTCAAAGTCATATTGAATTTGAAGGTTATAATTTGTGTGTGTGAGGTCCCAGATTTGATCTGGTAAGTTGTCCTTTTTGATTGCTGTTAATCTGTTAGCATAATTGAGATGTCTTGTTGATAAATGCTGTGTACATTTAAACAGGGTCGTTAGTTTTGGGAGAAACCCCGTATGCAATTTAAAGCGAGAACAGATACTCTGAGGTGTCGATTGGGCTGTCGTGGAGGCCGAGACCTTGGGCGAGCTGATCAAAAGAGAGGCTCCGGAATCAGCTTTGCCGGAACCCTACCACTGACGGTCAACCGATAACTATAACGGAATAAGGTCATGTATCAATTGCTATAATTATTATTGCATTTTTTGAACTGTGCCAATAATGAGGTGATGCTGCCTAGTGGAGAAGACTGGTATATGTGTTAAGAAAAACATTCTCTGTATACTTATTCTGTTTTTATATATGTATATATTTCATGTGTAAAACTTCTTTGTAACCCTCTGTGTCTCTGTGTTTCTGTGTGTACAAATATATGTATGTACAACTGAGTATTGTTTCATTGGAGATCAGCTGACCTATGCACCACCTAGAACTCTGAGAAAAGGCGCCCTGGGATTAAGATACTCTGTTGCTCAACTGGACTAGCCGGTGAGTAACACTAACAGGAATTAGTGTTATATTTTGACAGTTAAATAGCTGCCGCCTAAAAAAATTCAAATCCACGTCCATTCCACGTCCATCACGTCCATTCCGACGCGTCGCTTTGAAGTGTCATTTCATTGCGGCACCTCATGAGCTGTCCTCCTACACACACACAGCTCCTACACACGCCTGCCAACTCACCGACGCGGGATAATAACCCGACCCCACCAGGCGAGGCCGCGATAGCGGCCAAAGTTGCCGGAAATCCTGGGGTTATCCTTTCGAGGACTTACCCGGGGAGCCCGGCAATGGACACTAGGGGAGGACACCATGTGGTTTTAGTCGGTCCGATTCCAACACGCCCACCCCATCGTCGGCACCGATGGGGTGAAACCCGAGGGGGTTTCCACACGTAAAAAAAAAATAAAAGTCTATAAGACCCGACAGCGAAGTCGTAAAAAACCTGTGGACACCTGGGGACCTCCACAGTATGTACCCCGCTTCCCGGAATGAGCGTCACCCGGGAAGTGTATTCATTTCGTCTCGTAATCGTGGGAACTGTATGGAATCTTTAAAATCTAAACCCAAACCCAAAACTAAAAAGAAGAGCTCCAGAGCGAGCACAACAGCAGAAGACCTCGCTAAAAGCGACGCTGAGCTGTCAGAGGCCACTCCGGCCTCTGGGAGCGGTCAGATAGGGACGGCAGCCTTTTGGCAGCCGGTGGTTGCACTGGCACGTGCACCCAGCGTCCAATCGCTGGGCGAGGTGGAAGTGGACGCAGGCACCTCAAGTGCTGCTACCTCGGTGAGGGGTTCAACGACTTCGTTGAACCTCTCATCGGAATTTTGGGGGGCGCGGAAGCGCCCACTGGTCGGTTCGACGGAGGACCTTGATGGCTCCTTCGAGTTTAGCGGGGTGCTTCCGCCCCCAGCGAAACTCTCCAGCGCAGGCAGGGGCCGATCGAGGCCGGGCACCCCTGACTTGAGAGTCAGTGCCACCCGCAAGGCTGAACTGGCGCAACGGCGCCAAGAGGAAGAGCAGGCTGCGCTGGGGCGAGTTGAGCAGCTTACTGCCGAGCTCACCTCGAGCGCGCAGCGTGGTAGCAACCCGCACTCTGCAGCGGAGCTGCTGCAGAGGTCTCAAAAGAGTGTGGCCATAATTTTGGACGTGGCCACAAAATCGTCGCAGTTGAAGGGCACCTATCAAAAGGCGCTCAAGGTGGCGGCCTCTGCGCTGCTCGAGAATGCGGAGGTCCTCCAAGGCCGCACGGTTAATGATGAAAACCGGCGGCTATGGGTGGCGTACAACCGCTTAAATGCGGAGAACCTCCACTTGCAAGAGCAGATGCGGCAGATGGAGGCGGAGATACGCCGGCTGACACAGGCTCAGCTGGCGTCCACGTCGGTATCTGCATCTGCCTTGCCGGTGGCAATGCCTGCAGCGCCTGCATCGCCTGTAGTGCCCTCTTCGCCTGTTGCACCAAGGTTGGCCTCTACTTCTGTGGCCCCCTCAGCATCTCACTCGGCCCTGTTCTCACAGGAGCAAATGAGGGAGATTATGCTGAGCGTAGGCCCTATGATAGGTGCGCGGTTGGAAGCGTTGGAGGCGAGGCTGCCTCCGGAGCCGCGTCGCCTATCAACTGCGGCGATGAGACGGACGCAGCCACCTTCCTCCATGGCTGCAGCCGTGCGTCCGGACCAGGGCCAGGGTGCCCAGGCGGGGCATCCCTCGGGACCTGCTGCAGCAGCTCGTCTTAGGGAGAATTTCCCTCCCCTGAGACCTGTGGCGGTACAGGCGTCCTCGCGGGCCCCTGCCCGAGCCCAACGTGCCGCTACTCCTGTGGCACCCACAGTTGCCACCTCGACTCCCGTTCCCTCTACCTCCGCTCAACCGGACAGTGAGGGCTTCCAGGTGGTTGAGCGGAGGAAGAGGAAGAACAAGAAGAAGAAGAAGAAGGAAAAGACGTCTGCGGCTGAGGTAGCCGCAGCCCCCCAAGCCGGTGGCACAAAGGCCCGGAAGCCGAGGCTAACGCCGCCGAAAACCGCTGCCGTGGTTATCACGGTGGGGCCGGAGGCGGTGGAGCGAGGCCTGAGCTACGGCGAGGTCCTCCAGCGGGCCCGTCGCGGCATTGACGTCTCCGATATCGGAGGCGTTGGTGCCCGGACGCGCCTCGCCCGTACGGGAGCTCGTATTCTTGAGTTCCCGGGTGAGGAGGGTGCTAGGAGGGCCGACGTCGTGGCCGAAAAATTGCGGGGTCTCTTCGACGGGGTGGAGGGCGTGAGGATCGCCAGGCCCACCAAATGCGCCGAGGTGCGCATTTCGGGTCTGGCGGACTTTACCACGCCTGACGATGTCCGGGAGGCAATAGCCTCCACCACCAATTGTGGTCCGGAGCAAGTCAGGGTGGGCCCCATCCGCCCCGGTCCCGGTGGCGTTGGTGCGATTTGGGCGAGCTGCCCAGTAGCGTCGGTCAAGGCCTTGGCCGACGCCGGAAGACTCCTCGTGGGCTGGATTTCAGCCAGGGTCACGGTCCTGGCGAGCCGGCCCATGAGGTGTTTCAAATGCATGGCACCTGGGCACGCTCGCCCAAAATGCACTAGTTGCTTTGACTGCAGCGGATTGTGCTTCCGCTGCGGTCAGCCCGGGCATAAGGTGGCGGAATGCTCTGCCGCCCCTCGTTGCCCGGCGTGCGCCGCGGGCAATCTGCCCGCAAACCACATGGTGGGCCGGGAGGGCTGCAAACAGCCCCGCATCCCGACTTCCGGGCAAAGGGCTGGTCGATCGACCGAGCCCGCTCCCAGTGCTGCATTGCCACCATCGTCGTCGCCGTTGCACATGGAGGAGGATGTTGTAGTCGAGATCCATTAATGGACCGCGACTGCAACATCCTTCAAGTGTACCTAAGCCACTGCGCCGGTGCGCAGGACCTTCTCCTGCAAAACATGGCGCAGTGGTCGATGGGCCTTGCCGTAGCCGCGGATCCGTACATCGTCCCGAACCGCCCCGACTGGGTCGGTTCATTTTCGGTGGACGGAAACGTGGCAATCGTCTCCTCCACGGCGCTTCATTTCCCCCCCTTGTCGCCAAGAGACAAGGGTCCGGGAGATGTCGCCGCCGACCAACCGGAGGTTGAGCGATTTCGGGGACTTCATCCTTGGACTGAAGACCTCGATGCGGCAAGTGACCTTAGGTCACGTGCTGGTCGTGGGGGACTCCAACGCCTGGTCTGGGCGTGGGGGTCCTCCAGGGCCGGCTGCCGCGGCGACGTCGTTAGGTGTTTCACCGCGGTCGCGTCGACCTCTCGCTGCCGGCCATCCTGCGCTCCATGGCACGCAGCGAGAGGAGTTTTACCGCGGTCGCGTCTTTCTGCGAGGCAGTCATCTCGCAGAAAGAGGCGGCGGAGAGGATCAGAGAGGCAGACGGCCTTGCGGATCCGATCCGCCGCCGGCGAACTGGGCGGCGTGCACGCGCATTTCTGCGCCTCATGCCGCCGTAGTGAGGCCGCGGGTGGATGGGACGGGGCTTGCCCTCCACCCGCAGTAGAGCCCCCCGCGAAGGGGTGATGTCCCGGTGTGCCTGGACATCGCCTAGAAGACGGGCCCGCACCGCACCTTTGCGGGCCAGCGCTTGGGTGTTCCGTCGATGAGTGCGAAGTATTTCCGACGGTCCACTCACTAAGTCGCGGTGTATGGCACACGGCAGGTTGTTTTAGTGTGGTGAGAGCCCCACATAACCGCGCGGCGTCCCCGCGCCGCGCGGTATGCGGATGAGGTACATTTTTTCCTGCCTGAACAAAAAAAAAAAAAAAAAAGGTTAGGTTAGGTTAGGTTGGGGTGCAACGGAACACCTCCTCGCGGTGCACCCTGGGCAACGTGGGCGATGACGCATCATTGATTGCTCCTCTGGAGTAGCTGGCGTCAACGTCGACGGCTAACGTTCCAGCCCTTTTCAGGGCTAGCTGACCCCATTGCACGAGGGGGTCGTGGTATGGCGGGCCTGCAAGGCCCGCGTGGGATCCGAACGGATCCAGGGACGGGTCGGCCCTCTGCTCGCGCAGGGGCTGACAGGCATTCGTGCCGCCGTCGGTGATGGGAGGGGTGGCTGCCCTCCCGCGTCGCGTAATCTCCGGGTGATCGTCAAGGACCTGCATGCTAGCCACATGCGGGAAGATGTGATCTCGGAGGACGCGGGGCTTGCCTTCATTGGCCGGCCCGCGACAAGGAAAAGTCTATAAGACCCGACAGCGAAGTCGTAAAAACCTGTGGACACCTGGGGACCTCCACAGTATGTACCCCGCTTCCCGGAATGAGCGTCACCCGGGAAGTGTAATCCTTTCGGCTCATTATCGTGGGAACAGTATATGGATAATTTGAAATTTAAAACAAAACCCCCCCCCAAAAAGAAGAGCTCCAAAGCGAGCACCGTCGCCCAGTGCGACGAAGAGCTTCCAGAGGCCACTCCGGTCCCTGGGAGCAGTCAGTTGGAAACGGCTGCCTCTTGGCAGCCGATAGTTGAGCTGCGGCGGTCGGCCCGTGTCCGTGCCGCCTCAGTTGGCGAGGAGGAGGAGGCGAACATGGAGGCCGCTGCGTCGTCGTCGGAGAGGGGTTCAACGAGTTCGTTGAACCTCTCTTCCAAATTCTGGAAGGCGCAAAAGCGCCCGTTGGAGGGCTCAGTGGAAGCGCTGGACGGCTCCGTCGAGTCCGGCGGGGCAGCTCAGCCTCCCGCAAAGCTCTCCAGCGCTGGAAGGGGCCGATCGGGGCCTGGTGGTCTTGGCTCCACTCGCAAGGCGGACCTCGCACGTCGCCGTGCAGACGAGGAACAGGCTGCGCTCGAGCGGGTGGAGCAGCTATCCGCCGAGCTCGTCTCGAGTGCGGATGCAAACCCGCACTCGGCAGCGGAGCTGTTGGAAAGGTCGTCGAAGAGTGTGGCCATAATCTTAGATGTGGCCACCAAGTCGACGCACCTTAAGGGCACTTATCAGAAGGCCCTTAAGATGGCAGCCTCGGGGCTGAAAGAGGCGGTGGAGGCCCTCTCAGGCCGCACCGTCTCAGACGAGACCAGGCGGCTTCTAATTGCCAATAAACGGCAAGCCGCCGAAATCCTGGCTCTCCAGGAAGAGATGCGGCAAATGCAGGCGGAGATGCGCCGCCTGACAAAGGCTGTGGTGGCGCCGGTTCCTCCGCCTGCAGCGGCTTCAGCGCCGCTAGCTTCGTCTGCACCGCCAGCAGCGCCAGTGCTGGAAGAGGTGGCCCCAACGCCCCCACCTTCCTCGTTAACTTCCTCGGGCCTGCTCTCGCAGGAGTTTATGAGGGAGGTGATGCTAAGCGTCGGCTTCATGCTCGACGCGAAGCTGGAGGCGTTGGAGGCGAGGCTGCCTCCAGAGCCCCGCCGCCTAACGACGGCGGCTATGAGACGGACGCAGGTGGCGCCAGCGCCCTCCTTCGCGGTTACAGCTGCGCGCCCGTCTCAGGACCAGGGTGCGCGGGTTGCGCGGCCTGCGGTTCCCGCAGCGACCGGCCCAAGGGTGGCCTTCCCGCCCTTACGACCGGTGCAGGGGTCTTCGCGGGCTCCCGCCAGAGCCAGAGCCCCTCCCGTGGCACCTACGCCTGCCTCCTCAGCTCCCGTCCCCTCGACCTCCGCTCAGCCGGACAGCGAGGGCTGGCAGACGGTGAGCCGGAGGAAAAAGAGGGGCGGGAAAAAGAAGCGGAAGAAGGCAGCGGCAAAGGCAGCCGCTGCCACCGCTTCCGCCGCTGCCCCACAAACCAGTGGCAGGAAGCCGAGGCTAACACCGCCCAAGTCCGCCGCCGTGGTGATCACAGTGGCGCCAGAGGCGGTGGAGCGAGGCCTCAGCTACGGCCAGGTTCTCCTGAGGGCAAAACAGGGCATCGACGTCTCCGATCTCGGAGGCGTTGGTGCCCGAACGCGCCTCGCCCGGACGGGAGCTCGAATTCTCGAGTTCCCGGGGGCAGAA
Organism: Cybosia mesomella; assembly: GCA_946251805.1. Taxonomy (NCBI): domain Eukaryota; kingdom Metazoa; phylum Arthropoda; class Insecta; order Lepidoptera; family Erebidae; genus Cybosia; species Cybosia mesomella. Next base: position 30,264,460 of record OX276404.1, read on the forward strand.
GGCGGTAGGAGAGCCGACGTCGTGGCTGAGAAGCTGCGGGGGTTGTTTGAGGGTGTTGATGGCGTGAAGATCGCCAGGCCCACCAAGTGCGCCGAGGTGCGCATTTCGGGTCTGGCGGACTTCACGACTGCCGACGACGTCCGGGAGGCCATTGCCTCTACTACAAAGTGTAGCCCGGACCACGTCAAGGTCGGCACTATCCGCCCCGGTCCCGGAGGCGTTGGTGCAGTGTGGGCGAGCTGTCCGGTCGCCTCGGTCAAAGTTTTGGCCGATGCGGGCAGGCTCCTCGTGGGCTGGATCTCAGCCAGGGTTACGGTCCTGGGGAGCCGGCCCATGAGGTGCTTTAAATGCATGGCGGCCGGGCACGCTCGTGTAAAGTGCACCAGCTGCTTTGACTGCAGCGGATTATGTTTCCGCTGCGGTCAACCCGGGCACAAGGCGGCGGAGTGCTCCGCCCCCCCTCACTGCCCGGCATGTGCCGCGGGCAAGCTGCCCGCTAACCACTTGCTGGGCCGTGAGGGTTGTAGACAACCCCAAGCCTCGGCTTCTACGCCACGCCTGGGGGCCGGTCGATCGACCGAGGCCGCTCCCAGCGCCGTATCGCCGACGTCGCCGTCGCAAATGGAGGAGGATGTAGTAACCGCGCTCCATTAATGGATCGCGGGTGCAACATCCTCCAGGTGAACCTGAACCACTGCGCCGGTGCGCAGGACCTCCTCCTGCAAAACATGGCGCAGTGGTCCATAGGCCTTGCCGTAGCCGCGGATCCGTATATCGTCCCGAACCGCCCCAATTGGGTCGGTTCGTATTCGATTCATGGAAACGTGGCAATCGTCGCCTCCACGGCGCTTCATTTCCCCCCCTTGTCGCCAAGAGACAAGGGTCCGGGATATGTCGCTGCCGACTGGGGAGATATCACCGTTTACGGTGTGTACTTCTCCCCAAACCGGAGGTTGAGCGATTTCGAGGACTTCATCTTTCGACTGGAGACCTCGATGCGGCAAGTGGCCTCAGGTCACGTGCTGGTCATGGGGGACTTCAACGCCTGGTCTACGGCGTAGGGGTCCTCCGGGACCAGCGGCCGCGGCGACGTCGTGCTCGAGTGGGCAGATGCGGTGGGTGTCTCTCTTTTAAACAGAGGCACCACCGCCACGTGCATCAAGCCGTGGGGGCGGTCGATAGTGGACCTTTCGTTCGCTACCCCCGCGCTTGCTGCACGTGTGAGGAACTGGCGTGTCCTGAACGACGAGACGACCGAGTCGGACCATCAGTACATCCGATTCGAGTTGTCTCGATCGCGGGACGCCAGTAGGGGTCACAGGGTTGGCAGCATCTCACCTTTTAAGAGGTGGGCTTTGGGAAGTCTCGACAGGGACCAACTGGCGGAGGCAGCCATCGTGCAAGCGTGGCTGTCTCTGCCACCTCCGACTGAGGGGGTGGACGTCGGTGCAGGCCGCTTTCGCGACTCGCTAACTGCGGTTTGCGACGCGGCCATGCACCGGGTCGGACGTAGGCCTCCAAAGAAGGAGGTCTACTGGTGGTCCCAAGAGCTGGCGTCCCTCCGCGCGGCATCCAACCGTGCCAAGAGGGCCGTCACCCGAAGCCGTGGGCGTCACAGAGACGCCCAACACCCGGAGGTGGTCCGCTTGAGGGATGTGGCCAGAGAGGCCGAAATCACCCTCAGGCGGGCTATAGATGCTGCCAAGGAGCGCAGCAGAGCCGAAATGCTGGAGAGTCTGGACAGTGACCCCTGGGGTCGCCCGTACCGCGTGGCGCGTGATAAGCTCCGCGCGCAGGGCCCCCCCCTCACGGAGACTCTCCAGCCCAGCTTCCTGGCGGAAGTGGTCGAGGGCCTTTTCCCGAATCGGGCGGAGCATACACCCCCGTCCATGGCCCCTGTGGCCGAGGACGAGGGGGTTGTAGGGGAGGATGTTCCGCCCGTCACGGAGACGGAGGTGGGGGTGGCTGTTCTGCGAATTCGTTCAAAGAACACCGCCCCCGGGCCTGACGGGGTTCCTGCCCGTGTGTTGGCCCTGGCCCTCGACCACATGGAGGACCGCCTCAGGGAACTGCTGGATGCCTGCCTAGCGTCCGGCCGGTTCCCTGATTGCTGGAAAAGCGGGAAGCTGGTACTCCTGCAGAAGCCTGGACGGCCCGCCAATTCGGCATCAGCCTTTAGGCCCATAGTGCTGCTCGACGAGGCGGGTAAGTTGTTCGAGAAAATTCTCGCTGCCCGCATCGTCGAGCATCTCACTACAGTGGGGCCCGACCTGTCGGACGCTCAATTCGGTTTCCGGGTGGGGCGTTCGACGGTCGATGCGATCCTGCATCTGAGGGCTGCTGCCGAGGAGGTTGTGAGCCGCGGCGGAGTGATGTTGGCGGTGTCTTTGGACATCGCCAACGCATTCAATAGTCTGCCGTTCAGCTGCATCAGGGAGGCGCTCCGCTATCACGGGGTGCCCGTCTACCTGAGGCGGCTAGTGGCAGACTATCTGCAGGAGAGGCGTGTGTTGTACGAGGACTGCGACGGACGTGTGCTGCAGCGACCCGTGTCGTGCGGTGTTCCTCAGGGGTCGGTCTTAGGGCCGCTCCTGTGGAACATCGGCTATGATTGGATCCTCCGCGGAGTCTTTCCTCCCGGGCTGGGTGTCATCTGCTACGCGGATGACACTCTCGTCACGGCCCCGGGGGAAAGCTTCGAGGAGGCGGCGCACCTGGCCACCGTGGGAGTCTCCCAGGTGGTCGGACGGATCGAGGCGTTGGGCCTGCGGGTGGCGGTTGAGAAGACGGAGGCCGTGTTCTTCCACGGGCCTTACCGCCGCCCGCCGCCTCGCGCCTCGATCGAGATCCGTTCGGTCCTCGTACCGGTGGCGGCCCAGATTAAGTATCTGGGCCTATATATCGACTCCAGGTGGCACTTCGACGAGCACTTCCGTAGGCTCGCCCCGAAACTCGTCGGCGCCGCATCCGCCCTGGGGAGGCTTTTGCCAAACCTGGGTGGAGCCAGTATCGGCTGCCGACGGTTGTATACCGGGGTGATCCGGTCAATGGCGCTGTACGGCGCACCGGTGTGGGCGGACGCCCTGACTGCCCGCAATAGGCCCACGCTTTTGAGGGCCCAACGTATTGTGGCGGTCAGGGCCATACGCGGGTACCGCACCGTGTCAACGGAAGCGGCCGGCGCATTGGCCGGAACTCCTCCGTGGGATCTGGAGGCGGAAGTGCTCGCCGAAGTTTATCGACTGACGACGCAGCATCGGGCGGATAGTGGCAGTCGGCCTCCGCCCGAAGAGGTCCGCGGGTGGCGAGATGCCGCCCGCCTAGCCATCATGGCTAAATGGTCGTCCCGGCTGGAGTCCCCGAGTGCAGGTCATCGCACCGTGGCGGCGCTCCAGCCGGTCATTGTCGAGTGGACGGAGAGACAGCACGGGACCCTTTCCTTCCGACTGACTCAGATGCTTTCCGAGCACGGCTGCTTCGGAAAGTATCTGTACTCGGTCGCCAGGAGGGAATCGAGTCCCGCCTGTCATCACTGTCCCTGCCGCGAGGACACGGCGCAGCACACGCTCGAGGCTTGTCCGGCCTGGGCGGTGCAGCGCCGTGATCTCGTGGCAACAGTGGGAGTCGACCTCTCGCTGCCGGCCATCCTGCGCTCCATGGCACGCAGCGAGAGGAGTTTTACCGCGGTCGCGTCCTTCTGCGAGGATGTCATCTCGCAGAAGGAGGCGGCGGAGAGGATCAGAGAGGCAGACGGCCTCGCGGATCCGATCCGCCGCCCGCGAGCTGGGCGGCGTGCGCGCAGATTCCTGCGCCTCATGCCGCCCTAGTGAGGCCGCGGGTGGATGGGCCGGGGTATGCCCTCCACCCGCAGTAGAGCCCCCCGCGAAGGGGTGATGTCCCGGTGTGTCTGGACATCGCCTAGAGACGGGCCCGCACCGCACCTTGCGGGCCGGCGCATGAGTGTTCCGTCGATGAGTGCGTAGTATTTCCGACGGTTCACTCACTAAGTCGCGGTGTATGGCACACGGCAGGTTGTTTTAGTGTGGTGAGAGCCCCACATAACCGCGCGGCGTCCCCGCGCCGCGCGGTATGCGGATGAGGTACATTTTTTCCTGCCTGAACAAAAAAAAAAAAAAAAAAAAAAAAGTTTTTTTTTTTTTTTTTTTTACGTGAGGAATGCTATTAGGCATGCTACCTCCGATATGGGGGGTATCTGGAGGCCGTATGTGGGACTCACCTCTTCGGGGCATACCCACTAAACCTCACGATGTCCACTTCATCGCCTTCAGGTCAGATCACAGGATAGGCAGGCGTTTGCTCACTGCGATCCGGCCGGCGTTGCCCAACGAGCGGGCTCGACTCCCAGGGGTTGGGCCAGTGCCCTTCCCCTGTAACGTCACATGTTAGCGCCCCCTGAACACTAGGGGCGCCACATCGCGGGGCCATTATTAGGTCGGTGGATCCCCCGATCCTCCTTCCAAGGCCAGGCGGCTGGCGTACTGCATACGCCGCCGCCCCGACGCCGTGGGCCTGCGAGGAGGAAGCGTCAAACCGCTACGTTCCCTCTCTCTGAGCGTCTCTCGTTTTGCCGTCATGACTGTCTCAGCGAATGAGACGACGGCGGCCCAGCCCTCTTCGCTGTCGACCATGGCGCGAACCACGGCCGGCAGCGAGAGGTCTTGTCCTATCTTACCTACTAGAGCCGAACGCTCCCCGCTCCAAGCCGTGCACACGACGCGCGTATGCTCCGCCGTGTCCACAGCCCCACCGCTACAGTGGCGACACGTAGGCTCCGGCTCGATGCCGACCACCTCCCACAAGTACTTCCCGAAGCAGCCGTGCCCCGTTAAGAGTTGTGTAAGGTGGAACGTTAGAGTCCCGTGCCGCCTTTCGACGTAGGGCCGCAGAATGGGTTGGATGGCCGAAACCAGTTCCTTCCCCACCGCGGACCCCTCTAGTCGGGTCGACCACCTTTCGAAGAGAACGTCGCGAGCTTGCGCTCTCCAAGTTCCGATCTCCTCCATGGTTGGCCAACCCCCGCCCCTGCGTACTAGAGTACTTCGCCGGTAAACCTGCGACAGTACCCCCGCCTCGAGATCCCACGGTAGACTGGCTGCGATTGCGCAAGCCGCCTCGTACGACACCGTACAGTACGTCCGAGCCGCTCTTTGCGCTATGGCTCGCTGCGGGCGCCGCAGCAAGACCATATTCTGAGCGCTCAGAGCATCTGCCCATATCGGCGCACCGTACAGTGCTTTCGAACGCAACACTCCGTCGTACAGGCGACGGCACGCACTACCCGGTCCCCCTTTGTTGGGGAGGAGCCTTGCGAGCATTCCGGCGTAGGCTAAAAGTTTCGGAGCCAGTTGCCGAAAGTGCTCCACAAACCCCCACCGACTGTCGAGAACGAGTCCTAAATACTTCATCCTCGACCCGACAGCGATGGAGGTGCCCCCTACCACGATTTTTGCGCCTACAGGTGGAGGTCTCCGAGGCCCGTGGAAAAACAGAGCCTCAGATTTTTCGAGAGCCACCCGGAGCCCTAACGCCTTGATGCGGCGCACTACTTGCGCCACACCAGCCGTGGCCAGCACCGCCGCATCGCGAAAATTGGGGGCCCGCGCGGTGACCAGGGTATCGTCGGCATAACAAAGTATACCAACTCCCCGGAGATTTGCACCGCGCAGGACCCAGTCGAATCCGATGTTCCACAGGAGAGGCCCGAGGACCGACCCCTGTGGAACACCGCATGACATCTCTCGCCGGACGAGCCGATCGCGCGACGGATACGCGATCGCGCGCCCGACGAAGTAGTCCCCGAGCACTTGCCTAAGGTACTCGGGAACCTTGTGGTACCTAAGTGCCTCCGCGACAGTCGCCCAAGGAAGCGTGTTAAACGCATTCGCGATATCCAGCGAGACCGCAAGGACCACTTCTCCCTGGTCGACTGCCTCCCCCACGCGTTCCCGCAAGTGCGAAATGGCATCTAGGGTTGAACTCCCGCGGCGAAAACCAAATTGACCGTCGTGCAAGTCTGGTCCTACCCCCTCCAGGTGCTTAACGAGACGAGCACTGATCACCCGCTCGAACAGCTTGCTCATCTCGTCAAGCAGTACTATCGGGCGGTAGGCCGACGGTGACTCTTTTGGGCGGCCGTTCTTACCGAGAAGAACGAGCTTCCCGATCTTCCAAGTACGCGGGAATCTCCCCCCCGTCAGACATTCCGTCATGAGGGATCGCGTATCCTCCCCGATAATCGGCATCACCGAGGTGATCAGCCGTCCAGGTACTCCGTCCGGGCCTGGGGCGCCGTTCTTCGCCTTGAGTCGCAGAACGGCCACCTCCAGTTCCTCCTCGGACACGGGAGGAATGACCTCCGCCGCTGTTGGCTCCTGGTTACGTGACGACATGGTCGGAGGGACCCATTCGTCTGCCGCCGGAAATAGGGTGCTGACCACTTGTCCTACGAACGAGGGCTCCAGAGACCTGGTGAGTGGGGGCGCCCACGGTCGGAGCTTGTGGCTCATGACCTTGTATGGCCGCCCCCATGGATCTCTGTCCAGTGTCTCAAGCCACTCCCTCCAGGCCTCCTCCTTAGCCGACTTGATCGCTGCGCTGTAGACCGCACGGGCGGCCTGCCACGCAGCGCGAAGCTCCGCTTCCAAGACCAGGTCCCTAACCCGTCTTCCCCGGGCACGAGTGTACCGGCGTTGCGATGCCCAGCTCGCTTGCCGAAGCTCAGCGAGGTGCGGGCGCCACCAGTACACCTGTCTCCGAGGAGGAACCGGCCTTGCCCTACTCATAGCCGCGTCACAGACGCGAGTCAGCGAATCCTGGAGCTGCTCCGATTTTGCGTCCACGTCCAGATGGGTAGTGCCGGCACCAGCCCACCGTTCCACGATGGCCGCCTCGATAGCCAGCTCCCGATCCAGCGTGGCTACTCGCCAGCGCGGATTTTCACCGCTAAGGGGACGATTACTTGACCATGCAGCCGTCGCGGGCGAGGAGGAAATGTCGAACCGAATATATCGGTGATCGGACAAGTTCTCCTCTCCCTCGAAGACTCTCCAGTTGCGCGCCCTGCGTGCCAGCGCGGGGCTGGCGAACGTCAGGTCAATAATCGATGTGCCTCCTTGGGGCCCTACGAACGTGTTCACCGTCCCCTTGTTGAGGAGCACCACGCCAGTAGACACCGCCCACTCTTCCAACGCTTCTCCTCTATCGTCGGTGTCCGGTGATCCCCAAGCACGCGAGTGCGCGTTGAAGTCTCCGGCAATCACGACATGAGCGGGGTGCACCCCTTCCACCATACCCCCGATTTCTAAGAGCAGTTGCTCGAAGTCGGCGAGGGTTTTGCTGGGAGGGCAGTACACCCCGATCACTGCGATGCCGCCTAAGGTGACCGTCACACATCCCCGGCCCCTCAAGACCTTCTCGAAGGGAGCGGAGCCGGGGACGTGCAGCTGCGTAACGATCGCAACTGTGCCGTCGAGGTCACTCGCCCAGTCGTCGCGGGGGCGAACGTAGTACGGATCGGAGATCACCGTGACCGACGCCTGCCACTGCGCCATGCACTGGAACAAATTGTCCTGAGCTCCGACGCAGTGGTTGATGTTCGCCTGCAGGAAGGAGATAGTCGCCATTTATGAGTGGGCCGTATCCATCGCCTCCTCGGTCTGCGAGAGATCGACAGACTGCGAGGGCGCCACGGGGCCACCCTTCGCCGCCTGCCATCCCTGGGGTCGCTTGCCCCGCTTCTGGTCACCCGCTGCGCAGTCTTTGCTGCCCAGCCGGTGACCAGACGCCTTGCCCCCTGCCGCGCATATCGGACAGTGGGGTTCGGCAGTGCACGCTGCGGCCGCATGGCCGGGCTTACCGCAGTTGAAGCAAAGCCCACTGCGGTCGATGCCCACAGTGCACTTCACTCCGATGTGGCCCGGTTCCAGACAGCGGAAGCACCGCTGCTGTCTGGGCTCTAGGAGTGTTGGTCGGACGACCGACCACCCGACCAAGATTCGGCGACCATCGGTCACCCTTTGGGCTGCGGCGGTAGGGCACTTAACCCAGACCGACCCCAGCCTACCAGGTGGGCGATTGATCTCGCCAACCTTTACGGCCTCTGTGGCACACCCTCCCTCGGCTGCTATGGCCGATGCCACTTTCGCTTTAGTGGCCGCGTCATCCAGCCCGGAAATGCGCAGTTCTGCACATTTTTCCGGTCGAGATACGCGGACCACGTCGCCCAAAACTTTTTTGAGCTCGGTGGCTAGCCCGTTCGCCTTTTCGGCGTTACCGGCGCCAGCCACCTCGAGGATCCGTGCCCCCGTCGCCGCCTTGCGGAAGCGGACACCATCGATCCCTAGGCCTTTGAGATCGATGGATTTTTCCGCCTCCGCAAGGACGGCCGCATATGTTGCGCCCTGCTCCACCGCGCCAGGCTGCAAGGTGATGACCACTGCAGCCGTTCGCGGGGGGCGGAGTTTAGGGCTCGCCTTTTTTGGGGCCACAGCCGGAGCGGGTTTCGCTGCCGGCTTAGTGGGGCCCCGCTTGGCCACCAGAGTCCATCCCTCGTCCATCGACGAGGGGGGAGGTGGCAGCGGACGAGGTTGGTGAGCAGCAGCTGCCTGTTTGGCAGCAGCACTCTTCCTCGTTTTCTTTTTTTTGTTGCCTGGGGCAGTCTCCGAGGTTGAAGGCAACCTCGAAGGTTGTGCCTGCTCAGGCACGGACGCCGCGGGTTTGGCCACCTTAGGTGGCGCCTGCTTAGGCGTAGATGCCGCAGGTGTGGCCACCACAGGTGTCGCCCCGCGAGCGGCCTTGGCCTTGGCTTTAGCCTTGGCCTTAGACGCGGGGGGTGCGGTGGGCGCCGACGCGGGGAGCGCTGGCTCTTCGACGCCTATGGCCGAAGAGGACGCGGAGGCAGCTGCGGCAGCATTCCGTATGTCCGCCTGAAGCGGAGGACGGAGCCGTTTCTCGGGTAACAGGCGGTCCTGTATCCCCTCGAGCCGCGCATCAACCATAAAGGCGATCTCGTCGCGACTCATAGTGAGGGGAGCCGAGTCCGCCCGCTCCCTCAAAACACCTATCTCAGCTCGGAGGGTGACCAGCTCGGCCTGAAGCCTGGCCACCTCGTCCGTCTCAGTGCGAGACCTCAACTCGCGAGCGTACTCCAAGATAGAGCTTGCCGCGAGATTGAGGTCCCGCACATATTGACCCTTCAGACGGGACGATTTCTTCGCCACCGTCTGAACGGTCCCTACGGCTGCCTCTATGGCTTGCGTCAACTCCTCAGCCCGAAGGTGAGCAGCTGACACGGTCGACTCGGTTTGCGGTTTGTGCGGTTTTAGAAGGAATGACTCCTTCTGCTGCCGCAGCTCCTCCGCCAGTTCCTCCTCTGCCCGAAGTTGGAGCTCTCGCTCCTTGGCCAGGTTGAGCTCGGCCTTGGCTTTCGCCAGGCCGACATACTGGCCTGTGGTCGGGGGACGACCGCGCAGTTTCTTGCCACCGACCTCAGCGGCATCCACACGGTCTCCCGACTCGGAGCAGTCCCCGTCCGACGCAGAGTTTAAGCGTTTCCGCCAAAGTCTGCCCGGGGAGGACGGCCGCGAGTCGACAGACACCACCGTGCCGACGCTGGTGTCGGTAGAAGACTCCGACAGAGTTTGCGTCCTAGCGCCTAGACGAGGCAGTAGGACGCGCGCCTCCTTGCAAACCCCTGGGAGGGAGGATTGAGACCTTTCGGTCCCTCTCCCCGACCCCTCAGGGTTAAAAGCCCCCAGGAGGGGAGATCGGGGCCTTTCGGCCCCTTTCCCCGTCCCCTTAGGGTCACGCGCACCTCGGAGAGGAGAGCGGGACCTCTCAGTCGCACTCCCCGCCCCCTGAGGGCCAGAACACTCGTCAGACATCGTTTCCGATGTCAGACGACCTCTAACCGTATTGGCGCTGAGAAGCACCGTTTTGTTGGTACTGAAAAGTACCGCAAGCTCAGAAGTAACTGATCGCTCTAAATGCCCCTCAAGTATCGAGCCAGAGATTCGGTCACCCGCCTGCCACTCCGTTACGGTGGTCAGGTCGGGGTCCAGGGCCGGACGACAAGGACGTACTCACAGCTCACTTACGGGGGCCCGCCCCAGGTTAGGTTAGGTTAGGTTAGGTTAGGTTTTTTTTTTTTTTTTTTTTTTTTTTTTTTTTTTTTTTTTTTTTTTACGCCTAGTTCTCCGATATTCATATTTCGGAGTTCTTGCTAAACTATTCCTTTCATTCCAGTTCTCGCTTGTGCTACTGCTCGTACTTTCATGCCTCATACTTTATCTTTCTTTTATACAACCTTTCATACAAAGCAATTAATTTGCTTCTATTCTGTTTATTAGCTATTCATCTTTTCTACTTATTTCTACTTGATTCTACTTCTATATATATATATGGGTAATAATTGTGCACGTTTTTATAATCTTTATTTCTTTCTTTCTTTTAGGATATCGGGATAAGGTTACTGGTTTATTTATTTCTTTTACACATTATTCTTAAGCTAACAACTTTGTCTATTCTAATTACATTTACTTCTTATATATTACTTACATTTTTATTTCTGCATACTTTACTACTATTATTTTTACAATGTTTCTTATTACATATATATGATAATCTCAGATTATCTTAATATTAATAATTAGTCTACCGTGTTTCTCTTATTTACTAGTTTAACTATTTCTATACAGAAATCTAAAAACTGTGTTCTACTGTTTTTATCATTTATTAGCTGACTCAAATTTTCTAATTTTACCTGTATTTTTATTTTTTGTTCCAGATTGTACCGTTGCACGGCGTGAATTGGGCATTCCGTGATCAAGTGGGGAATGTCCTCAGGTTGACCCGGTTCGCAGGCGCACGATGGATCCTCCTTGCACTTGAACCTGGCCAAGTACTCAGAGAATCCACCGTGCCCTGTCAGTAGCTGCGTTGTGTGTTTTGTGGGTTCGAACTTCTTGATAGTGGCATATGCATCCACCGCGCTCGGAAAGAAGAGCTTTGTGACTGAGGCGGTCACGCCCGACGCGTACCTCCGGTTCCACTCGCCAAGTGAATCATTACGAATTTTCCGCTTGACGAATGAGACCGGACAAAGGTCGTAGTCGGGTGCCCGCCTCAGCCCCAAGGCTGCTTCTTTCGCTAGTTGGTCAGCCCTCTCATTTCCCTCCATCCCCGCGTGTGCCTTTATCCAGAACAACTTTATAAGTTTATTCTGGTGAAAAGAGGTTCTGATGTTTTTCCTTGTTTGCACTGCTAAGGGATGGAGACAACTGGGATTTGTAACCGTCTGAAGTGCCGCGGTTGAGTCACTATAGATTCCAAAAGAGGCCGGCTCATGTTTGAGGATCACCCTCGTTGCTTCGCATATGGCCAAGAGTTCCGCCTGGTAGACAGTACAATAGGATGGCAAGGCAAGTTTGAGGGCTTTGGTTTCAGCCCCGTCCCTCCACACGGACAACGCGGCTCCCACCTTGCCCTCAATCTTGCTGCCATCCGTGTAAATTTGCATAGTGGTGTCACGGGTATCGTCCACTTGCTCGTTGGTCTCCAGGCTTAGGAACTCCAGACGCATATGTTCCGCAGGGTGAGGGTTTTCCATGACCGAATCCATTCGCTCGATCTCCCTCCCCCCCAGATCCGGGATGGGATCCCCCCTCCTGACCCTGTAAAGCAAGGCCGCTTCGCGAACGCGAATATCAAGAGGGAGTATCCCCGCCAGGAGTACTGCCGAGTGGAGGGAGACCGTGCGATATGCTTTACATATTTTTTGAGCGAATCCTCGCTGTATAAAGTTTAGCCTCTTCTGAACTCCCAGCTTCCCAACCGCTGGCGCCCATACGCCGGCTGCATACAACACTATCGGCTCGACTGTGGCAGTGTAGATTGTATGGATCACTTCCGGGTGTAAACCCCAACTTGTCTTTGCCGCCCTGGTCAGTTGCTTATAGATGTTGGTGACTTTTTTACAGGTGTTATCGACATGTTTATTAAAAGTTAATTTGCTGTCGATAGTGAGGCCTAGAATCTTAATCTCCTCTGATGTGCCAATGCTTATCCCACCCATGCTCAGACGTGGTGTGTCGTATTTGAGCTTCCTTGTCATGACCATTGCGTTGGTCTTATGAGGTGCAAATTTAAGCTTGTTTGCATCTCCCCACCTCTGAACATGGTCAAGAGCGGCATTGGCACATCTCTCTATCTCAGCAGCTGTGTCACCGTGGAAGACCAGGACGACGTCATCCGCGAATGCTTGCGCATAATTACCCCTTTCCTCGAGACTTTGCAACAATGGATCCAGTAAAAGATTCCAGAGGATTGGCCCGCCAATTGAGCCCTGGACGCAACCCTTTTTTGTACTTTTGCTGTGTTCCTTACCGGCGTATCTCACCCGGACCGATCTATCTTCCAGGTAGCTATTTATCAGTCTTCTAAGGCCCTCCGGACACATCTCCTCCACAAGTCGGATTTTGATTACCGGCCACCAGGCACTGTCAAAGGCGCCCTCTATATCCAGGGAGACCAGCACCACGATCTGCTTGTCATCAAGCTTTGATCTTATGTGCTGGACCAGGGTATACAGGGCGTCCTCACAGCTCCTTTGTGGCATAAATCCGTATTGGTGGGGGCTGATGTTTGGGTGAAGATGGTGCCGCAGTCTTGCCATTATCATCTTTTCAAATATCTTGCCCATGACTGGGAGCAGTCCAATAGGCCTATATGATTTAGGAAGACTGTAGCTTTCACGCCCTGGTTTGCGTAGCGCGATGACGGTTGCCTCTTTCCAGGTGTTCGGAAAGTGGTGTAGTATGAGGCATTTGTTTGCCATGGCAAGGAACAGCTGGGGCTCGTTTCTGATGGCGTGGTCGCAGATGTCCGCCGTGAGGCCGTCGGCCCCTGGTGCCTTCTTGGAGTTAAAGGATTTAACCGCCATTTCAAGTTCGAAGAGAGTGAACGGAGGGTCCCACTGTTCCGCGCAGGGCTCCCCGCTCACTCTTCTCGCTCTTTCTCTCAAGCAGGCCTGTTCTGCCGTATCCTCTTCCTCCAAGTCTTCCGGGTAGAACACGTCGGCCAGGAGCCTCACGGACTGTTCCGCGTTCATGGCCACGCCATTCAGTTCCAGGAGAACGTCCTCCGCTCTCTTGGCGGTTCTGCCAATCACCCTGTAGATCCCTTCCCACATCCCTTCCCTATCCTGTTTACAGCAGAACTCTTTCCAGCTGGCGATCTGGGCTTTTTTGGCTTCCGTTTCATACGCTTCTTTTATCTGTAGGTAGTCGCCCACTACTCTATCACGTCGGTTGGGTGCAGCAATTTTAATCCTACGCCTTTTAGTGGTAACTTCCTTTTTAAGTTTGGCGAGTTTCTCGGACCACCACGGAACCCTTATCTTTTGGTCAGTACGTTTGGTGGGTATGGAAGTGGTGCAGGCTTTTGTGACCAGTGCCGTATATTTGGTTACAGCGTCCTCCAGTTGTGCCTTATTGGTGATATTCACCACTTCGGTCACCGTTAGGCTGTTCTCGGATTTCAGCTTATTTAGCTCACTGTGAAACCGGTTCCAGTTGGCTTTTTTGGTATTAAACAGCCTTGTTGTTCGCTTGATATCCGTGCCTTTTGACCTTTGCAGTCTAATTCCAAAAGTGATTCCGTTGTGGTCCGAGCTCGTGAGGTTCACCTCCACCTTCCAGTCTACTACCAGATCTAATGCGTTGGCCGAGCAGGTGGTTACGTCCACATGGCTTTGGTAGCGCTGACCTCCTCTGACGGTATCGAACGTCGGGGTGTCACCTTCGTTTAGTACACAGAGGCCCAGTTCATCCAACATCTCCATCAGTTCCTCACCCCGATCGTCCACCTCTACGCTACCCCACCATCTGTTCCATGCATTCGCGTCCCCCCCAATAATTTTCATCCCCAATCCAGGTGTCTCGGCTACGGTTTTTAGCTCGCGGATATAGGGACCTATAGGGCGGCTCGGCTCGAAGTAATATGAAACCAGCGTAATCGTCCATGCCTCGGTTGAAAGTCCCACCACCACGATGTGGTCGGTGGTGAGATGGGGGTATTGCACCACGTCTAGGCTACCGTCAAATACAGCGATGGCCGCTTTGACGGTGCCCTCCCCCACGGCATTACTTTGGTATATCCGGACGCCTGCGTAGTTCCTCATTCCCCGAGCCGCACCGATGTAGGGTTCCTGGATTAGGGCGGCCGCAATCCTGCGTTTTGAGGCCTCAATAATAAGCTCCTCCTGGGCGATTTTCTTTTTCTGGAGGTTGGCCTGGAACACACGGTATGCCAAGTTCCCCGTCTCCACCTTAGCAATATGCTACAGTGGACCGTGCTATTGTATCCCATCGCCTGCGGACAGGGCAATCCTCGCTGAAGGCGTTGTGATCAGTGCGAGCCATTTTCGCCTTTGTGCAGTTTTTACACGTCGGCGCGACGCCAAGCGTCCACAGCTCGCACTTTGCCTTTAAATGGGAGCCCCCACAATGGCTGCAGGTGTCGGTTTCCTCCGTGCAGTATCTCCTGGTGTGGCCGTAAGCCAAGCACCGGGAGCACTGCACCAGAGGTGACTGGTCCACAACCCGGACCCGTTGCAGATCCACATGTAACGCACCCAATCCCGTTACTCTTCTCCAAATAGTTGGAGATACGGCCAGGACTAGGTGGTGGGTGTGGGGGTTCCTGGTTCTTTTCTTATATCGTACCTGAATCCGGTCATCCTCCTTCCCGAGGCCAACAAAAACGTCCCGGTTTTGCTTTCGGATTGCGCCGAGTACCTCCTCATCCGAGTTGACACTCAGCACATCTTTCAGCATCACCAATGGGTCCTTGTTTTTGATGTCCTCGACAATGAGCCGACCGGACTCAAGCCTCTCACGTGCCTTGTCCCTGTCCGCCGACGTCGGGCACCCGAGGATGATTTTTCGGTCCTTGGCACGTCGGACCTTTTCCACTTTTACCCAGCCCTCCTTTGCGTCCACCGCCTTTCGTACCCTCTCCAGAACCTCGTCTCCTGACTCGTCCTCCCTGTCCGACGAGACTATGATGGAATGCAGAGCGGGTCTAACAGGGCTTTGTAACGGAGGGGGTTTTGCTGCCATGGACGCATAGGTGGGATTTGCTAGCGCTGCGGTGTTCTCCTGCAGTGCCGACTGCACTGCTCTCATCGCCTCGGCATTTTGGTTTAGGAGCTTCGTGTGCTCTTCAATTTTTTCCACGAGTGTGGCATACTCATTATTTTGGGGTTTGGGCTGTTCGGCTGTGTGCTTCTCCTTGGGGGTTTCGGGTTTTGCCTCCAGCTGTTTTACCAGCGCGAACAGTCTTTTTAAAGCCTGCATGACCCCGGTTTTTATGTCGCTTCTCAGGTTGCGCGATTCTCCCAGAAATTTCATGCCACTTTGCATGTATGCCTTGGCCTCTTCGAGCTTGCTCGTATACACCTTTGCGCTTATGTCCTCGGGGCTAAGATGAAGCCTCGTGACGACCCCAGCAGACCCGCTACGCCCGGAAATAGGCGATCCCAGTGCAGTCTTGGTCGGTTCCCCCACGGGAACCGCCTCGCCAGTTCCCGACCCAGGTGCAGCCTCACTGAGTTTAATTGCAGACTTAGCTCCCCGGGGCCCCTGCCCGGACGCAACTCCACCGAGCCCGGACCCAGGCGAAGTTTTTGAGCTATAAGTTGCTCGTTCGGCTCTGGCACCAGCCGGTCCCGATCTAGGCGCAGCCCCACTGGCCGCGGACACCGCCACCTTCCGAGGTGCGGTTTCATCTACTCCCTCGCCTCCCTGAAAAGTCTCCAGGCTTCGCCTGAAGGCAGACCGCTTCACAACAGTCCTGGCTAGATCCTCCTCTTCCACTCTAGCCCTTTCCGCCTCCTTCGTCACCGGAGTTCTAGGCGTAGCCATATTGTCACACGTTTATGGCTCCTCAATTAAAAAGTCTGGTGGTATGTAAAGGTACCCCAGGTGTGTTCACGTAGAGTTGGTGTGCACGGTATAGTTTGTGTGGTGTGTTGTGTGCAAGTAGTGTAGTGCTGTGTGTATTCGTGTATGTATTGATTGAATGCTATGTGTGTGCGTGTGTGATTGTGTGTAGTATGAATGAACGCAGCTCTGACGGTTGCTGCGCAACGTCTAATTTAATAGGCAAACAAAATTAAAATAGGTTGTGCGGCCAATAGGGGCCTAAGTCAGGTATAATAATATGGTAGAGTCACTCTACCTGTCTTTGGTAGCCCTGCTACTCGTCTTATTTTGGCCAATAGGGCCCTGGTCTAATTGAGTCAACTTAATGCTTTCTACAAAACAGTAGAGTCAAAATTTGTACATATATATATATCCAAGTCTTAAATCTATTTATTAACTAGCTTACACACTAACCTAACCTAAGTCGCCCTCTGATAGGGTCCTGGCACGTGAGACAAAGGCCCCACAGAAATTTGAGCTCAGGAACACCGTTTGCGGCGGTTCTGCAAGCAAACTCTATCCTGACTCTACGTAGAGTCACTCTGTTGAGCCTATCTGATAGGCCTCCCTGAGCCCTTCACAACGACCCCAAACTCGAGGGTCCTAGGTCCTCCGGTTCGCAGATAGCAGGGTTCCAAAGTTTTCGTGCAAAATTTGCACTAAAGTTTAAAACCCCGATATCCCGAGAACCACCAGTCCGATCCGCACGAGAGAGGGCTCCCCGAGAAGGTCCCGGCGAGATCTATCCCCTGACACGGTTTCCGAGTCAAAAAGGGGGTGACCCCAAAAGTGACCCCCCAACTTGGTGGGGTCCACCACCAGACCCCCTGGTCGGATGCGGAGAAGAGAGCCAAGCCCCCCAGAGGAAACCAGGGGCCGCTACGACCTCCGGTTCCCGAGATATCCGGCTCTGAAAATTTCCAAGATGGCGGACCTGCCTAACTTTGAGCACGGATATTTCGGGTTCCAGGTGTCCCAGCGATCCCGAAAAAGTTTCCCTCTGATCGGCTCAACTCCCCCCACCACTCTAGAGTGCTAAAGGTGGAAAAGGAATTTTCAGAATTTTCCGGAAAAAAATTTCCGGAATTTCCACAACAACGTAGCGGTATGGTAGAGGGCCCCTCCCTGACTTCCCCAGTCAAGATCCGGTCTCTCTACGACAACCGGTTGCGGAGCTACAGGTGTTTTAACTTTTCCAAAATGGCCGCACGCGCCCAAGGTCAAACTTTGACCGGCCGTAGCTCCTAAACGGCTCGTCGCAGAGAGCCCAAAATTGATATCTGGGACGCCCCCGACGTTTTTTGTCCCCCCAAATGCTCAAAAGCCAATTTGGAGAAAATTGCTCCAATTTGCCCGAAAAGTACTTAATTCTAAAATTCACTCTCCGACACGTATGGCAAAGAAAAAATTTTTCCAATACGGCTATCCAGTCCGGAGAAAACTTAAATATAAGCTTCGTGCAAATTTTGTACTAAAAACCGGAAATTACGTTTTTCGTTGTTTCTGCCGCTAGAAAGGGCTTGTTTGGGCTTAACCAAGTGTAGATGGCTTGTCTAAACCCAACCCCGTCGTCAGAAACAAGGAAAATCTACCCCCTTTTATTTAATTTGGAAAAAACGTTAAAAAATCGCTATCTCCGAGCTGGATGGTGACAAAAATACAGAAAAAATGCAGTAATAATCTATAAATAAGGCACTATTCGTCTACAGTCTTAAAAATACAATATATATAGGTTTTCGTGCAAATTTGCACGAAAATACAAAAAAGTCAGTTTTTTAATTCTTGCGAGCTGGAAGAATGTCCAAAAAATCTGTAACTTGTCAGGCACGTAGAAGAAATGAGCGCGCAACTAATAGCAGTTACAGAAATTTGCTAGCTGCTCCAGTTCCGTCGTTATTAACGTGCAAAGTTCGAAACTTCTAACTATTATATAAAATCTTCTACTGCAAGGAAAATTTTTCTGTTACCGGATTTGTGTAGCTCCTGGTAGGGTCCTCCTCTCTGCCAAATTTCAAGGTCCTCGGACTGCGGGTTCTGGTACCACGTGCCCACGTGGTACTTGTTTTTTTGCCTTTCACGGGAAAACCACGGCTTTCCCGGAAAAACTGACGCACGCAGGGGGTGGGGCTCCGCTGCCCGCCGCCGGGGCAATTTGCTGGTTGAAAATCCGTTCACAGGTCACTGAGTTATTAGCACTTTTATCACGAACACGTGGCTCGGTGAGCCGGAAACGTGGAAAAACTCTTTTCCCGGGTGCACGGTTAGAGTATGGAGCACACACGATATACCGGCGGATGTAATTCACCGAAACGCACCTGCTGACACTTGTTTCGTGAAAATCGGATAAGAAAAACCCACTTTTCTGAATTTTTTACTACGGAGCGCTACGGAATCGCAGCTAGTCGTCGCGAGAGGTGAAGGGCGACTGCGGGTTAGGTTAGGTTAGGTTAGGTTAGGTTAGGTTAGGTTAGGTTAGGTTAGGTTAGGTTAGGTTGGGGTGCGACGGGCCGGATCTGTCGGACGCCCAATTCGGGTTTCGAGTGGGGCGTTCGACGATCGACGCAATCTTGCGTCTGAGGGCTGCTTCCGAGGAGGTGGTGAGCCGCGGCGGAGTGCTGTTGGCGGTGTCGCTGGACATCGCCAACGCATTCAATAGTCTGCCGTTCAGCTGCATCAGGGAGGCGCTCCGCTATCACGGGGTGCCGCTCTACCTGAGGCGGCTGGTGGCGGACTATCTGCAGGAGAGGCATGTGATGTACGAGGACTGCGACGGACGTGTGCTGCAGCGACCCGTGTCGTGCGGTGTTCCTCAGGGGTCGGTCTTAGGGCCGCTCCTGTGGAACATCGGCTATGATTGGGTCCTCCGCGGAGTCTTTCCTCCCGGGCTGGGTGTCATCTGCTACGCGGATGACACTCTCGTCACGGCCCCGGGGGAAAGTTTCGAGGAGGCGGCGCACCTCGCCACCGTGGGTGTCTCCCAGGTGGTCGGACGGATCGAGGCGTTGGGCCTGCGGGTGGCGGTGGAGAAGACGGAGGCCGTGCTTTTCCACGGGCCTTATCGCCGCCCGCCGCCCCGCGCCTCGATCGAGATCCGGTCGGTCCTCGTACCAGTGGCGGCCCAGATAAAGTATCTGGGCCTTTATATCGACTCAAGGTGGCACTTCGACGAGCACTTCCGTAGGCTCGCCCCGAAACTCGTCGGCGCCGCATCCGCCCTGGGGAGGCTTTTGCCAAACCTGGGCGGAGCCAGTATCGGGTGCCGACGGTTGTATACCGGGGTGATCCGGTCGATGGCGCTGTACGGCGCACCGGTGTGGGCGGACGCCCTGACCGCCCGCAATAGGCCCGGTCTCTTGCGGGCCCAACGCATCGTGGCGGTCAGGGCCATACGCGGGTACCGCACTGTGTCGACAGAGGCGGCCTGCGCATTGGCCGGAACCCCTCCGTGGGATCTGGAGGCGGAAGTGCTCGCCGAGGTGTATCGGCAGACGACACAACATCGGGCGGAGAGTGGCAGTCGGCCTCCGCCCGAGGACGTTCGCGGGTGGCGAGATGCCGCCCGCCAAGCCATCATGGCTAAGTGGTCGTCCCGGCTGGAGTCCCCGAGTGCTGGTCATCGCACCGTGGCGGCGCTCCAGCCGGTCATTGTCGAGTGGACGGAGAGACAGCACGGGACCCTTTCCTTCCGACTGACTCAGATGCTTTCCGAGCACGGCTGCTTCGGAAAGTATCTGTACTCGGTCGCTAGGAGGGAATCGAGTCCCGCCTGCCATCACTGTCCCTGCCGCGAGGACACGGCGCAACACACGCTCGAGGCTTGTCCGGCCTGGGCGGTGGAGCGCCGTGATCTCGTGGCAGTAGTGGGAGTCGACCTCTCGCTGCCGGCCATCCTGCGCTCCATGGCACGCAGCGAGAGGAGTTTTACCGCGGTCGCGTCTTTCTGCGAGGCAGTCATCTCGCAGAAGGAGGCGGCGGAGAGGATCAGAGAGGCAGACGGCCTTGCGGATCCGATCCGCCGCCGGCGAACTGGGCGGCGTGCACGCGCATTTCTGCGCCTCATGCCGCCGTAGTGAGGCCGCGGGTGGATGGGACGGGGCTTGCCCTCCACCCGCAGTAGAGCCCCCCGCGAAGGGGTGATGTCCCGGTGTGCCTGGACATCGCCTAGAAGACGGGCCCGCACCGCACCTTTGCGGGCCAGCGCTTGGGTGTTCCGTCGATGAGTGCGAAGTATTTCCGACGGTCCACTCACTAAGTCGCGGTGTACGGCACACGGCAGGTTGTTTTAGTGTGGTGAGAGCCCCACATAACCGCGCGGCGTCCCCGCGCTGCGCGGTATGCGGATGAGGTACATTTTTTCCTGCCTGAACAAAAAAAAAAAAAAAAAAAAAAAGGTTGGGGTGCGACGGAACACCTCCTCGCGGTGCACCCTGGGCAACGTGGGCGATGACGCATCATTGATTGCTCCTCTGGAGTAGCTGGCGTCAACGTCGACGGCTAACGTTCCAGCCCTTTTCAGGGCTAGCTGACCCCATTGCACGAGGGGGTCGTGGTATGGCGGGCCTGCTAGGCCCGCGAGGGATCCGCGAGGATCCCAGATCCGAAAGGATCGAGGGACGGGTCGGCTCACTGCTCGCGCAGGGGCTGACAGGCATTCGTGCCGCCGTCGGTGATGGGAGGGGTGGCTGCCCTCCCGCGTCGCGTAATCTCCGGGTGATCGTCAAGGACCTGCATGCTAGCCACATGCGGAAAGATGTGATCTCGGAGGACGCGGGGCTTGCCTTAATTGGCCGGCCCGCGACAAGGAAAAGTCTATAAGACCCGACAGCGAAGTCGTAAAAACCTGTGGACACCTGGGGATCTCCACAGTATGTACCCCGCTTCCCGGAATGAGCGTCACCCGGGAAGTGTATTTAGTTCGTCTCATACTCGTGGGACTTTTATGGACTCTACAAATACAAAACAAACAAAAACTGACGAAAAAAAGAAGGCGAAAGGGAAGAAGGGGAAGAGCTCAGCTTCAGGCAAGAGCAAAGTAGTCGTTGTCTCAGGCAATGCAGGCGACATTCGGCTCAGTAGTGAAGGGTTGTCGATCGACTGGCAGCCGGTGGTTGCATTGCCACGGGCACCCAGCGTCCTCTCCGGATCGCTAGGCGAGGCAGAAATGGACGCAGAGACGTCAAGTGCTGCCACCTCGGTGAGGGGTTCAACGACTTCGTTGAACCTCTCATCGGAATTTTGGAAGGCGCGGAAGCGCCCACTGGCGGGATCGACGGGGGACCTCGATGGCTCCTTCGAGTTTAGCGGGGTGCTTCCGCCCCCTGCAAAACTGTCCAGCGCAGGCAGGGGCCGATCGAGGCCGGCCACCCCGGACCTCAGAGCCAGCGCCACGCGCAAGTCGGAATTGGCGCAGCGGCGCAAACAGGAGGAACAGGCCGCACTCGGGCGAGTAGAGCAGCTTACTGCCGAACTTGCCTCGGGTGCGGACTGTAACCCTCACTCTGCAGCAGAGTTGCTGCAGAGGTCCAAAAAAAGTGTGGCCATAATATTGGATGTGGCCACAAAGTCGTCCCAACTAAAAGGCACGTACCAAAAGGCGCTCAAGGTGGCAGCCTCTGCCTTACTGGAAAACGCGGAGGTCCTCCAGGGCCGCACGGTCGACGATGAGAACCGGCGGCTTTGGGTGGCATATAACCGTCTGAACGCGGAGAATCTCCACCTGCAGGAGCAAATGCGGCAAATGCAGGTGGAGATACGCCGGCTGACACAGGCTCAGCTGACGTCCGCGTCAGCAGGTGCACCGGTGGCAGTACCTGCATCGCCTGTGCCGTCCGTGGCGCCCTCATCGCCAGTGGCACCCAGGTTGGCCTCTACATCGGTGGCCCCCTCAGTATCTCCCTCAGCTCTGTTCTCACAGGAGCAAATGAGGGAGATTATGCTGAGTGTGGGCCCAATGATAGGTGCGAGGTTAGAGGCTCTGGAGGCGAGGCTGCCTCCAGAGCCACGTCGCCTAACAACTTCGGCGATGAGACGGACGCAGCCGCCTTCCTCCGCGGCAGCAGCTACGCGTCCGTCTCAGGGTCAAGGTGCCCAGGCGGGGCGACCCTCGGGTCCCGTAGCGGCTCGTCCAAGGGAGAACTTTCCTCCCTTGAGGCCGGTGGCGGTACAGGCGTCCTCGCGGGCCCCTGCCCGAGCCCGACGTGCCACTGCCGTGGCTCCCACAGCTGCCTCTTCGGCTCCCACACCCTCTACCTCCGCTCAACCGGACAGTGAGGGCTTCCAGGTGGTCGAGCGCAGGAAGAGGAAAAATAAGAAGAGAAAGAAGAAGAAGACTGCGGCTGAGGCAGCCGCAGCCCCACAAGCTGGTGGCACAAAAGCCCGGAGGCCGAGGCTAACGCCGCCCAAAACCGCTGCCGTGGTTATTACGGTGGCGCCGGAGGCGGTGCAGCGAGGCCTAAGCTACGGCGAGGTCCTCCAGCGGGCCCGTCGGGGCATCGACATCTCCGATATCGGAGGCGTTGGTGCTCGGACGCGCCTCGCCCGTACGGGAGCTCGTATCCTCGAGTTCCCGGGCGAGGAGGGTGCGAGGAGGGCCGACGTCGTGGCCGAAAAACTGCGGGGTCTGTTTGACGGGGTGGAGGGTGTGAGGATCGCCAGACCCACCAAATGCGCCGAGGTGCGCATTTCGGGTCTGGCAGACTTCACCACACCTGACGATGTCCGGGAGGCAATAGCCTCCGCTACCAATTGTAGCCCGGAACACGTCAGGGTGGGCCCCATCCGCCCTGGTCCCGGTGGCGTTGGAGCGATTTGGGCGAGCTGCCCGGTGGCGTCGGTCAAGGTCTTGGCCGACGCAGGAAGACTCCTCGTGGGCTGGATTTCAGCCAGGGTCACGGTCCTGGCGAGCCGGCCCATGAGGTGCTTCAAATGTATGGCACCTGGGCACGCTCGCCCAAAGTGCACCAACTGCTTTGACTGCAGCGGATTGTGCTTCCGCTGTGGTCAACCGGGGCACAAAGCGGCGGAATGCTCTGCCGCCCCTCGCTGCCCGGCGTGTGCCGCGGGCAATCTGCCCGCAAACCACATGCTGGGCCGTGAGGGCTGCAAGCAGCCCCGCATCTCGGCTTCCGGGCCACAGCTGGGAGCTGGTCGATCGGCCGAGGCCGCTCCCAGTGGTGCTGTGCCACCAGCGTCGTCGCCGTTGCACATGGAGGAGGATGTTGTAGTCGAGATCCATTAATGGACCGTGACTGCAACATCCTCCAAGTGAACCTGAACCACTGCGCCGGTGCGCAGGACCTCCTCCTGCAAAACATGGCGCAGTGGTCGATAGGCCTTGCCGTAGCCGCGGATCCGTACATCGTCCCGAACCGCCCCAATTGGGTCGGTTCATTTTCGGTGGACGGAAACGTGGCAATCGTCGCCTCCACGGCGCTTCATTTCCCCCCCTTGTCGCTAAGAGACAAGGGTCCGGGATATGTCGCTGCCGACTGGGGAGGTATCACCGTTTACGGTGTTTACTTCTCCCCCAACCGGAGGTTGAGCGATTTCGAGGAATTCATCTTCCGACTGGAAACCTCGATGCGGCAAGTGACCTCAGGTCACGTGCTGGTCATGGGGGACTTCAACGCCTGGTCTACGGCGTGGGGGTCCTCCGAGACTAGCGGCCGCGGCGACGTCGTAACAGAGTGGGCAGACTCGGTGGGCCTCTGTCTCCTAAACAGAGGCACCACCGCTACGTGTATCAAGCCGTGGGGGCGGTCGATAGTGGACCTTTCGTTCACTACCCCCGCGCTTGCTACACGTGTAAGGAACTGGCGTGTCCTGAACGACGAGACAACTGGGTCGGATCACCAGTACATCCGATTCGAGTTGTCTCGATCGCGGGACGCCAGTAGGGGTCACAGGGTTGGCAGCATCTCACCTTTTAAGCGGTGGGCTTTGGGTAGTCTCGACAGGGACCAATTAGCGGAGGCAGCCATCGTGCAAGCGTGGCTGTCTTTGCCACCTCCGACTGAGGGGGTGGACGTCGGTGCGGGCCGCTTTCGCGAGTCGCTGACCGCAGTTTGCGACGCGGCCATGCACCGGGTCGGACGTCGGCCTCCAAAGACGGAGGTCTACTGGTGGTCCCAGGAGCTGGCGGCCCTCCGCGCGGCCTCTAACCGCGCCAAGAGGGCCGTCACCCGAAGCCGTGGGCGTCACAGAGACGCCCAACACCCAGAGGTTGTCCGCTTGAGGGAGTTGGCTAGGGAGGCCGAAATCACCTTCAAGCGGGCCATAGATGCTGCCAAGGAGCGCAGCAGAGCCGAGATGCTGGAGAGTCTGGACAGTGACCCCTGGGGTCGCCCGTACCGCGCGGCGCGTGATAAGCTCCGCGCGCAGGGCCCCCCCCTTACGGAGACTCTCCAGCCCAGCTTCCTGGCGGAAGTGGTCGAGGGCCTTTTCCCGGATCGGGCGGAGCATACGCCCCCGTCCATGGCTGTTCTTGCCGAGGACGAGGGGGTAGTGCAGGAGGATGTTCCGCCCGTCACGGAGGCGGAGGTGGGGGTGGCTGTTCTGCGAATTCGTTCGAAGAACACCGCCCCCGGGCCTGACGGGGTCCCCGCCCGTGTGTTGGCCCTGGCCCTCGACCACATGGAGGACCGCCTCAGGGAACTGCTGGATGCCTGCCTAGCGTCCGGACGGTTCCCTGACTGCTGGAAAAGCGGGAAGCTGGTGCTCCTGCAGAAGCCTGGACGGCCCACCAATTCGGCTGCAGCCTTCAGGCCCATAGTGTTGCTCGACGAGGCGGGCAAGTTATTCGAGAGAATTCTCGCTGCCCGCATCGTCGAGCACCTCACTACAGTGGGGCCGGATCTGTCGGACGCCCAATTCGGGTTTCGAGTGGGGCGTTCGACGATCGACGCAATCTTGCGTCTGAGGGCTGCTTCCGAGGAGGTGGTGAGCCGCGGCGGAGTGCTGTTGGCGGTGTCGCTGGACATCGCCAACGCATTCAATAGTCTGCCATTCAGCTGCATCAGGGAGGCGCTCCGCTATCACGGGGTGCCGCTCTACCTGAGGCGGCTGGTGGCGGACTATCTGCAGGAGAGGCATGTGATGTACGAGGACTGCGACGGACGTGTGCTGCAGCGACCCGTGTCGTGCGGTGTTCCTCAGGGGTCGGTCTTAGGGCCGCTCCTGTGGAACATCGGTTATGATTGGGTCCTCCGCGGAGTCTTTCCTCCCGGGCTGGGTGTCATCTGCTACGCGGATGACACTCTCGTCACGGCCCCGGGGGAAAGTTTCGAGGAGGCGGCGCACCTCGCCACCGTGGGTGTCTCCCAGGTGGTCGGACGGATCGAGGCGTTGGGCCTGCGGGTGGCGGTGGAGAAGACGGAGGCCGTGTTCTTTCACGGGCCTTATCGCCGCCCGCCGCCCCACGCCTCGATTGAGATTCGGTCGGTCCTCGTACCAGTGGGGGCCCAGATGAAGTATCTGGGCCTGTATATCGACTCAAGGTGGCACTTCGACGAGCACTTCCGTAGGCTCGCCCCGAAACTCGTCGGCGCCGCATCCGCCCTGGGGAGGCTTTTGCCGAACCTGGGCGGAGCCAGTATCGGGTGCCGACGGTTGTATACCGGGGTGATCCGGTCGATGGCGCTGTACGGCGCACCGGTGTGGGCGGACGCCCTGACCGCCCGCAATAGGCCCGGTCTCTTGCGGGCCCAACGCATCGTGGCGGTCAGGGCCATACGCGGGTACCGCACTGTGTCGACAGAGGCGGCCTGCGCATTGGCCGGAACCCCCCCGTGGGATCTAGAGGCGGAAGTGCTCGCCGAAGTATATCGGCAGACGACACAACATCGGGCGGAGAGTGGCAGTCGGCCTCCGCCCGAGGACGTTCGCGGGTGGCGAGATGCCGCCCGCCAAGCCATCATGGCTAAGTGGTCGTCCCGGCTGGAGTCCCCGAGTGCTGGTCATCGCACCGTGGCGGCGCTCCAGCCGGTCATTGTCGAGTGGACGGAGAGGCAGCACGGGACCCTTTCCTTCCGACTGACTCAGATGCTTTCCGAGCACGGCTGCTTCGGAAAGTATCTGTACTCGGTCGCTAGGAGGGAATCGAGTCCCGCCTGCCATCACTGTCCCTGCCGCGAGGACACGGCGCAACACACGCTCGAGGCTTGTCCGGCCTGGGCGGTGGAGCGCCGTGATCTCGTGGCAGTAGTGGGAGTCGACCTCTCGCTGCCGGCCATCCTGCGCTCCATGGCACGCAGCGAGAGGAGTTTTACCGCGGTCGCGACTTTCTGCGAGGCAGTCATCTCGCAGAAAGAGGCGGCGGAGAGGACCAGAGAGGCAGACGGCCTTGCGGATCCGATCCGCCGCCGGCGAACTGGGCGGCGTGCACGCGCATTTCTGCGCCTCATGCCGCCGTAGTGAGGCCGCGGGTGGATGGGACGGGGCTTGCCCTCCACCCGCAGTAGAGCCCCCCGCGAAGGGGTGATGTCCCGGTGTGCCTGGACATCGCCTAGAAGACGGGCCCGCACCGCACCTTTGCGGGCCAGCGCTTGGGTGTTCCGTCGATGAGTGCGAAGTATTTCCGACGGTTCACTCACTAAGTCGCGGTGTACGGCACACGGCAGGTTGTTTTAGTGTGGTGAGAGCCCCACATAACCGCGCGGCGTCCCCGCGCTGCGCGGTATGCGGAAGGTACATTTTTTCCTGCCTGAACAAAAAAAAAAAACAAAAAAAAAAAAAAAGGTTAGGTTAGGTTAGGCTGGGGTTCCGCGGAGTCTTTCCTCCCGGGCTGGGTGTCATCTGCTACGCGGATGACACTCTCGTCACGGCCCCGGGGGAAAGTTTCGAGGAGGCGGCGCACCTCGCCACCGTGGGTGTCTCCCAGGTGGTCGGACGGATCGAGGCGTTGGGCCTGCGGGTGGCGGTGGAGAAGACGGAGGCCGTGCTCTTCCACGGGCCTTATCGCCGCCCGCCGCCCCGCGCCTCGATCGAGATCCGGTCGGTCCTCGTACCAGTGGGGGCCCAGATAAAGTATCTGGGCCTGTATATCGACTCAAGGTGGCACTTCGACGAGCACTTCCGTAGGCTCGCCCCGAAACTCGTCGGCGCCGCATCCGCCCTGGGGAGGCTTTTGCCAAACCTGGGCGGAGCCAGTATCGGGTGCCGACGGTTGTATACCGGGGTGATCCGGTCGATGGCGCTGTACGGCGCACCGGTGTGGGCGGACGCCCTGACCGCCCGCAATAGGCCTGGTCTCTTGCGGGCCCAACGCATCGTGGCGGTCAGGGCCATACGCGGGTACCGCACCGTTTCGACAGAAGCGGCCTGCGCATTGGCTGGAACCCCCCCGTGGGATCTAGAGGCGGAAGTGCTCGCCGAAGTATATCGGCAGACGACACAACATCGGGCGGAGAGTGGCAGTCGACCTCCGCCCGAGGACGTTCGCGGGTGGCGAGATGCCGCCCGCCAAGCCATCATGGCTAAGTGGTCGTCCCGGCTGGAGTCCCCGAGTGCTGGTCATCGCACTGTGGCGGCGCTCCAGCCGGTCATTGTCGAGTGGACGGAGAGGCAGCACGGGACCCTTTCCTTCCGACTGACTCAGATGCTTTCCGAGCACGGCTGTTTCGGAAAGTATCTGTACTCGGTCGCTAGGAGGGAATCGAGTCCCGCCTGCCATCACTGTCCCTGCCGCGAGGACACGGCGCAACACACGCTCGAGGCTTGTCCGGCCTGGGCGGTGGAGCGCCGTGATCTCGTGGCAGCAGTGGGAGTCGACCTCTCGCTGCCGGCCATCCTGCGCTCCATGGCACGCAGCGAGAGGAGTTTTACCGCGGTCGCGTCTTTCTGCGAGGCAGTCATCTCGCAGAAAGAGGCGGCGGAGAGGATCAGAGAGGCAGACGGCCTTGCGGATCCGATCCGCCGCCGGCGAACTGGGCGGCGTGCACGCGCATTTCTGCGCCTCATGCCGCCGTAGTGAGGCCGCGGGTGGATGGGACGGGGCTTGCCCTCCACCCGCAGTAGAGCCCCCCGCGAAGGGGTGATGTCCCGGTGTGCCTGGACATCGCCTAGAAGACGGGCCCGCACCGCACCTTTGCGGGCCAGCGCTTGGGTGTTCCGTCGATGAGTGCGAAGTATTTCCGACGGTTCACTCACTAAGTCGCGGTGTATGGCACACGGCAGGTTGTTTTAGTGTGGTGAGAGCCCCACATAACCGCGCGGCGTCCCCGCGCTGCGCGGTATGCGGAAGGTACATTTTTTCCTGCCTGAACAAAAAAAAAAAAAAAAAAAAAAAAAGGTTAGGTTGGGGTGCGACGGAACACCTCCTCGCGGTGCACCCTGGGCAACGTGGGCGATGACGCATCATTGATTGCTCCTCTGGAGTAGCTGGCGTCAACGTCGACGGCTAACGTTCCAGCCCTTTTCAGGGCTAGCTGACCCCATTGCACGAGGGGGTCGTGGTATGGCGGGCCTGCTAGGCCCGCGAGGGATCCGCGAGGATCCCAGATCCGAAAGGATCGAGGGACGGGTCGGCCCACTGCTCGCGCAGGGGCTGACAGGCATTCGTGCCGCCGTCGGTGATGGGAGGGGTGGCTGCCCTCCCGCGTCGCGTAATCTCCGGGTGATCGTCAAGGACCTGCATGCTAGCCACATGCGGGAAGATGTGATCTCGGAGGACGCGGGGCTTGCCTTAATTGGCCGGCCCGCGACAAGGAAAAGTCTATAAGACCCGACAGCGAAGTCGTAAAAACCTGTGGACACCTGGGGACCTCCACAGTATATACCCCGCTTCCCGGAATGAGCGTCACCCGGGAAGTGTATTTAGTTCGTCTCCTACTCGTGGGAATTTTATGGATAGTTCAAACTTAAAACCCAAACCAAAAACAAAAAAGAAGAGCTCCAGAGTGAGCACCAAAGCAGCGGAGGTCGCTAAATGCGACGGTGAGCTTTCAGAGGCCACTCCGGCCTCTGGAAGTAGTCAGATCGGAACGGCAGCCTTTTGGCAGCCGGTAGTTGCATTGGCACGTGCACCCAGCGTCCAATCGCTGGCGGAAATGGACGCAGGCTCCTCAAGTGCTGCTACCTCGGTGAGGGGTTCAACGACTTCGTTGAACCTCTCATCGGAATTTTGTGGGGCGCGGAAGCGCCCACTGGCCGGTTCGACGGAGGACCTGGATGGCTCCTTCGAGTTTAGCGGGGTGCTACCGCCCCCTCTGAAACTTTCCAGCGCAGGCAGGGGCCGATCGAGGCCGGGCACCCCGGACTTGAGAGTAAGCGCCACCCGCAAGGCTGAACTGGCGCAGCGACGCCAAGAGGAAGAGCAGGCTGCGCTGGGGCGAGTTGAGCAGCTTACTGCCGAGCTCACCTCGAGCGTGGAGCGTGGTGGCAACCCGCACTCTGCCGCGGAGCTGCTGCAGAGGTCTCAAAAGAGTGTGGCAATAATTTTGGACGTGGCCACAAAATCGTCGCAGTTGAAGGGCACCTACCAAAAGGCGCTCAAGGTGGCGGCATCTGCGCTGCTCGAGAATGCGGAGGTCCTCCAAGGCCGCACGGTTGATGATGAAAACCGGCGGCTATGGGTGGCGTACAACCGCTTAAATGCGGAGAACCTCCACCTGCAAGAGCAGATGCGGCAGATGGAGGCGGAGATACGCCGGCTGACACAGGCTCAACTGGCGTCCACGTCGGTATCTGCACCTGCCTTGCCGGTGACAATGCCTGCAACGCCTGCAGCGCCTGCATCAGCCGTAGTGCCGGCTTCGCCTATTGCACCAAGGTTGGCCTCTACTTCAGTGGCCCCCTCAGCATCTCCCTCGGCCCTGTTCTCACAGGAGCAAATGAGGGAGATTATGCTCAGTGTAGGCCCTATGATCGGTGCTCGGCTGGAAGCGTTGGAGGCGAGGCTGCCTCCGGAGCCGCGTCGCCTATCAACTGCGGCGATGAGACGGACGCAGCCGCCTTCCTTCGAGGCTGCAGCCGCGCGTGCGGACCAGGGAAAGGGTGCCCAGGCGGGGCGACCCTCGGGACCTGCTGCAGCAGCTCGCCCCAGGGAAAATTTCCCTCCCCTGAGACCGGTGGCGGTACAGGCGTCCTCGCGGGCCCCTGCCCGAGCTCAACGTGCCACTCCTGTGGCACCGACAGTTGCCTCTTCGACTCCCATTCCCTCTACCTCCGCACAACCGGACAATGAGGGCTTCCAGGTGGTTGAGCGGAGGAAGAGGAAGAACAAGAAAAAGAAGAAGGATAAGAAGACTGCAGCTGAGGCAGCTGCAGCCCCACAAGCCGGTGGCACAAAGGCCCGGAAGCCGAGGCTAACGCCGCCTAAAACCGCCGCCGTGGTAATCACGGTGGGGCCGGAGGCGGTTGAGCGAGGCCTCACCTACGGCGAGGTCCTCCAGCGGGCCCGTCGGGGCATCGACGTCTCTGACATCGGAGGCGTTGGTGCTCGAACGCGCCTCGCCCGGACGGGAGCTCGTATCCTCGAGTTCCCGGGCGAGGAGGGTGCGAGGAGGGCCGACGTCGTGGCCCAGAAATTGCGGGGTCTGTTCGACGGGGTGGAGGGTGTGAGAATCGCCAGACCCACCAAATGCGCTGAGGTGCGCATTTCGGGTCTGGCCGACTTTACCACGCCTGACGATGTCCGGGAGGCAATAGCCTCCACCACCAATTGTGGTCCGGAGCACGTCAGGGTGGGCCCTATCCGCCCCGGTTCCGGTGGCGTTGGCGCGATTTGGGCGAGCTGTCCAGTAGCGTCGGTCAAAGCCTTGGCCGACGCCGGAAGACTCCTCGTGGGCTGGATTTCAGCCAGGGTCACGGTCCTGGCGAGCCGGCCCATGAGGTGTTTCAAATGCATGGCACCTGGGCACGCTCGCCCAAAATGCACTAGTTGCTTTGACTGCAGCGGATTGTGCTTCCGCTGCGGTCAGCCCGGGCATAAGGTGGCGGAATGCTCTGCCGCCCCTCGTTGCCCGGCGTGCGCCGCGGGTAATCTGCCCGCAAACCACATGGTGGGCCGGGAGGGCTGCAAACAGCCTCGCATCCCGACTTCCGGGCAAAGGGCTGGTCGATCGACCGAGCCCGCTCCCAGTGGTGCAGTGCCACCATCGTCGTCGCCGTTGCACATGGAGGAGGATGTTGTAGTCGAGATCCATTAATGGACCGCGACTGCAACATCCTTCAAGTGTACCTAAGCCACTGCGCCTGTGCGCAGGACCTTCTCCTGCAAAACATGGCGCAGTGGTCGATAGGCCTTGCCGTAGCCGCGGATCCGTGCATCGTCCCGAACCGCCCCAACTGGGTCGGGTCATTTTCGGTGCACGGAAACGTGGCAATCGTCGCCTCCACGGCGCTTCATTTCCCCCCCTTGTCGCCAAGAGACAAGGGTCCGGGAGATGTCGCTGCCGACCATCCGGAGGTTGAGCGATTTCGGGGACTTCATCCTTCGACTGAAGACCTCGATGCGGCAAGTGACCTTGGGTCACGTGCTGGTCGTGGGGGACTTCAACGCCTGGTCTGGGCGTGAGGGTCCTCCAGGGCCGGCTGCCGCGGCGACGTCGTTAGGTGTTTCACCGCGGTCGCGTCCTTCTGCGAGGTAGTCATCTCGCGGAAGGAGGCGGCGGAGATGATCAACGAGGCAGACTGCCTCGCAGATCTGATCTGCCGCTCGCGAACTGGGCGGCGTGGGCGCGCATTCTTGCGCCTCATGCCGCCCTAGTGGGGCCGTGGGTGGACGGGCCGGGGATTGCCCTCCACCCGCAGTAGAGCCCCCCGCGAAGGGGTGATGTCCTGGTGTGCCTGGACATCGCCTAGAAGACGGGCCCGCACCGCACCTTTGCGGGCCGGCGCTTGAGTGTTCCGTCGATGAGTGCGAAGTATTTCCGACGGTTCACTCACTAAGTCGCAGTGTATGGCACACGGCAGGTTGTTTTAGTGTGGTGAGAGCCCCACATAACCGCGCGGCGTCCCCGCGCTGCGCGGTATGCGGATGAGGTACATTTTTTCCTGCCTGAACAAAAAAAAAAAAAAAAAAAAAAAAAAAAAAAAAAAAAAAAAAAAAAAAGGTTAGGTTAGGTTAGGTTGGGGTGCGACGGAACACCTCCTCGCGGTGCACCCTGGGCAACGTGGGCGATGACGCATCATTGATTGCTCCTCTGGAGTAGCTGGCGTCAACGTCGACGGCTAACGTTCCAGCCCTTTTCAGGGCTAGCTGACCCCATTGCACGAGGGGGTCGTGGTATGGCGGGCCTGCTAGGCCCGCGAGGGATCCGCGAGGATCCCAGATCCGAAAGGATCGAGGGACGGGTCGGCCCACTGCTCGCGCAGGGGCTGACAGGCATTCGTGCCGCCGTCGGTGATGGGAGGGGTGGCTGCCCTCCCGCGTCGCGTAATCTCCGGGTGATCGTCAAGGACCTGCATGCTAGCCACATGCGGGAAGATGTGATCTCGGAGGACGCGGGGCTTGCCTTAATTGGCCGGCCCGCGACAAGGAAAAGTCTATAAGACCCGACAGCGAAG
Organism: Cybosia mesomella; assembly: GCA_946251805.1. NCBI lineage: Eukaryota > Metazoa > Arthropoda > Insecta > Lepidoptera > Erebidae > Cybosia > Cybosia mesomella. The sequence continues at coordinate 30,296,964 of OX276404.1, forward strand.
TCGTAAAAACCTGTGGACACCTGGGGACCTCCACAGTATGTACCCCGCTTCCCGGAATGAGCGTCACCCGGGAAGTGTAATCCTTTCGTCTCATTCTCGTGGGATTAGTTTATGGATTCTTTAAAAACAAAACCAAAACCCAAAACCAAAAAGAAGAGCTCCAGAGCGAGCACAACAGCAGTAGACCTCGCTAAAAGCGACGCTGAGCTTTCAGAGGCCACTCCGGCCTCTGGAAGTGGTCAAGTCGGGACGGCAGCCTTTTGGCAGCCAGTGGTTGCATTGGCACGTACATCCAGCTTCCAATCGCTGGGTGAGGCGGAAATGGACGCAGGCACCTCAAGTGCTGCTACCTCGGTGAGGGGTTCAACGACTTCGTTGAACCTCTCATCGGAACTTTGGGGGGCGCGGAAGCGCCCACTGGTCGGTTCGACGGAGGACCTGGATGGCTCCTTCGAGTTTAGCGGGGTGCTTCCGCCCCCTGCGAAACTCTCCAGCGCAGGTAGGGGCCGATCGAGGCCGGGCACCCCGGACTTGAGAGTCAGCGCCACCCGCAAGGCTGAACTGGCACAGCGGCGCCAAGAGGAAGAGCAGGCTGCGCTGGGGCGAGTTGAGCAGCTTACTGCCGAGCTCACCTCGAACGTGGGGCGTGGTAAAAACCCGCACTCTGCAGCGGAGCTGCTGCAGAGGTCTCAAAAGAGTGTGGCCATAATTTTGGACGTGGCCACAAAATCGTCGCAGTTGAAGGGCACCTACCAAAAGGCGCTCAAGGTGGCGGCCTCTGCGCTGCTCGAGAATGCGGAGGTCCTCCAAAGCCGCACGGTTGATGATGAAAACCGGCGGCTATGGGTGGCGTACAACCGCTTAAATGCGGAGAACCTCCACCTGCAAGAGCAGATGCGGCAGATGGAGGCGGAGATACGCCGGCTGACACAGGCTCAGCTGGCGTCCACGTCGGTATCTGCATCTGTCTTGCCAGTGGCAATGCCTGCAGCGCCTGCATCGCCTGTAGTGCCCTCTTCGCCTGTGGCACCAAGGTTGGCCTCTACTTCTGTGGCCCCCTCAGCATCTCCCTCGGCCCTGTTCTCACAGGAGCAAATGAGGGAGATTATGCTGAGCGTAGGCCCTATGATAGGTGCGCGGTTGGAAGCGTTGGAGGCGAGGCTGCCTCCGGAGCCGCGTCGCCTATCAACTGCGGCGATGAGACGGACGCAGCCGCCATCCTCCGTGGCTGCAGCCGTTCGTCCGGACCAGGGCCAGGGTGCCCAGGCGGGGCGTCCCTCGGGACCTGCTGCAGCAGCTCGTCCTAGGGAGAATTTCCCTCCACTGAGACCTGTGGCGGTACAGGCGTCCTCGCGGGCCCCTGCCCGAGCCCAACGTGCCGCCACTCCTGTGGCACCCACAGTTGCCGCTTCGACTCCCGTTCCCTCTACCTCCGCTCAACCGGACAGTGAGGGCTTCCAGGTGGTTGAGCGGAGGAAGAGGAAGAACAAAAAGAAGAAGAAGATGGAAAAGACGACTGCGGCTGAGGTAGCCGCAGCCCCACAAGCCGGTGGCACAAAGGCCCGGAAGCCGAGGCTAACGCCGCCGAAAACCGCCGCCGTGGTTATCACGGTGGGGCCGGAGGCGGTGGAGCGAGGCCTGAGCTACGGCGAGGTCCTCCAGCGGGCCCGTCGCGGCATTGACGTCTCCGATATCGGAGGCGTTGGTGCCCGGACGCGCCTCGCCCGTACGGGAGCTCGTATTCTTGAGTTCCCGGGTGAGGAGGGTGCTAGGAGGGCCGACGTCGTGGCCGAAAAATTGCGGGGTCTGTTCGACGGGGTGGAGGGCGTGAGGATCGCCAGGCCCACCAAATGCGCCGAGGTGCGCATTTCGGGTCTGGCGGACTTTACCACGCCTGACGATGTCCGGGAGGCAATAGCCTCCACCACCAATTGTGGTCCGGAGCACGTCAGGGTGGGCCCCATCCGCCCCGGTCCCGGTGGCGTTGGCGCGATTTGGGCGAGCTGTCCAGTAGCGTCGGTCAAGGTCTTGGCCGACGCAGGAAGACTCCTCGTGGGCTGGATTTCAGCCAGGGTCACGGTCCTGGCGAGCCGGCCCATGAGGTGTTTCAAATGCATGGCACCTGGGCACGCTCGCCCTAAGTGCACTAGTTGCTTTGACTGCAGCGGATTGTGCTTCCGCTGCGGTCAGTCCGGGCATAAGGTGGCAGAATGCTCAGCCACCCCTCGTTGCCCGGCCTGCGCCGCGGGCAATCTGCCCGCAAACCACATGGTGGGCCGGGAGGGCTGCAAACAGCCCCGCATCCCGACTTCCGGGCAAAGGGCTGGTCGATCGACCGAGCCCGCTCCCAGTGGTGCAGTGCCACCACCGTCGTCGTCGCCGTTGCACATGGAGGAGGATGTTGTAGTCGAGATCCATTAATGGACCGCGACTGCAACATTCTTCAAGTGTACCTAAGCCACTGCGCCGGTGCGCAGGACTTTCTCCTGCATAACATGGCGCAGTGGTCGATAGGCCTTGCCGTAGCCGCGGATCCGTACATCGTCCCGAACCGCCCCAACTGGGTCGGTTCATTTTCGGTGGACGGAAACGTGGCAATCGTCGCCTCCACGGCGCTTTATTTCCCCCCCTTGTCGCCAAGAGACAAGGGTCCGGGAGATGTTGCTGCCGACCAGCCGGAGGTTGAGCGATTTCGGGGACTTCATCCTTCGACTGAAGACCTCGATGCGGCAAGTGACCTTAGGTCACGTGCTGGTCGTGGGGGACTCAAACGCCTGGTCTGGGCGTGGGGGTCCTCCAGGACCAGCTGCCGCGGCGACGTTGTTAGGTGTTTCACCGCGGTCGCGTCCTTCTGCGAGGTAGTCATCTCGCGGAAGGAGGCGGCGGAGAGGATCAACGAGGCAGACTGCCTCGCAGATCTGATCTGCCGCTCGCGAACTGGGCGGCGTGGGCGCGCACTCTTGCGCCTCAGGCCGCCCTAGTGGGGCCGTGGGTGGATGGGCCGGGGATTGCCCTCCGTCCGCAGTAGAGCCCCCCGCGAAGGGGTGATGTCCTGGTGTGCCTGGACATCGCCTAGAAGACGGGCCCGCACCGCACCTTTGCGGGCCGGCGCTTGAGTGTTCCGTCGATGAGTGCGAAGTATTTCCGACGGTTCACTCACTAAGTCGCAGTGTATGGCACACGGCAGGTTGTTTTAGTGTGGTGAGAGCCCCACATAACCGCGCGGCGTCCCCGCGCTGCGCGGTATGCGGATGAGGTACATTTTTTCCTGCCTGAACAAAAAAAAAAAAAAAAAAAGGTTAGGTTAGGTTAGGTTAGGTTTTTTTTTTTTTTTTTTACGTGAGGAATGCTATTAGGCATGCTACCTCCGATATGGGGGGTATCTGGAGGCCGTATGTGGGACTCACCTCTTCGGGGCATACCCACTAAACCTCACGATGTCCACTTCATCGCCTTCAGGTCAGATCACAGGATAGGCAGGCGTTTGCTCACTGCGATCCGGCCGGCGTTGCCCAACGAGCGGGCTCGACTCCCAGGGGTTGGGCCAGTGCCCTTCCCCTGTAACGTCACATGTAAGCGCCCCCTGAACACTAGGGGCGCCACATCGCGGGGCCATTATTAGGTCGGTGGATCCCCCGATCCTCCTTCCAAGGCCAGGCGGATGGCGTACTGCATACACCGCCGCCCCGACGCTGTGGGCCGGCGAGGAGGAAGCGCAAACCGCTACGTTCCCTCTCTCTGAGCGTCTCTCGTTTTGCCGTCATGACTGTCTCAGCGAATGAGACGACGGCGGCCCAGCCCTCTTCGTTGTCGACCATGGCGCGAACCACGGCCGTCAACGGGAGGTGTTGTCCGATCCTACCTACTAGAGCCGAACGCTCCCCGCTCCGAGCCATGCACACGACGTGCGTATGCTCCGCCGTGTCCACAGCTCCACCGCTACAGTGGCGACACGTAGGCTCCGGCTCGAAGCCGACCACCTCCCACAAGTACTTCCCGAAGCAACCGTGCCCCGTTAGAAGTTGTGTAAGGTGGAACGTTAGAGTCCCGTGCCGCCTTCCGACGTAGAATTCGTCGCAGAATGGGTTGGATGGCCGAAACCAGTTCCTTCCCCTCCGCTGACCCACTCCGACGCAGTGGTTGATATTCGCCTGCAGGAGGGATACAGTCGCCATTTATGAATGGGCCGTATCCATCGCCTCCTCTGTCTGCGAGAGATCGACAGACTGCGAGGGCGCCACGGGGCCACCCTTCGCCGCCTGCCGTCCCTGGGGTTGCTTACCCCGCTTCTGGTCACCCGCTGCGCAGTCTTTGCTGCCCAGCCGGTGACCAGATGCCTTGCCCCCTGCCGCGCAGAGCGGACAGTGGGGTTTGGCAGTGCATGCTGCTGCCTTATGGCCAGGCTGCCCGCAGCTGAAACACAGTCCGCTACGGTCGATGCCCACAGTGCACTTAACTCCTATATGGCCCGGTTCCAGACAGCGGAAGCACCGCTGCTGTCTGGGCTCTAAAAGTGTAGGTCGGACGACCGACCATCCCACCAAAATTCGGCGACCATCGGTCACCCTTTGGGCTGCGGCGGTAGGGCACTTAAGCCAAACCGACCCCAGCCCACCAGTTGGGCGATTAATCTCGCCAACCCTTACGGCCTCTACGGCACACCCTCCCTCGGCTGCAATGGCCGATGCCACTTTCTCCTTAGTGGCCGCATCATCCAGGCCGGAGATGCGCAGTTCTGCACATTTCTCCGGTCGAGACACGCGAACCACGTCGCCCAAAACTTTTTTGAGCTCGGTGGCTAGCCCGTTCGCCTTTTCAGCGTTACCGGCGCCAGCCACCTCGAGGATCCGTGCCCCCGTCGCCGCCTTGCGGAAGCGAACACCATCGATCCCTAGGCCTTTGAGATCGATGGAGTTTGCCGCCTCCGCAAGGACGGCCGCATAGGTTGCGCCCTGCTCCACCGCGCTAGGCTGCAGAGTGATGACCACTGCTGCCGAACGCGGAGGGCGGAGTTTAGGGCTCTTCTTTTTTGGGGCCACAGCTGGAGCGGGTTTCGCTGCCGGCTTAGTGGGGCCCCGCTTCGCTACCACAGTCCATCCCTCATCCGTCGACGAGGGGGGAGGTGGCAGCGGGCGAGGTTGGTGAGCGGCTGCTGCCTGTTTGGCAGCAGCGCTCTTCCTCGCTTGTCGCTTCTTTTTTTTATTATCACCTGGGGCAGTCTCCGAGGTTGGAGGCAACCTCGAAGATTGTGCCTGCTCAGGCAGGGACGCCGCGGGTTTGGCCACCTTAGGTGGTGCCTGCTTAGGCGTAGACGCCTCAGGTGTGGCCACTACAGGTGTCGCCCCGCGTGCGGCCTTGGCCTTGGACTTAGCCTTGGCCTTAGACGCGGGGGGTGCGGTGGGCGCAGACGCGGGGAGCGCTGGCTCTTCGATGTCTATGGCCGAAGAGGACGCGGAGGCAGCTGCGGCAACATTCCGTATGTCCGCCTGAAGCGGAGGACGGAGCCGTTTTTCGGGCAACAGGCGGTCCTGTATCCCCTCGAGCCGCGCGTCGACCATAAAAGCGATCTCGTCGCGGCTCATAGTGAGGGGAGCCGATTCCGCCCGCTCCCTCAAAACCCCTATCTCGACTCGGAGGGTGGCCAGCTCGGCCTGAAGCCTGGCCACCTCGTCCGTCTCTGTGCGAGACCTCAGCTCGCGGGCGTACTCCAAGATAGAGCTTGCCGCGAGATTGAGGTCCCGCACATATTGACCCTTCAGGCGGGACGACTTCTTCGCCACCGTCTGAACGGTCCCTACTGCAGCCTCTATGGCTTGTGTCAACTCCTCAGCCCGAAGGTGAGCAGATGACACGGTCGCCTCGTTGTGCGGTTTGTGCGGTTTCAAAAGAAATGACTCCTTCTGTTGCCGCAGCTCCTCCGCCAGTTCCTCCTCCGCCCGAAGTTGGAGCTCACGCTCCTTGGCCAGGTTGAGCTCGGCCTTGGCTTTCGCCAGGCCGACATACTGGCCTGTGGTCGGGGGACGACCACGCAGTTTTTTGCCACCGGCCTCAGCGGCGGCCACACGGTCTCCCGACTCGGAGCAGTCCCCGTCCGATGCAGAGTTTGCGCGTTTCCGCCAAAGTCTGCCCGGGGAGGACGGCCGCGAGTCGACAGACGCCACCTTAGGTTAGGTTAGGTTAGGTTAGGTTAGGTTAGGTTAGGTTAGGTTAGGTTAGGTTAGGTTAGGTTAGGTTAGGTTAGGTTAGGTTAGGTTAGGTTAGGTTAGGTTAGGTTAGGTTAGGTTAGGTTAGGTTAGGTTAGGTTAGGTTAGGTTAGGTTAGGTTAGGTTAGGTTAGGTTAGGTTAGGTTAGGTTAGGTTAGGTTAGGTTAGGTTAGGTTAGGTTAGGTTAGGTTAGGTTAGGTTAGGTTAGGTTAGGTTAGGTTAGGTTAGGTTAGGTTAGGTTAGGTTAGGTTAGGTTAGGTTAGGTTAGGTTAGGTTAGGTTAGGTTAGGTTAGGTTAGGTTAGGTTAGGTTAGGTTAGGTTAGGTTAGGTTAGGTTAGGTTAGGTTAGGTTAGGTTAGGTTAGGTTAGGTTAGGTTAGGTTAGGTTAGGTTTTTTTTTTTTTTTTTTTTTGTGTAGGTCTCGTGTGCCTAGTGGGCCTACCAGTCCACCCGCGTGGGGTGGCCCGCGAAGCTGGGACCTAATCAGTTTCTCCCTCACAGAATGAAGGCTTTGTTCGTCTGGTGTATGTGTAGCTACTGTGTTGTTTTTCCATTTCCCTTTTGGGTTCATTCATTTATTTATTTAATATATTTGCAGAGTACAATTTTATGTTAACTATTATTTAAAACAATAAATAATTCCACATTCTTTAAAAACAGCCAAAATATAAAACAATCGGTTAAAAACAAGTTAAAATTAAAAACGATAATAATTATTAAAACTAGACATAATACAATTTGGTTAAAACTTTAAAATTAATTACAATACTAAAACCACAATAATTATAAATTTAAAATAAATTAAAAAATATAAAATAAATACACTTTGGCTACATAATTACATTTCAATTAATAAGACTCATATTGGATTATCTACATCATCAATATTACATCTAAAATAACAGAATTCAATCCTATGGATGATATAATAAATAGTTAAAATCTTTATTTGAAAATACTGTACTCTACTGGAGTACTGCACCTCCTTGAACGGCGTTCTTTTTGGTGACGCGCTGGGACCGCCGTATGCTGGCAGCGCAAATGCGCTTATCATACGGCGCCCAGCACGCCACCCGCCCTGTTCCTTTCCATGCATTTTCTTACTATCTTGGTGCAGTACTCCAGAAACTGTTCTCTATCATCGTTATTTTTAAAAATTTCCAACAACACCCCTTTGTCCAGCCTCTTCCCTAGTCTCATCTCTGTATTATACTTGTCTACCCCGTTCGCAGGGCAGTCAAACAGGAGGTGAGAGACCGTTTCGTCCTCAGTCGGACTACAGATGCACGATGGGCTCGCCCTGCACTTGAATCTGTACAAGTACGCGGCGAACGCACCGTGCCCCGTGAGGACCTGAGTGGTCTCGTACGATAGTTCCCTTTTTAAGGCGAACTTATAAGCGGTGAACACATCAGGGAAGAACAGTTTTGTGCCGCTGGCCACCGTCCCCGACTGGTAGCGCCGGTTCCACTCGTCAAGCGCTCCATTACGGATAAGACGCTTGACGTGTGACACCGGCACCAAGTCGTACACTGGTCGAACTTTGGACCGGAGAGCCGCGGCTTTCGCCAGCTCGTCAGCCCTCTCGTTCCCCGCTAAGCCTGCGTGAGCCTTGATCCAGTACAGGGACACTTCCCCGCCTTGGATCAATGCTTCACGCAGGTTCGCCCTGGCTTCAACCGCCAGGGGATGCGGGGACTGACTGTTTACAACAGTTTCTAGGGCTGAACGAGAGTCGCTTAGAATTGCAGAAGCTCCGCGGTGCTTTGCGGCAAGCCCCGTAGCCTTGCATATGGCCAGCAGTTCCGCCTGGTAGACAGTGCAGTACGGTGAGAGAGCAAGCTTGATGGCCTTGGTTTCGGTTTCGCCATTCCATATAGAAATGGCGGCCCCCACCCTGCCATCAATCTTGCTCCCGTCAGTATAGTACCGCACTGCACTGTCCACCCGCTCGACCTCCTCTGCGGTCGTCAGGCAAGCGAACTGCAGGCTCATATGGTCGGCCGGGTGGGGCCTGCACCTGAACGGAGTCGGTGTCTCCACCTGCCGATCCGCCAATTCCGGCCGCTCTGCCCCCCGCCGGCATTCGTACAGGGCGGCATTTTCCCTTATGCGAATGTCGAGGGGGAGGAGACCGGCCAGAGCCAGAGCGGCATTTAGAGACACCGTCCGATACGCCCGACAGAGCTTCTGTGCGAATCCGCGCTGCACGGCTTCCAACCTTTTCCTCGTTTCGACCTTGTGTGTAGACGGTGCCCAAACGGCAGCGGCATACGTGATAATGGGCTCCACGGTGGCCGTGTATATTATACGGACCACCTCCGGGTGGAGCCCCCAGCTGGATCTGGCAGCTGCCGATACACCCTTGTAGACGTTCAACGCCCTACTGCAAACACTTTTAACATGGGCGTTGAACGTCAACTTGCTGTCTATCAACAGCCCCAGAATCTTGACCTCCTGCACCGCGGCAATGGCAACGCCCGCCATGCTCAGGCGTGGGGTGTCATACTTAAGTTTCCGGGTTAGCACCATTGCACTAGTCTTGTGCGGTGCAAACCTCAACTTATTTATGACACCCCATTCCCGCACGTATTCGAGCGCGGCATTGCCGCGATGTTCGATATCCGCTGCTGTGTCACCGGAGAAGACGAGTACTACGTCATCGGCAAAAGCCTGGCAGTACTCGCCTCTCCGGGTCAGGCCAACTAGCAGCGGGTCGATGAGGAGGTTCCAAAGCAGGGGTCCCCCTATGGAGCCCTGCACGCAGCCTTTGTTACATTCCCTGGTGTGCTCAGCGCCCCCGTACCTGACCGTGACCTGCCTCTCGCTTAGGTAGCTTCGCAATATGGCGTCGAGCCGTGGTGGGCAATTGGCCCTCGCCAGCGCAACCTTCACCGCCGGCCACCAAGCACTGTCGAAGGCGCCCTCTATGTCTAGCGAAACCATCGTGACGATTTTCCCCTTATGGGTTTCGCCACGAATATGGTTCACCAGATCATAGAGGGCGTCTTCCGTGCTGCGCTGTGCGGTGAAGCCGTACTGGCGAGGACTCAATGCCGGCGCCAGATGGTGGCCGAGTCGTCGTACCACCATCTTCTCGAGTATCTTCCCCATGACCGGAAGCAGCCCTATGGGTCTGTACGACCGTGGGTCCTGGTAGTCCGACTTCCCAGGCTTGCGAAATGCAACCACGGTCGCCTCCTTCCAGTCCTTCGGGAAGTACCCGAGTGCGAAGCACCTATTATATAATGTTAGATGGAGCCCCATGTCGAACAGAATGGCCCGCGAGCATATTTCAGCCGTGAAACCCTCTGGCCCAGGGGCCTTTTTCGGGTTAAAGCTGAGCACCGCGGACCGAAGCTCTTCCTCGGTAAAGGCCGGTTCATCATCATTATGTAACAGGACCTTTACCGGGATTTCGGCTTCGGCCCTGATACGGCGGTGCTCGTTTGCATCACTACCCTGATGGTCGCTGGGGAAGAAGGTTTCCGCCAACACGCGCGCGGAGTCGTTCTGGCCGACCGGAGCCCCATTCTGCGAGAGCGGCAGTTCTTCCTCCTGTTTACCTGTCCTGCGAATTACCCTATATATACCCTCCCAGACCCCCTCCTTCGTCTGACGCTCACAAAAGGATTTCCAGGACCTAATTTGTGCTGCTTTCGTTTCACTTTCGTAGAGGGCTTTCGCCGCCACGTACTCATCAACGACGCTTTGCCGACGCGACTGTGAAGCCCAATGGACTCTGCGCTTCTTGGTCGCGACTGAGCGCTTCATCTGTTCTAGCTCGTCAGACCACCACGGAACTTTGTATTTGCCGAATTGTTTGAGCTTGGGCATCGCAGCTTCGCACGCCCTCGTCACCGACTCCGTGTGTTTTCGGACTGTGTCGTTCAGAACACCCGCGTCGTCAACTGACCGGATATCTTCTGCAGTTAGCCGGTTCAGCCCACACTCCTCGCTGAACTTACTGCAGAAGTGTTCCCAGTTGGCTTTGCGGGTGTTGAACACACGGGTCGTCCGCTCCACTGCGATACCTTTCGCTCTGCGTAGTTGAATTTTGAACATTATTCCGTTGTGGTCTGACGTAGTTAGGTCCTTGACTACTCTCCAGTCGTCGACCAAGGCGAGCAGGTCCACGCTGCAACAAGTCACGTCGATAAAGCTCGTGAACTGTTTACCCCCACGCATGGTATCAAACGTGGGGGTAGACCCCTGATTTAGTACGTGGAGGCCAGCCCCCTCTACGAAAGCGGCGAACTTCTTTCCCCTCCTATTGGTTCTGTGGTCCCCCCACCATATATTCCTGGCGTTCGCATCCCCTCCAACGATGAGCCTTGATCCACCTAGGGTCCCCATGATGGAGGTCAAGTGGTCCAGGTATGGGGCCATCGCCATCTTCTTGTCTAGGTAGTACGATACGGCGAGGACATCCCAGGCGCTGGTGCGTAAACGGACCACCGCAATGTTGTTGGTGGTCATGTGGGGGAACTGTTCAACGCTGATGTCCCGGTTGAAAACCGCAACAGCAGCCTTGACAGCGCCCCCGCCGCGATTCGCGCACTGGAATATCCTCACCCCACCGTACCCCTTCATCTCATTTATGGCCCCGACGTATGGCTCCTGGATGAGGGCCACGTCCACTCCCTTCCTCTGGGCCTCCATCATGAGTTCCGTAGTGGCCAATTGGTTCCGCTGGAGGTTCGCCTGCACCACGGTGTACAGTGCGGTACCATCTGCAGTGCCTGGGACGCCCGCGGCCACCTTAGCAATAAGCCACGTTCTGCCGACTTATGGCGTCCCATTTCTGCCTTACTGGACAGTCCGCACTGAACACCGTATGAACGCCAGTCCCACACTTTGCTTTTTTACAATTTATGCATGAGGGGACCTCCCCCTCGGCCACTGCAGGGCACTCCGCTCTATGGTGCGGGCCCCCGCAAAAGGCACAGAGGTCCGCGACCTCCGTGCAGCGGGCCCTGCCGTGGCCGAACGCAAGACATCTCGTGCATTGTAGTAGAGGGGACTGGTCCTCAACCCGCACCTGTTGGATGTCGATATGGACTCTGCCAGCCTCGATTAGGCGCCGCCATAGTTTGGGGTGGACCTGGAGGACAGCGTGGCACTCCAAAGAGTTCCGCGCTGACCTCCTGTATCGCACCACTGCGGCGGTCTCGGTGGCTGATAGGCCATCCATCAGGTGCCGGTTCTGGACCTGAAGTGCAGCGACAATGTCCTGGTCTGAGTTGTACCTCAGCAGGTTTCGCAGAACCACTAATGGGTTCCGCGCTGGGGCCTCCCTTACGTTCATCGCGCTTCCGCTCTTCGCCATTCTTTCCTTCGCCTTTCTCAGGTCCGCCTCCGAGGCACAACTCAGGACAACCTTTCCGTCCTTGACGGTCCTCACCCTGTCGACCCTGATGCCTGTTTTGGTCGCATCCAGGGCTTTTTTAATATTTTCTACGACTTGGGCGCTCGAATTGTTGTCGGAGGACACCACAACAGAGTAGGTTGGCCCGCTGACCTTGGGCCCTGCCAGGACCGCGGCGTAGGTGGGAGCTTGTCCCACCGTCGCCGCGACCGTCTGTTTGGCGGTTTGGACCAGCTTCTCCAGCTGTCCCACGCTGCTGTGGTGTCCCTCGAACGCTGTCCTCACTTCTTCCATTCTCGCCGACAGGGTGGCCATTTCGGCTTTGTGAGTCGTCAGCAGGTCCCTATGCTCATTTAATAAATTATTTAGGCCCAGTAGACTTTGCGCCGGTCCTTCGCTCACCCGTTCCTTTTCCCTATCTCCACTTGCCTTCTCCTTACCCTTGTCTCCCGAGGTGGGGGGGGGCGTCGACGAGCCTTCCGATGCTTCACACACCAGGTGACATAGCTCGTCGACGACCTCCTCCACCTCCAACTTCGTGGTCTCCTTCAGTTTCGTCCCCTTTAGTATCGTGCCTACCCTGTGTTTTAGGGCCTTGGCCCGAGCGACCCATTCCGACTCCAGCCTTTTGGGGGGGGACCCCCTTGCGGGCTCCTCTGCACGCGATTGGGTCGCTCGGGCCCAGGACCCTGGCCCTCCAATTTCCCCACTATCTCGCCCACACTCTTCCTTTTTTCCGGGGCGCTAACGCTGGCCCCAGCCCCAGTTTTGGTGCTGGTGCCGGCGCCAGCGTCAGCGTCCATTACCTTCCTTATCAACCTTTTTTCCTTCTTCTCCTTCGTCACCGTGGCCTGCGAGATAGTGGGTGGGCGCTTTGGCGCGTCGGGTGAGCGACCTATGCAGGCCATGTTCGGACCGGCGCTGGCTAGAGGTGGGTGTATAGTGCCCTACTTCTAGCTTGTACCTAGAGTGGGTGTAAAGTGTCCACTCGATGCTAATTGTACTGCTGATTGCTAATTTGCCAATAGGGCTAGTCAATAATTAATAAAACTATAAAAACTTAAATTGTCTAATAAAAATGGCCGAATACGGCGAGTCAATAAAACGTTGAAACCTTAAACCTAAATTAAAATTTACCTAATAAGGTAAGTCGATAAAACAGTCAATAAACGTTAATGAGCCAATAGGCGGTCAGTAAAAATGTCAAGTTTAAAAAGAATATAAAATATACGCAATAAAAGTGCCAATAGGCGGTCAAATTAATGTCAATAAAATTAAAATAAAATTTCACAGTAAAAATGCCAATAGGCAGTCAAAAGATATGTCAATATTAAGAGAATTAAAACACAATAAGGTGCCAAAAGGCGGTCAATATACAATAAAAGTCAAAAATAATATACACAAAATGAGCCAATAGGCAATGTCAAAAATAATTAAAAGTTAAAATCAAATATTGGCCAGGTGTGAGGAGAAAGTATTTTAAAAAACCCGAAAAAACCGAAAAAATTTAAATTTAAAAATTTTGGCTCTAGCTAGAGCCGCTATAGGGCGGTCAGATGGTAGCCTTCACCAGCCCCGTTCTAACGAACTCAAACTCGACCCCTCTAAGTGGAGGGGTTCCCGAGTTATGGGCACCCAAAGTTTCCGGCAGGCAAATCCCGTTCCCCCCCCCCGGAAGTGGTGGGATCGGTATGGGTGCCTATCAATTAGCGGGGTGACAAGGGGGGCCAAAATTTTGGTCCTTTTTGCGCTAGGACGCCCCCTTCCCGAGATACAACGGAAAAAGAAAAATAAAATAAAAAATTTTTTTTTTTTTTCTAAAAAATTTTAGTGCCGACTCGACTCGCACCTGACCACTATAGTGCAATAATAATTGCACGATAATGTTGCACAATAAAACCGGATAATATCACAATAATTTACACAATAAAATAATTATCCTAACAACAAGAAATTAATAAAAGCAATAAAATAATTATCCGCTATATGTCCCCGCTATCTCCGTTCTAGGTAAGTTGTGAGAAAATAGTGGTTACGTAATTTGATTTTAGAAATGACCCCCCCCAATTTTGATATTAAAAATCTGAAAAAATTACGCAGTATTAGAATATGCCAAAAAATGACCCCTGCGGTTTAATTTTCTTTATAACCCCCCCGGTTTCCGAAATATTACCCTTTAAAAATTTTGAATTTTGAATTTTGAGGAAATTTTTATCTAAAGTATAGTGGCGAAATTTGTTCAGGCGATTTCCTATTTTCCAAAAAAGAATGCCTGATTTAGCTCACAGGGGTCTTAAAGTTGCCCTTAATTTTGATTTCCACCGAATTTCCTCACAACCCACCCCTGGGAGGAAGTTTTTCCGCAGCGTGCGATTGCACTACTGCTCCAGCGAAAATAAAGATAAATGCACTATTTTAGACGAATTTTTAAAAATATTTCCCCCGATTATTTTAGTAAATAACCCGGAAATATACAATCTTAATGTATTAAACTATATTATTCTAAATTAAAACTTTAATAAAGTCCAAGATTTCCGGTGATTTTTAAATTTCCACGTTTAGGAGTAGATTTTCCTCTTGATGGCGTCCTTTCGCCCCCCGGATGATGCTATGCGTTCCCACAAATTTTTGGCTGTTTAAAACCTGGGTTTCTATATACCTATCTGAAGGGTGTAAAAAGCCCTTTCAGATTGTATAACTTTTGCCCCTTAACGTTGTGCCCCCGAGAGGAGGTGAGTCCTGGAAACTCCGGGATGGCGATTAGAAAGTTGTTTATGACGGTTTTTTATAATTTTGAAAATCTTAACCCTGTTGTTTAGACCTGAAATTTTTTCCCTAGCTTCCCTGGCTTATGCACCACTGATTTACTACATAAAAAGCTGGGGTTGTCACTCAATTTTCGGGGTTATTAATTCACAAAGTTCTTATATATTTTTCCAACCTTTTTTCCACGATAGCTTCTGTCCCGGTGGTCTGATCCACACGGGACTAACTGGGTCTTGCTGGTCTCAGCAAGCCGGTTGCGCTGATGTGCCGCAACCCTCGCTGCAACCCCCTCGGATGGTTTCTTCCTTTATTGGTACGCCAGAAAAACGGCTGTAGTTCTGGCGTTCCTGGGCCAAAAATTTCCAAATTTTCCAGGATTATACTCCTGGTCCTGGCCCTTCTCGCTGCAGTTCCAGAAATATAAGCTATCGCTCAAAATCGCGCAGCGCACGCACTTAAAAACTTTGCACTTTAGAAATCGGGGGTTTTTCCGGGATAAAACCCTCAATTCCCGTCCGATCGCGACGCGGTTTTCGGTGTTCGTTGCGTCTCGCGATTGCGCAGATTTCGGTGTATCACACTTATCACTTTTAAAAACTTTTACCAGCGAACTGATTTTTTGAACGCGGAGCGCATAGGAAACACTGTTTACGCTGCAAGTAGCGAAACGGGACTCTGGGTTAGGTTAGGTTAGGTTAGGTTAGGTTAGGTTAGGTTAGGTTAGGTTAGGTTAGGTTAGGTTAGGTTAGGTTAGGTTAGGTTAGGTTAGGTTAGGTTAGGTTAGGTTAGGTTAGGTTAGGTTAGGTTAGGTTAGGTTTTTTTTTTTTTTTTTTTTTTTTTTTTTTTTTTTTTTTACGTGAGGAATGCTATTAGGCATGCTACCTCCGATATGGGGGGTATCTGGAGGCCGTATGTGGGACTCACCTCTTCGGGGCATACCCACTAAACCTCACGATGTCCACTTCATCGCCTTCAGGTCAGATCACAGGATAGGCAGGCGTTTGCTCACTGCGATCCGGCCGGCGTTGCCCAGCGAGCGGGCTCGACTCCCAGGGGTTGGGCCAGTGCCCTTCCCCTGTAACGTCACATGTTAGCGCCCCCTGAACACTAGGGGCGCCACATCGCGGGGCCATTATTAGGTCGGTGGATCCCCCGATCCTCCTTCCAAGGCCAGGCGGCTGGCGTACTGCATACGCCGCCGCCCCGACGCTGTGGGCCGGCGAGGAGGAAGCGTCAAACCGCTACGTTCCCTCTCTCTGAGCGTCTCTCGTTTTGCCGTCATGACTGTCTCAGCGAATGAGACGACGGCGGCCCAGCCCTCTTCGCTGTCGACCATGGCGCGAACCACGGCCGGCAGCGAGAGGTCTTGTCCTATCCTACCTACTAGAGCCGAACGCTCCCCGCTCCAAGCCGTGCACACGACGCGCGTATGCTCCGCCGTGTCCACAGCCCCACCGCTACAGTGGCGACACGTAGGCTCCGGCTCGATGCCGA
The DNA here is from genome assembly GCA_946251805.1 of Cybosia mesomella. NCBI lineage: Eukaryota > Metazoa > Arthropoda > Insecta > Lepidoptera > Erebidae > Cybosia > Cybosia mesomella. The sequence continues at coordinate 30,312,793 of OX276404.1, forward strand.
CCACCTCCCACAAGTACTTCCCGAAGCAGCCGTGCCCCGTTAAGAGTTGTGTAAGGTGGAACGTTAGAGTCCCGTGCCGCCTTTCGACGTAGGGCCGCAGAATGGGTTGGATGGCCGAAACCAGTTCCTTCCCCACCGCGGACCCCTCTAGTCGGGTCGACCACCTTTCGAAGAGAACGTCGCGAGCTTGCGCTCTCCAAGTTCCGATCTCCTCCATGGTTGGCCAACCCCCGCCCCTGCGTACCAGAGTACTTCGCCGGTAAACCTGCGACAGTACCCCCGCCTCGAGATCCCACGGTAGACTGGCTGCGATTGCGCAAGCCGCCTCGTACGACACCGTACAGTACGCCCGAGCCGCTCTTTGCGCTATGGCTCGCTGCGGGCGCCGCAGCAAGACCATATTCTGAGCGCTCAGAGCATCTGCCCATATCGGCGCACCGTACAGTGCTTTCGAACGCAACACTCCGTCGTACAGGCGACGGCACGCACTACCCGGTCCCCCTTTGTTGGGGAGGAGCCTTGCGAGCATTCCGGCGTAGGCTAAAAGTTTCGGAGCCAGTTGCCGAAAGTGCTCCACAAACCCCCACCGACTGTCGAGAACGAGTCCTAAATACTTCATCCTCGACCCGACAGCGATGGAGGTGCCCCCTACCACGATTTTTGCGCCTACAGGTGGAGGTCTCCGAGGCCCGTGGAAAAACAGAGCCTCAGATTTTTCGAGAGCCACCCGGAGCCCTAACGCCTTGATGCGGCGCACTACTTGCGCCACACCAGCTGTGGCCAGCACCGCCACATCGCGAAAATTGGGGGCCCGCGCGGTGACCAGGGTATCGTCGGCATAACAAAGTATACCAACTCCCCGGAGATTTGCACCGCGCAGGACCCAGTCGAATCCGATGTTCCACAGGAGAGGCCCGAGGACCGACCCCTGTGGAACACCGCATGACATCTCTCGCCGGACGAGCCGTTCGCGCGACGGATACGCGATCGCGCGCCCGACGAAGTAGTCCCCGAGCACTTGCCTAAGGTACTCGGGAACCTTGTGGTACCTAAGTGCCTCCGCGACAGTCGCCCAAGGAAGCGTGTTAAACGCATTCGCGATATCCAGCGAGACCGCAAGGACCACTTCTCCCTGGTCGACTGCCTCCCCCACGCGTTCCCGCAAGTGCGAAATGGCATCTAGGGTTGACCTCCCGCGGCGAAAACCAAATTGACCGTCGTGCAAGTCTGGTCCTACCCCCTCCAGGTGCTTGACGAGACGAGCACTGATCACCCGCTCGAACAGCTTGCTCATCTCGTCAAGCAGTACTATCGGGCGGTAGGCCGACGGTGACTCTTTTGGGCGGCCGTTCTTACCGAGAAGAACGAGCTTCCCGATCTTCCAAGTACGCGGGAATCTCCCCCCCGTCAGACATTCCGTCATGAGGGATCGCGTATCCTCCCCGATAATCGGCATCACCGAGGTGATCAGCCGTCCAGGTACTCCGTCCGGGCCTGGGGCGCCGTTCTTCGCCTTGAGTCGCAGAACGGCCACCTCCAGTTCCTCCTCGGACACGGGAGGAATGACCTCCGGCGCTGTTGGCTCCTGGTTACGTGACGACATGGTCGGAGGGACCCATTCGTCTGCCGCCGGAAATAGGGTGCTGACCACTTGTCCTACGAACGAGGGCTCCAGAGACCTGGTGAGTGGGGGCGCCCACGGTCGGAGCTTGTGGCTCATGACCTTGTATGGCCGCCCCCATGGATCTCTGTCGAGTGTCTCAAGCCACTCCCTCCAGGCCTCCTCCTTAGCCGACTTGATCGCTGCGCTGTAGACCGCACGGGCGGCCTGCCACGCAGCGCGAAGCTCCGCTTCCAAGACCAGGTCCCTAACCCGTCTTCCCCGGGCACGAGTGTACCGGCGTTGCGATGCCCAGCTCGCTTGCCGAAGCTCAGCGAGGTGCGGGCGCCACCAGTACACCTGTCTCCGAGGAGGAACCGGCCTTGCCCTACTCATAGCCGCGTCACAGACGCGAGTCAGCGAATCCTGGAGCTGCTCCGATTTTGCGTCCACGTCCAGATGGGTAGTGCCGGCACCAGCCCACCGTTCCACGATGGCCGCCTCGATAGCCAGCTCCCGATCCAGCGTGGCTACTCGCCAGCGCGGATTTTCACCGCTAAGGGGACGATTACTTGACCATGCAGCCGTCGCGGGCGAGGAGGAAATGTCGAACCGAATATATCGGTGATCGGACAAGTTCTCCTCTCCCTCGAAGACTCTCCAGTTGCGCGCCCTGCGTGCCAGCGCGGGGCTGGCGAACGTCAGGTCAATAATCGATGTGCCTCCTTGGGGCCCTACGAACGTGTTCACCGTCCCCCTGTTGAGGAGCACCACGCCAGTAGACACCGCCCACTCTTCCAACGCTTCTCCTCTATCGTCGGTGTCCGGTGATCCCCAAGCACGCGAGTGCGCGTTGAAGTCTCCGGCAATCACGACATGAGCAGGGTGCACCCCTTCCACCATACCCCCGATTTCTAAGAGCAGTTGCTCGAAGTCGGCGAGGGTTTTGCTGGGAGGGCAGTACACCCCGATCACTGCGATGCCGCCTAAAGTGACCGTCACACATCCCCGGCCCCTCAAGACCTTCTCGAAGGGAGCGGAGCCGGGGACGTGCAGTTGCGTAACGATCGCAACTGAGCCGTCGAGGTCACTCGCCCAGTCGTCGCGGGGGCGAACGTAGTACGGATCGGAGATCACCGTAACCGACGCCTGCCACTGCGCCATGCACTGGAACAAATTGTCCTGAGCTCCGACGCAGTGGTTGATGTTCGCCTGCAGGAAGGAGATAGTCGCCATTTATGAGTGGGCCGTATCCATCGCCTCCTCGGTCTGCGAGAGATCAACAGACTGCGAGGGCGCCACGGGGCCACCCTTCGCCACCTGCCGTCCCTGGGGTCGCTTGCCCCGCTTCTGGTCACCCGCTGCGCAGTCTTTGCTGCCCAGCCGGTGACCAGACGCCTTGCCCCCTGCCGCGCATATCGGACAGTGGGGTTCGGCAGTGCACGCTGCGGCCGCATGGCCGGGCTTGCCGCAGTTGAAGCAAAGCCCGCTGCGGTCAATGCCCACAGTGCACTTCACTCCGATGTGGCCCGGTTCCAGACAGCGGAAACACCGCTGCTGTCTGGGCTCTAAGAGTGTAGGTCGGACGACCGACCACCCGACCAAGATTCGGCGACCATCGGTCACCCTTTGGGCTGCGGCGGTAGGGCACTTAAGCCAGACCGATCCCAGCCTACCAGTTGGGCGATTAATCTCGCCAACCTTCACGGCCTCTACGGCACACCCACCCTCGGCTGCGATGGCCGATGCAATTTTCTCCTTAGTGGCCGCATCATCCAGGCCGGAGATGCGCAGTTCTGCACATTTCTCCGGTCGGGATACGCGGACCACGTCGCCCAAAACTTTTTTGAGCTCGGTGGCTAGCCCGTTCGCCTTTTCGGCGTTACCGGCGCCAGCCACCTCGAGGATCCGTGCCCCCGTCGCCGCCTTGCGGAAGCGGACACCATCGATCCCTAGGCCTTTGAGATCGATGGATTTTTCCGCCTCCGCAAGGACGGCCGCATATGTTGCGCCCTGCTCCACCGCGCCAGGCTGCAGGGTGATGACCACTGCAGCCGTTCGCGGGGGGCGGAGTTTAGGGCTCGCCTTTTTTGAGGCCACAGCCGGAGCGGGTTTCGCTGCCGGCTTAGTGGGGCCCCGCTTGGCCACCAGAGTCCATCCCTCGTCCATCGACGAGGGGGGAGGTGGCAGCGGACGAGGCTGTTGAGTGGCAGCTGCCTGTTTGGCAGCAGCACTCTTCCTCGTTTTCTTCTTTTTTTTTTTGTTGCCTGGGGCAGTCTCCGAGGTTGAAGGCAACCTCGAAGGTTGTGCCTGCTCAGGCACGGACGCCGCGGGTTTGGCCACCTTAGGTGGCGCCTGCTTAGGCGTAGACGCCGCAGGTGTGGTCACCACAGGTGTCGCCCCGCGGGCGGCCTTGGCCTTGGCCTTAGCCTTGGCCTTAGACGCGGGGGGTGCGGTGGGCGCCGACGCGGGGAGCGCTGGCTCTTCGACGCCTATGGCCGAAGAGGACGCGGAGGCAGCAGCGGCGGCATTCCGAATGTCCGCCTGAAGCGGAGGACGGAGCCGTTTTTCGGGCAACAGGCGGTCCTGTATCCCCTCGAGCCGCGCGTCGACCATGAACGCGATCTCGTCGCGACTCATAGTGAGGGGAGCCGAGTCCGCCCGCTCCCTCAAAACACCTATTTGTGCTCGGAGGGTGACCAGCTCGGCCTGAAGCCTGGCCACCTCGTCCGTCTCAGTGCGAGACCTCAACTCGCGGGCGTACTCCAAGATGGAGCTTGCCGCGAGATTGAGGTCCCGCACATATTGACCCTTCAAACGGGACGATTTCTTCGCCACCGTCTGAACGGTCCCTACTGCAGCCTCTATGGCTTGCGTCAACTCCTCAGCCCGAAGGTGAGCAGCTGACACGGTCGCCTCGATTTGCGGTTTGTGCGGTTTTAGAAGGAATGACTCCTTCTGCTGCCGCAGCTCCTCCGCCAGTTCCTCCTCTGCCCGAAGTTGGAGCTCACGCTCCTTGGCCAGGTTGAGCTCAGCCTTGGCTTTCGCCAGGCCAACATACTGGCCTGTGGTCGGGGGTCGACCACGCAGTTTCTTGCCACCGACCTCAGCGGCATCCACTCGGTCTCCCGACTCGGAGCAGTCCCCGTCCGACGCAGAGTTTAAGCGTTTCCGCCAAAGTCTGCCCGGGGAGGACGGCCGCGAGTCGACAGACACCACCGTGCCGACGCTGGTGTCGGTAGAAGACTCCGACAGAGTTTGCGTCCTAGCGCCTAGACGAGGCAGTAGGACGCGCGCCTCCTTGCAAACCCCTGGGAGGGAGGATTGAGACCTTTCGGTCCCTCTCCCCGACCCCTCTGGGTTAAAAGCCCCCAGGAGGGGAGATCGGGGCCTTTCGGCCCCTTTCCCCGCCCCCTTAGGGTCACGCGCACCTCGGAGAGGAGAGCGGGACCTCTCGGTCCCACTCCCCGCCCCCTGAGGGCCAGAACACTCGTCAGACATCGTTTCCGATGTCAGACGACCTCTAACCGTATTGGCGCTGAGAAGCACCGTTTTGTTGGTACTGAAAAGTACCGCAAGCTCAGAAGTAACTGATCGCTCTAAATGCCCCTCAAGTATCGAGCCAGAGATTCGGTCACCCGCCTGCCACTCCGTTACGGTGGTCAGGTCGGGGTCCAGGGCCGGACGACAAGGACGTACTCAAAGCTCACTTACGGGGGCCCGCCCCAGGTTAGGTTAGGTTAGGTTAGGTTAGGTTAGGTTAGGTTAGGTTAGGTTAGGTTAGGTTAGGTTAGGTTAGGTTAGGTTAGGTTTTTTTTTTTTTTTTTTTTTTTTTTTTTTTTTTTTTATTAAGTCCCACCGGAATACTCTGAATAGCATTCCGGTGGTCCTATTCGTAGGTACCTCAGCCTTAAAAGTAGCCGAGCCCTTGTTTGCTGTTGTTAAATTTTTATTTGTTAATTATTATTTAAATTTGTAAAAAGGTTTGCTGTGGATTTTACTTGATTTATACTAGTAATTCTTGGTTTGAAGTTATTTGCCGAAATGAGTTGTTTATTGTTTATTGTGAATCACTTAAATTTGAATTTGTTTTGGTATGCCGAAGATTGATTATTTATTGTTAATTTCAATTGGTTATTTATTTTTAAGTGCCTATAATATATATATCAATAGTCCTACTATGCATTTATTTAAATGGAAGAGAATTAAATGTTAATTTTTGATTATTTGACTTTATGAATTTAATGCTGTATTGTTGTTTGATTTTTATAATATTGATTTTAATTGGTTATTTGGGGATGGGGATATAATTCTATTTGATTACTTTTTTAAAAATCATTTTGTGTGTAATTGTTGTCTGTATGTGTATGCGAACGGTTTATTCTGCCCCTTATTACATAATAAGGCAGAGAATACCCGGTATGTTTTCTAGTAACATGTGTAATCAGTAGTGTAGTGTGTACTGTGTATGGTTGGTTATGTGTATGTGTTGCATGTTGTTTATTTTTATTTTGTTGTTGCGTGGTAGGTTTTATTATTTATTATTAGATTTTTATAGATATTTGTTTGTGTTTTATTTTAGGGTAAATGTTTTATTAAGAGGGGTATTTTATAATATGGAAGGAGCACGAGTTTTTATTTTAGTTTATTATTGTGTTTTAATTTAGTTAGTTTAGTTTAATTTAGTTTAATTTATTAGATTTTTATAGATATTTGTTTGTGTTTTATTTCAGCGTAAATGTTTTATTGAAAGGCATATTTTTATATATGGAAGGAGCACGAGTTTTTATTTTAGTTTATTACTGTGTTTTAATTTAGTTACTTTAGTTTAATTTAGTTCAATTTATTAGATTTTTATAGATATTTGTTTGTGTTTTATTTTAGCGTAAATGTTTTATTGAGAGGCATATTTTATATATGGAAGGAGCACGAGTTTTTATTTTTTTAGTTTATTATTGTGTTTTAATTTAGTTTAATTTTGAATTCTTTATGCCTAATTAATTACCAGGTGTTTATGTCGCAGTAGTATTAATATAATATTACTGCTAACATAGCTGGGTTTGTTTAAAGATAATAGTTTTAATTTAAAAGTTTTATGCGCTCCTATCTTCCAGTGTCGCGCGATGTCTCGAGTCGCCTTAGCAATATGCTACGGCGGCTCGAGCGATCGCGTCCCACTTCTTCCTTATGGGGCACTCTCCGCTGAAGGCGTGGTGGTGTGCAGGCGATACCCCGGCTCGGACACAGTTTATACATTTTGGGGGTTCGAAGGCTTTTTGAGCTGGGCAGCCATCGCGGTTATGAGGACCTCCGCAATGGCTGCACAAGTCTTCGGGCTCCTTGCAAAATTTCTTACTATGCCCGTAGCCGAGGCACCGCGTGCACTGGACGAGGGGCGACTGGTCCTCCACCGTCACTCGCTGGAGGTCGACGTGGAGTTTACCCACCTCAGTCGCCCTCGTCCAAATCTTGGGGGACACCGCAATTACGATATGCGCGCTGTTCGGATTTCGAGCTTTCTTTTTATATCTTATTGTCATCCTAGCTTCTTCCTCGTCGAGGCCGCCAAAAACCCCCCGGTTCTGATTCCTGAGGGCGCGCAGAATGTCATCATCGCTGTTGACACTCAGCACGTCCCTCAGGACCAGAAGCGGGTCCTTGTTTTTGACCGCCTCGACGACGAAGCGCTCTTTCATTCCATCCAATTTACCCTTCACCTTATCGCGTTCCTCTCTCGTTCTGCATGCGACAATCAGTTTTCTGTCCTTTGCTTTCCTCACTCTCTCGACTTGGACCCATCCTTCCTTCGCATCCATCGCTTGCCTTACCTTTTCAAAAAGTATGTCGCAGGTGTCCATATCATCCCTCGAGGAGACAACTACCGAGTGCAGCGCCGCAGGTGCCAAAGACTTAGCTTTGGACTGGCCTGCGGCTACCGCACCAGCGTACGTTGTCCCCCCGAAGGTTCCACTTTCCTTCAGCTCATCTAGTTTCCTTGCATTATCCTGAAGTAGCTTGTAGTGTTCCTCCAATTTTGTAAGGACGCTACTCTCCCACCCGTCTCTTGGCGGCTCTACCACGCTGTGTGTGGAGTGTGGAACCGGCACATTCTTAGTTTTCAACACTTCTATTTCATTCTTCATTCTTTCATTACTCTTCTTTCCTTCGTCATTTTCCTTTCTTAACCTGTCATTCACTTTTTCTAGCTCTTTGATCCTTAACACTTCCCTCCTCGCTTTCTCATTTGCCGCCTCCAAATTTCTCACCTTGGTAGCATTTTCTCTTTCACTCTTTTCCAGTTCCTTGATCCTATTCTTAAGCTTTTTCAATTCCTCATTCTCGCTTTCACCTTTCTTTCCTACGTTCTGACATTCCGGTCCACACTTATTCTTCTCTCTCAGTTCCTCTATCTCTTTTTTGGAACTTTCCCTCAACTTATCTAATGCCTCTACCACTTCGGACAACTCGTCACTGCACTCTTTCGAGAAATTTCTGTAAAATTCCAGCTTTTCTTTCGTTTCCTTTAATTCTTCTTCCATTTTCTCTATCCTGTCATCCGTCTCTTTCACACACGTACCACTCCCTTTCACCTTATTCTCATTAACTTCATCTTTAACTAGCTGGTACAGTAAATCGAGTGCTTTTGTAATCCCTTCTTTTATATCCGTTTTTAAATTTCTTGATCTCCCCAAGTGGGTTTTTGCAGTAACCAAGTGCTGCTTGGCTTCCTGCACACGGGGGTTTATTTTTACGGGAGCCTTAGATGATTCGGCTACCCTGGCGGTGATATCGGTCTTCTTGGTGTCCTTGGCAGGCCCAGTGCCAGCAGTGGTTGAAGTCTGACCTTCCCACTCACTGGCACTCTTCCTGACATTGACCCCAGAGGGACCCGGCCTTTCGCTGTCGACAGATGGGCGTCTACCAGCGATCGGAGTCCTGACTGTTGCCATTTTTTATTTATTTAAAAACAATTTTATAAACAATTGCAATAAATTCGGGGGCGTGAGTGGCAGAAGCCTAATAAATAACACAATTTAAAATACTTAAGACTAAAAAGAAATGTAAAAAAATGTAAAGAAGATGAAGAAGTCGTCTAGATTGACAAAAACTTAAAAACTAATTCCTACCAGAAAACTGAATAGGAAATACGACACAAATATGAATTAAAACCTGGCCCAATAGGGGTCCTACGTCAAAAACAAAAACAACAAAAGTGGATTACGAAAAATAAATTAAATTGCTACAATTTTCTCCAATTGTTGGCCACCCCTGGCAAAAGTCTTGGCCCTCAGGCACGACAATTGGGTGGGCGAGCGGGAAATTTTTTGAAAATTGCAAATTTGGGCCGAAAGTATAGGTCGCAGCGGGACGCGGGTGGCGTCAAAAGACGCGGGGCGTCGAGGCGCAGAAGGCGATGTGGAGATCGGCTGGACCTTTTATGATGAAATTTAGAGAAATTAATAGAAATGTAAATTTTATGACTGACTTTCGGGGGAAATTACTAATTATCAGAAAAACTATAAGTACCAGGATAACCCGAGTGGTGGCGATCGACGCGGGGGTCCTTGGCGCATCCGCTGGTGTGTGTATCTCAATAGGGACCTATAGAATTTTCTTTAGAAATTTAAGTTTTTAAAAACCAACGGGGTAAGCCGCGTGGAAGTGTATGTATACCAAGGGGATGTTGGTGAAAAGTCGTACAGGCGTGTAGGCCTGGGTGGTACGAGCCCCCAGAGGTATTACAACCACCGGTTACTTGTGTAAATTTGAAAAAATATGCAAAATACTGTAATTATTGAAATCTGGTGAAAACTTTTTGGAAAATTTGAAAAACAACCGGCGAAAATTGATCCTATATGTCGGTGCGAGTAGTCAAACGACGCGGAGCGTCACTGCGCACACTATCCACCTGTGAAACACTGAAAAACCTGTCCAAAAACACACAATAAAAGCCGATGACTGTCTACAGTCTGTCAAAAAACAAAAAGCGGCGAAAATTCAAAATTTTCAAAGAAAATTGTCACGAAAACTTATGAGCGTGAAAGAGCTCGGCCGTACGCTTCTTTTAATGTATCACAACCTATATATATACTCAGTTTAAGGATCTCAAAAAGTCCGGTTAGGTTAGGTTAGGTTAGGTTAGGTTAGGTTAGGTTAGGTTAGGTTAGGTTAGGTTAGGTTAGGTTAGGTTAGGTTAGGTTAGGTTAGGTTAGGTTAGGTTAGGTTAGGTTAGGTTAGGTTAGGTTAGGTTAGGTTAGGTTAGGTTAGGTTAGGTTAGGTTAGGTTAGGTTAGGTTAGGTTAGGTTAGGTTAGGTTAGGTTAGGTTAGGTTAGGTTAGGTTAGGTTAGGTTAGGTTAGGTTAGGTTAGGTTAGGTTAGGTTAGGTTAGGTTAGGTTAGGTTAGGTTAGGTTAGGTTAGGTTAGGTTAGGTTAGGTTAGGTTAGGTTAGGTTAGGTTAGGTTAGGTTAGGTTAGGTTAGGTTAGGTTAGGTTAGGTTAGGTTAGGTTAGGTTAGGTTAGGTTAGGTTAGGTTAGGTTAGGTTAGGTTAGGTTAGGTTAGGTTAGGTTAGGTTAGGTTAGGTTAGGTTAGGTTAGGTTAGGTTAGGTTAGGTTAGGTTAGGTTAGGTTAGGTTAGGTTAGGTTAGGTTAGGTTAGGTTAGGTTAGGTTAGGTTAGGTTAGGTTAGGTTAGGTTAGGTTAGGTTAGGTTAGGTTAGGTTAGGTTAGGTTAGGTTAGGTTAGGTTAGGTTAGGTTAGGTTAGGTTAGGTTAGGTTAGGTTAGGTTAGGTTAGGTTAGGTTAGGTTAGGTTAGGTTAGGTTAGGTTAGGTTAGGTTAGGTTAGGTTAGGTTAGGTTAGGTTAGGTTAGGTTAGGTTAGGTTAGGTTAGGTTAGGTTAGGTTAGGTTAGGTTAGGTTAGGTTAGGTTAGGTTAGGTTAGGTTAGGTTAGGTTAGGTTAGGTTAGGTTAGGTTAGGTTAGGTTAGGTTAGGTTAGGTTAGGTTAGGTTAGGTTAGGTTAGGTTAGGTTAGGTTAGGTTAGGTTAGGTTAGGTTAGGTTAGGTTAGGTTAGGTTAGGTTAGGTTAGGTTAGGTTAGGTTAGGTTAGGTTAGGTTAGGTTAGGTTAGGTTAGGTTAGGTTAGGTTAGGTTAGGTTAGGTTAGGTTAGGTTAGGTTAGGTTAGGTTAGGTTAGGTTAGGTTAGGTTAGGTTAGGTTAGGTTAGGTTAGGTTAGGTTAGGTTAGGTTAGGTTAGGTTAGGTTAGGTTAGGTTAGGTTAGGTTAGGTTAGGTTAGGTTAGGTTAGGTTAGGTTAGGTTAGGTTAGGTTAGGTTAGGTTAGGTTAGGTTAGGTTAGGTTAGGTTAGGTTAGGTTAGGTTAGGTTAGGTTAGGTTAGGTTAGGTTAGGTTAGGTTAGGTTAGGTTAGGTTAGGTTAGGTTAGGTTAGGTTAGGTTAGGTTAGGTTAGGTTAGGTTAGGTTAGGTTAGGTTAGGTTAGGTTAGGTTAGGTTAGGTTAGGTTAGGTTAGGTTAGGTTAGGTTAGGTTAGGTTAGGTTAGGTTAGGTTAGGTTAGGTTAGGTTAGGTTAGGTTAGGTTAGGTTAGGTTAGGTTAGGTTAGGTTAGGTTAGGTTAGGTTAGGTTAGGTTAGGTTAGGTTAGGTTAGGTTAGGTTAGGTTAGGTTAGGTTAGGTTAGGTTAGGTTAGGTTAGGTTAGGTTAGGTTAGGTTAGGTTAGGTTAGGTTAGGTTAGGTTAGGTTAGGTTAGGTTAGGTTAGGTTAGGTTAGGTTAGGTTAGGTTAGGTTAGGTTAGGTTAGGTTAGGTTAGGTTAGGTTAGGTTAGGTTAGGTTAGGTTAGGTTAGGTTAGGTTAGGTTAGGTTAGGTTAGGTTAGGTTAGGTTAGGTTAGGTTAGGTTAGGTTAGGTTAGGTTAGGTTAGGTTAGGTTAGGTTAGGTTAGGTTAGGTTAGGTTAGGTTAGGTTAGGTTAGGTTAGGTTAGGTTAGGTTAGGTTAGGTTAGGTTAGGTTAGGTTAGGTTAGGTTAGGTTAGGTTAGGTTAGGTTAGGTTAGGTTAGGTTAGGTTAGGTTAGGTTAGGTTAGGTTAGGTTAGGTTAGGTTAGGTTAGGTTAGGTTAGGTTAGGTTAGGTTAGGTTAGGTTAGGTTAGGTTAGGTTAGGTTAGGTTAGGTTAGGTTAGGTTAGGTTAGGTTAGGTTAGGTTAGGTAGGTTAGGTTAGGTTAGGTTAGGTTAGGTTAGGTTAGGTTAGGTTAGGTTAGGTTAGGTTAGGTTAGGTTAGGTTAGGTTAGGTTAGGTTAGGTTAGGTTAGGTTAGGTTAGGTTAGGTTAGGTTAGGTTAGGTTAGGTTAGGTTAGGTTAGGTTAGGTTAGGTTAGGTTAGGTTAGGTTAGGTTAGTTAGGTTAGGTTAGGTTAGGTTAGGTTAGGTTAGGTTAGGTTAGGTTAGGTTAGGTTAGGTTAGGTTAGGTTAGGTTAGGTTAGGTTAGGTTAGGTTAGGTTAGGTTAGGTTAGGTTAGGTTAGGTTAGGTTAGGTTAGGTTAGGTTAGGTTAGGTTAGGTTAGGTTAGGTTAGGTTAGGTTAGGTTAGGTTAGGTTAGGTTAGGTTAGGTTAGGTTAGGTTAGGTTAGGTTAGGTTAGGTTAGGTTAGGTTAGGTTAGGTTAGGTTAGGTTAGGTTAGGTTAGGTTAGGTTAGGTTAGGTTAGGTTAGGTTAGGTTAGGTTAGGTTAGGTTAGGTTAGGTTAGGTTAGGTTAGGTTAGGTTAGGTTAGGTTAGGTTAGGTTAGGTTAGGTTAGGTTAGGTTAGGTTAGGTTAGGTTAGGTTAGGTTAGGTTAGGTTAGGTTAGGTTAGGTTAGGTTAGGTTAGGTTAGGTTAGGTTAGGTTAGGTTAGGTTAGGTTAGGTTAGGTTAGGTTAGGTTAGGTTAGGTTAGGTTAGGTTAGGTTAGGTTAGGTTAGGTTAGGTTAGGTTAGGTTAGGTTAGGTTAGGTTAGGTTAGGTTAGGTTAGGTTAGGTTAGGTTAGGTTAGGTTAGGTTAGGTTAGGTTAGGTTAGGTTAGGTTAGGTTAGGTTAGGTTAGGTTAGGTTAGGTTAGGTTAGGTTAGGTTAGGTTAGGTTAGGTTAGGTTAGGTTAGGTTAGGTTAGGTTAGGTTAGGTTAGGTTAGGTTAGGTTAGGTTAGGTTAGGTTAGGTTAGGTTAGGTTAGGTTAGGTTAGGTTAGGTTAGGTTAGGTTAGGTTAGGTTAGGTTAGGTTAGGTTAGGTTAGGTTAGGTTAGGTTAGGTTAGGTTAGGTTAGGTTAGGTTAGGTTAGGTTAGGTTAGGTTAGGTTAGGTTAGGTTAGGTTAGGTTAGGTTAGGTTAGGTTAGGTTAGGTTAGGTTAGGTTAGGTTAGGTTAGGTTAGGTTAGGTTAGGTTAGGTTAGGTTAGGTTAGGTTAGGTTAGGTTAGGTTAGGTTAGGTTAGGTTAGGTTAGGTTAGGTTAGGTTAGGTTAGGTTAGGTTAGGTTAGGTTAGGTTAGGTTAGGTTAGGTTAGGTTAGGTTAGGTTAGGTTAGGTTAGGTTAGGTTAGGTTAGGTTAGGTTAGGTTAGGTTAGGTTAGGTTAGGTTAGGTTAGGTTAGGTTAGGTTAGGTTAGGTTAGGTTAGGTTAGGTTAGGTTAGGTTAGGTTAGGTTAGGTTAGGTTAGGTTAGGTTAGGTTAGGTTAGGTTAGGTTAGGTTAGGTTAGGTTAGGTTAGGTTAGGTTAGGTTAGGTTAGGTTAGGTTAGGTTAGGTTAGGTTAGGTTAGGTTAGGTTAGGTTAGGTTAGGTTAGGTTAGGTTAGGTTAGGTTAGGTTAGGTTAGGTTAGGTTAGGTTAGGTTAGGTTAGGTTAGGTTAGGTTAGGTTAGGTTAGGTTAGGTTAGGTTAGGTTAGGTTAGGTTAGGTTAGGTTAGGTTAGGTTAGGTTAGGTTAGGTTAGGTTAGGTTAGGTTAGGTTAGGTTAGGTTAGGTTAGGTTAGGTTAGGTTAGGTTAGGTTAGGTTAGGTTAGGTTAGGTTAGGTTAGGTTAGGTTAGGTTAGGTTAGGTTAGGTTAGGTTAGGTTAGGTTAGGTTAGGTTAGGTTAGGTTAGGTTAGGTTAGGTTAGGTTAGGTTAGGTTAGGTTAGGTTAGGTTAGGTTAGGTTAGGTTAGGTTAGGTTAGGTTAGGTTAGGTTAGGTTAGGTTAGGTTAGGTTAGGTTAGGTTAGGTTAGGTTAGGTTAGGTTAGGTTAGGTTAGGTTAGGTTAGGTTAGGTTAGGTTAGGTTAGGTTAGGTTAGGTTAGGTTAGGTTAGGTTAGGTTAGGTTAGGTTAGGTTAGGTTAGGTTAGGTTAGGTTAGGTTAGGTTAGGTTAGGTTAGGTTAGGTTAGGTTAGGTTAGGTTAGGTTAGGTTAGGTTAGGTTAGGTTAGGTTAGGTTAGGTTAGGTTAGGTTAGGTTAGGTTAGGTTAGGTTAGGTTAGGTTAGGTTAGGTTAGGTTAGGTTAGGTTAGGTTAGGTTAGGTTAGGTTAGGTTAGGTTAGGTTAGGTTAGGTTAGGTTAGGTTAGGTTAGGTTAGGTTAGGTTAGGTTAGGTTAGGTTAGGTTAGGTTAGGTTAGGTTAGGTTAGGTTAGGTTAGGTTAGGTTAGGTTAGGTTAGGTTAGGTTAGGTTAGGTTAGGTTAGGTTAGGTTAGGTTAGGTTAGGTTAGGTTAGGTTAGGTTAGGTTAGGTTAGGTTAGGTTAGGTTAGGTTAGGTTAGGTTAGGTTAGGTTAGGTTAGGTTAGGTTAGGTTAGGTTAGGTTAGGTTAGGTTAGGTTAGGTTAGGTTAGGTTAGGTTAGGTTAGGTTAGGTTAGGTTAGGTTAGGTTAGGTTAGGTTAGGTTAGGTTAGGTTAGGTTAGGTTAGGTTAGGTTAGGTTAGTTAGGTTAGGTTAGGTTAGGTTAGGTTAGGTTAGGTTAGGTTAGGTTAGGTTAGGTTAGGTTAGGTTAGGTTAGGTTAGGTTAGGTTAGGTTAGGTTAGGTTAGGTTAGGTTAGGTTAGGTTAGGTTAGGTTAGGTTAGGTTAGGTTAGGTTAGGTTAGTTAGGTTAGGTTAGGTTAGGTTAGGTTAGGTTAGGTTAGGTTAGGTTAGGTTAGGTTAGGTTAGGTTAGGTTAGGTTAGGTTAGGTTAGGTTAGGTTAGGTTAGGTTAGGTTAGGTTAGGTTAGGTTAGGTTAGGTTAGGTTAGGTTAGGTTAGGTTAGGTTAGGTTAGGTTAGGTTAGGTTAGGTTAGGTTAGGTTAGGTTAGGTTAGGTTAGGTTAGGTTAGGTTAGGTTAGGTTAGGTTAGGTTAGGTTAGGTTAGGTTAGGTTAGGTTAGGTTAGGTTAGGTTAGGTTAGGTTAGGTTAGGTTAGGTTAGGTTAGGTTAGGTTAGGTTAGGTTAGGTTAGGTTAGGTTAGGTTAGGTTAGGTTAGGTTAGGTTAGGTTAGGTTAGGTTAGGTTAGGTTAGGTTAGGTTAGGTTAGGTTAGGTTAGGTTAGGTTAGGTTAGGTTAGGTTAGGTTAGGTTAGGTTAGGTTAGGTTAGGTTAGGTTAGGTTAGGTTAGGTTAGGTTAGGTTAGGTTAGGTTAGGTTAGGTTAGGTTAGGTTAGGTTAGGTTAGGTTAGGTTAGGTTAGGTTAGGTTAGGTTAGGTTAGGTTAGGTTAGGTTAGGTTAGGTTAGGTTAGGTTAGGTTAGGTTAGGTTAGGTTAGGTTAGGTTAGGTTAGGTTAGGTTAGGTTAGGTTAGGTTAGGTTAGGTTAGGTTAGGTTAGGTTAGGTTAGGTTAGGTTAGGTTAGGTTAGGTTAGGTTAGGTTAGGTTAGGTTAGGTTAGGTTAGGTTAGGTTAGGTTAGGTTAGGTTAGGTTAGGTTAGGTTAGGTTAGGTTAGGTTAGGTTAGGTTAGGTTAGGTTAGGTTAGGTTAGGTTAGGTTAGGTTAGGTTAGGTTAGGTTAGGTTAGGTTAGGTTAGGTTAGGTTAGGTTAGGTTAGGTTAGGTTAGGTTAGGTTAGGTTAGGTTAGGTTAGGTTAGGTTAGGTTAGGTTAGGTTAGGTTAGTTAGGTTAGGTTAGGTTAGGTTAGGTTAGGTTAGGTTAGGTTAGGTTAGGTTAGGTTAGGTTAGGTTAGGTTAGGTTAGGTTAGGTTAGGTTAGGTTAGGTTAGGTTAGGTTAGGTTAGGTTAGGTTAGGTTAGGTTAGGTTAGGTTAGGTTAGGTTAGGTTAGGTTAGGTTAGGTTAGGTTAGGTTAGGTTAGGTTAGGTTAGGTTAGGTTAGGTTAGGTTAGGTTAGGTTAGGTTAGGTTAGGTTAGGTTAGGTTAGGTTAGGTTAGGTTAGGTTAGGTTAGGTTAGGTTAGGTTAGGTTAGGTTAGGTTAGGTTAGGTTAGGTTAGGTTAGGTTAGGTTAGGTTAGGTTAGGTTAGGTTAGGTTAGGTTAGGTTAGGTTAGTTAGGTTAGGTTAGGTTAGGTTAGGTTAGGTTAGGTTAGGTTAGGTTAGGTTAGGTTAGGTTAGGTTAGGTTAGGTTAGGTTAGGTTAGGTTAGGTTAGGTTAGGTTAGGTTAGGTTAGGTTAGGTTAGGTTAGGTTAGGTTAGGTTAGGTTAGGTTAGGTTAGGTTAGGTTAGGTTAGGTTAGGTTAGGTTAGGTTAGGTTAGGTTAGGTTAGGTTAGGTTAGGTTAGGTTAGGTTAGGTTAGGTTAGGTTAGGTTAGGTTAGGTTAGGTTAGGTTAGGTTAGGTTAGGTTAGGTTAGGTTAGGTTAGGTTAGGTTAGGTTAGGTTAGGTTAGGTTAGGTTAGGTTAGGTTAGGTTAGGTTAGGTTAGGTTAGGTTAGGTTAGGTTAGGTTAGGTTAGGTTAGGTTAGGTTAGGTTAGGTTAGGTTAGGTTAGGTTAGGTTAGGTTAGGTTAGGTTAGGTTAGGTTAGGTTAGGTTAGGTTAGGTTAGGTTAGGTTAGGTTAGGTTAGGTTAGGTTAGGTTAGGTTAGGTTAGGTTAGGTTAGGTTAGGTTAGGTTAGGTTAGGTTAGGTTAGG
Source organism: Cybosia mesomella (assembly GCA_946251805.1). Lineage (NCBI taxonomy): Eukaryota > Metazoa > Arthropoda > Insecta > Lepidoptera > Erebidae > Cybosia > Cybosia mesomella. The sequence continues at coordinate 30,329,376 of OX276404.1, forward strand.
TTAGGTTAGGTTAGGTTAGGTTAGGTTAGGTTAGGTTAGGTTAGGTTAGGTTAGGTTAGGTTAGGTTAGGTTAGGTTAGGTTAGGTTAGGTTAGGTTAGGTTAGGTTAGGTTAGGTTAGGTTAGGTTAGGTTAGGTTAGGTTAGGTTAGGTTAGGTTAGGTTAGGTTAGGTTAGGTTAGGTTAGGTTAGGTTAGGTTAGGTTAGGTTAGGTTAGGTTAGGTTAGGTTAGGTTAGGTTAGGTTAGGTTAGGTTAGGTTAGGTTAGGTTAGGTTAGGTTAGGTTAGGTTAGGTTAGGTTAGGTTAGGTTAGGTTAGGTTAGGTTAGGTTAGGTTAGGTTAGGTTAGGTTAGGTTAGGTTAGGTTAGGTTAGGTTAGGTTAGGTTAGGTTAGGTTAGGTTAGGTTAGGTTAGGTTAGGTTAGGTTAGGTTAGGTTAGGTTAGGTTAGGTTAGGTTAGGTTAGGTTAGGTTAGGTTAGGTTAGGTTAGGTTAGGTTAGGTTAGGTTAGGTTAGGTTAGGTTAGGTTAGGTTAGGTTAGGTTAGGTTAGGTTAGGTTAGGTTAGGTTAGGTTAGGTTAGGTTAGGTTAGGTTAGGTTAGGTTAGGTTAGGTTAGGTTAGGTTAGGTTAGGTTAGGTTAGGTTAGGTTAGGTTAGGTTAGGTTAGGTTAGGTTAGGTTAGGTTAGGTTAGGTTAGGTTAGGTTAGGTTAGGTTAGGTTAGGTTAGGTTAGGTTAGGTTAGGTTAGGTTAGGTTAGGTTAGGTTAGGTTAGGTTAGGTTAGGTTAGGTTAGGTTAGGTTAGGTTAGGTTAGGTTAGGTTAGGTTAGGTTAGGTTAGGTTAGGTTAGGTTAGGTTAGGTTAGGTTAGGTTAGGTTAGGTTAGGTTAGGTTAGGTTAGGTTAGGTTAGGTTAGGTTAGGTTAGGTTAGGTTAGGTTAGGTTAGGTTAGGTTAGGTTAGGTTAGGTTAGGTTAGGTTAGGTTAGGTTAGGTTAGGTTAGGTTAGGTTAGGTTAGGTTAGGTTAGGTTAGGTTAGGTTAGGTTAGGTTAGGTTAGGTTAGGTTAGGTTAGGTTAGGTTAGGTTAGGTTAGGTTAGGTTAGGTTAGGTTAGGTTAGGTTAGGTTAGGTTAGGTTAGGTTAGGTTAGGTTAGGTTAGGTTAGGTTAGGTTAGGTTAGGTTAGGTTAGGTTAGGTTAGGTTAGGTTAGGTTAGGTTAGGTTAGGTTAGGTTAGGTTAGGTTAGGTTAGGTTAGGTTAGGTTAGGTTAGGTTAGGTTAGGTTAGGTTAGGTTAGGTTAGGTTAGGTTAGGTTAGGTTAGGTTAGGTTAGGTTAGGTTAGGTTAGGTTAGGTTAGGTTAGGTTAGGTTAGGTTAGGTTAGGTTAGGTTAGGTTAGGTTAGGTTAGGTTAGGTTAGGTTAGGTTAGGTTAGGTTAGGTTAGGTTAGGTTAGGTTAGGTTAGGTTAGGTTAGGTTAGGTTAGGTTAGGTTAGGTTAGGTTAGGTTAGGTTAGGTTAGGTTAGGTTAGGTTAGGTTAGGTTAGGTTAGGTTAGGTTAGGTTAGGTTAGGTTAGGTTAGGTTAGGTTAGGTTAGGTTAGGTTAGGTTAGGTTAGGTTAGGTTAGGTTAGGTTAGGTTAGGTTAGGTTAGGTTAGGTTAGGTTAGGTTAGGTTAGGTTAGGTTAGGTTAGGTTAGGTTAGGTTAGGTTAGGTTAGGTTAGGTTAGGTTAGGTTAGGTTAGGTTAGGTTAGGTTAGGTTAGGTTAGGTTAGGTTAGGTTAGGTTAGGTTAGGTTAGGTTAGGTTAGGTTAGGTTAGGTTAGGTTAGGTTAGGTTAGGTTAGGTTAGGTTAGGTTAGGTTAGGTTAGGTTAGGTTAGGTTAGGTTAGGTTAGGTTAGGTTAGGTTAGGTTAGGTTAGGTTAGGTTAGGTTAGGTTAGGTTAGGTTAGGTTAGGTTAGGTTAGGTTAGGTTAGGTTAGGTTAGGTTAGGTTAGGTTAGGTTAGGTTAGGTTAGGTTAGGTTAGGTTAGGTTAGGTTAGGTTAGGTTAGGTTAGGTTAGGTTAGGTTGAGGTTAGGTTAGGTTAGGTTAGGTTAGGTTAGGTTAGGTTAGGTTAGGTTAGGTTAGGTTAGGTTAGGTTAGGTTAGGTTAGGTTAGGTTAGGTTAGGTTAGGTTAGGTTAGGTTAGGTTAGGTTAGGTTAGGTTAGGTTAGGTTAGGTTAGGTTAGGTTAGGTTAGGTTAGGTTAGGTT